>CM046440.1:55174456-55399456 GCA_025506505.1 Flaveria sonorensis | reverse complement strand
ATAGTTTAAAACTTATGTGTGAAAAACAAAACCTAACACAAATTATGCATGAAAGAGGGACTTGATTTGGAGAAGAAAGAAATAGACGTAACACAGCCCCTCATAAATCTTTTTATAAATACTAAAGTATCAAATAATTTTTGTTTTCTAAATGCCCCTTAAATAGAAATAAAAGAATGCTTAAAGATTTAACTAGTTATTTAACTCACCGCGCGTTGCTGCGGCGGCGAGCGTATGTGTCTTGATCAAGTATAAAATATAATCGACTCAACTTGCTTCCGAACTAAATTTACGTAAAACATGGAGTAACACGAATTAGTACCATCGAATGAACGTAGAACAACTCAAAACGTACATCAAAATAAGCAAGTGCGGGGAAGCCATAGGCGGCATGATAAAACATACATTACATTTGCTCTAACACATTTCCTAGCAAAATTTACATCAAAACATAGAGTAATTCGAATTTATACCAACGAAATAAAATTATAATATTTGACCCAACTCGTTCCAAACAAAATTTACACATAAAAATGAACACGTAGTATTATATAATAACGTTTTTTAAGATAGATATAATTTGAACTACTATTATTTATATAAGAAACCAAAATATGGGTTAATTAAGAAAGCATGCAAAGTATAGTGAATGTTAGACTCGAACCCGGGTCTTATGTATAGTGAAAGAGCTTGCAAATCAGCAAGCTAGATGTTCTTCCATGTCTCAATTTTGCTATATATAATATATAATATATAAAAAAATCTCAATTTTGCTATATATAATATATAATATACAAAAAAAAAATCTAAAAATCATCTATGTCCACCGACATAAAAGAATAATAGTAATAGAAATATGTATTCAATCTTGCTAAAAAAAATTTAAAAAAATAACATTTTTAAAAAGTTTTTAAAAATAACACTGAATAAATATAAATGGTGCTATTTTCGTAAAAGTAGCACCTAGTGAAATAGCAATTCATAATTTTAAAATGAAATTTTATTACAAGTTATGTTAATTGTGTTTTTTAAATTAACACTTGGATTTTAAAAATGGAACTGATACTATTATGTTAGCACTTTTGGTATGATAATAACACTGATACTACGAAAATAGCACTAATACTATGATAGTAACACACTAATTATAAAAATAGAACTGATATTATGATATTAGTACTTTTGATATGATAATAGTACTAATACATCAAAAATAACACTAATATTATGATCGTAACAGTTTTATTATAAAAACAATTTAGTAAACAATTGATTTAGCTTGATTGGTGGAACAAAAATATAACATAAACCATGAACTAATTGAATTTTATTAGGGATAAGACTTAACAACTATAAAAGAGAATTGCCTAAATTACCCTTGCTAAGTTGTGATTGTTAGATACACATGACAATTGATTATTGGTTTCTATGGTTTTTACATAAAAAGTGTTAATTTGTATAGGATCCTACTCCTATATATATACAGATATATACATATATATATACATATATATATATACATATATATATGTACATATATATACATATATATATATATATATTTATATATATTACATATGATCATCTATTAAAAAAAATCATAGGAATAGAGCTATTGTGTATGTTATAGGTTTGAGTTTCACTTGATGCAATATGCTCTAAATGGGCCGTTGGGTGGTGGGTTTCCCCTGGAATGATGGACGGACCGGGTCACCAACGTCGTCTGTGTTCGTGGTTGGGTGGCTTTTTCGTCAATGGGTTTATTCGGGTGGCCGAGCTTAAAATTATTAGTTGAACTTAAAAAAATAGAACTATTGTGTTGGTACGGTGGAGCATTGAATGCCATTAATTCTTATCATCACCAATGTCTTGTAGGTGGGGTTTTAACTCTTACATTAAATTTCATCAAATGGTTGGTAGATACTAAATTGCCGCATTTAAATCCAATTTTGTAATTTATTCATAAGAGAATATATTTGTATATAAAAATACTAGGCTAAAGACCCATGTAACACACGGGTTCGATCCAAAAATATTGTTATTGTTTAAAAAGGTCCGTAAGTTATAATATTATTGATAATACTTTGTATATAGACTTTTGTGAAAATATTATTATCAGATGGATTTAGATGTATTAATTCAATTAAACAACAAAGTAATTAAAGATCTAAATTGATATACAATGCTTGCTGGTATATAAACAGGTTGCAAGTTGCAGTACGCATCAAACAATCTTCGCTGGTACATAATAAGTTTTAATTTATATGTATATATGTTATGATTTTTTTTCAACTTGCAGGTAGAATATCAAACAACAGACAAAAGTAGCAATAAAAGTTGTATATCATTAAACTATTACAATACAATTCAGATAAAATAAGCATCTAAATCAATAGTTTGCATATAATTAAACTATCTAAAGTAATATATAGCGAAATGAACGAAAACTTGACAATTACACATAACTAAACAATTACAATACTACTTAGATAAAGTAAGCATCTAAAACAACCTGTTTGTATATGAGTAAGTGGAAAGTCAAAGAAGGTGTTTTATTGATGTTCATAGTAAGGTAAAATGATACAAACACAACAAAAAACTACAATAATTTAAACTAAATGTTACATCATAGTATACAGATACAAACAATGAGTTAAAAAGAATATAAAATTTGACTCTTCAGTTAATCTGCATAACATTTCATACATACCTCATTAAAACATCGTGTGAACTGTATAGATAGTTGTACTTAATGATATATATATATATATATATATATATATATATATATATATATATATATATATATATGAACTAATTTTATGCATAATTAAAACTAACCAGCATATAGTCAACCTGTAGTATATGATCAACAGATGTGTTAATTAAAATAATAAAATATTATTAGCAGATAGATTTAGATACAAAATTATTATAAACAACAATGTATTGATTCAATTAAACAAAAAAGTAAGTAATTGAAGAAAACTTGAAGAAACCGAAGCCAAAATAATAACGTTGATGAAGTCTGTCGAAGACGCTATCATCAGAGTTTATAAAGATAAATTGTGAGTGTTCCAAACAGATACCATTTTTTAAAGATTTTTAAGGATGATTTTTTAAACAAAATAAAATTATTTTTTAAGAAACAGTTAAAAAAATAATTTCATCAACGAAAGTTTAAAAAGATATTATTGTTGTTTTACTTGAAATATTTACATATTTAATTTAATCATATTTTATATGAAAATATTGTTTTATATTTTTTAAAATTTTATACAAACTATTTGATATTTTATTTATTCAATTTGTATGTTACAAATCGGATATGATTTTATTTCTAAAGAAAGATACCCATGAATTCCTTCGAATTGAAGAGGTTCGATGAAGAAATCTAGTAATTTTTGTCACGATTCGAAAAAAAACCGAGCATTTTATGGATTTGAAAGTGATCTGCAGTTTTTGTAGATGAATTATTTAAAGAAAGAAGAATCATCGAGTTAGATTTTATTTCTAAAAAAAGATGCACTCTAATTTAGGATTAAATTTACAAAATTTCTCCAAATGTCTCTAAATGAATCTAGACTAACATTAAGAACAGATACATATTTAGGCGGGAATTAAAAAAAATAAAGTCTTAAGAGAATACCACGTGTCACTAAAGTTATTGTTTTATTAATAAGTATAGATGATTTAATTATGTAGATAGTCCCTGTAGTTTGGTGAAATTAACAGGTTTAGATGTTAACTTTTGTGAGTAACAAGTTTTAGTTTTATGCTTTTAATTTCATAATGAGTTTGGGTATATGACTAACTTTCATTAACTTTTTGTAACATTCAGGTAAAATTCCCATAGTACCCTTTTAAAAATAAATGGATCGTTTATGTAATTAACTCCATTTTAGTTAGAGCTACCATTTGTGAATTTTACGCAGAGAGAGAGAGACCATTTGTGGGATGCACATGATCAACCGGCCACCACCACCGGTGGTAACTATCTGAAACTACCACACCATCTTCGCTTAAAATCGTCCCAAACACCACACCAATACTGCCGAACTTGAACAACTAGCCACCACCACAGTCGACAGCCACCCCCGCACCACCGCCAATAAACACCCTCGTTCTCCCACAACCCAACTTTCCACCACCACCGTTATGTCATCTCCCCGTCCTTTTGCCGCTGCCAATGACACTACTTGAAATCATTAAGACCTTCGTCGAACCATCACTTAAACTAACCCCCTTGTCCACCACTGCTAACAACCACCCTTATCATCTTCTCTTCTCCTTCTTAGTTTAACTATTACAAAACCCCCATTACATAAACCTAGATATGAAAAACGCTTTATTGTGCTTGTTATGAATTAAGAACAACAAGGAATTGACAACAAAGAATCAACAAATGAAATCGACTTAGAATTCAATTATGGATTATGCAATTACAAAGAAATTGGAAAGAAGAATACTACCCCCTTCCTTTCTAACTAATTAACAAAACCTTTTATCCCTCAATCTAAGGTTAACAGCAATTAACAAACTAATTCCGACTTACACACTCACTACCCTTCAACTATTACACATGACAGAATTAGTCGATGTACTTACAAAGAATATCAATGAACAATGACATTAACTTCTACGGTTGAACAATGCATTGTTAACTTCGTTAACAATATTAACTAACAATCTCACCTTGAAATCAACATAGAGCAATACTTCAATCCACTCCCAAAGAATCCAAACAAAATTGAAACTTTGATCCGGGTAAAGTCTTTATGAACACATTGGCAGCATTTAGCTAAGTATGAATTTGTGACACTTCGACCTCTTTAGAACTAATCACCTCTCGGATAAAATGATACTTCACCCTTATATGCTTTGTCCTTTCGTGAAAAATACTATTCTTAGTTAGCTGAATAGTCCTTTTATTATCAAATATACAATTGTACCAACATTAAAACCCAAATCAATGACAAATCGTTTTAACCAAAGTGCCTCTTTGATAGCCTTAGTGAGAACAATATACTTAGATTCAGTATAGATAATGCTACTACAGGTTGTAATTTGGCTTCCAGCTGACTAGATTCCTAAAGACCTTGAATGCAAACCTATAATAGACCTTCCCCTATCCAGGTCCTCCATATAATCAAAGTCAACATACCCAGTAATCATCTATTCTTTATTAGAATGAACTCCATACATCAAACCATAATCTCTTGTTCCATTAAGATATCTCATCAACCACTTGACTGCATTCTAGTGATCCTTGCTAGGATTGGCTAAGTATGTACTCACCACACTTACCCTACAGCCAATATTAGGCCTGCTACACACCATTAGATACATAAGGCTTCTATAGCATTTGCATATGGAACCTTAGACATGTATCTAATCTCCTTATCAGTACTTAGGCCGTTATTAATTGACAACTTGAAATGTTGAGCAAAAGGTATACTCACTGTCTTACACTCATCCATCTCAAACTTCTTCAACACCTTTCTCAAATAAGCACTCTGAGAAATCTTCAACTGCTTGACCCTTCTATCCCTAGTAATTTCCATAACAAAGATCATCCTAGCCTCCCTAAGCTGTTTCATTTTAAATTCACTCATTAAAAGTATCTTTGTAGCTTTATTGTCTCTTTTATCTTTACATGCTATAAGCATGCATCCATATATAGGAGTAGATAAACAAACTGATGCCTTTGATATTCCTTGAGATAAACACAACTATCATAATCACTTCTGACAAAGCCATAAGCAGTCATATAGTCATCAAATCTCCTATACAATTGTCCAGGTGACTGTTTGAGACCATAGAGAGATCTTTTAATCAAACACACTTTATATTCACTTCCCTTGACTCCAAAACCTTTAGGATGGGCCATGAAGATCTATTCATCTAAATACCCACGTAGGAATATTGTTTTTACATCTAATTGCTCAAGCTTTAAGTCTTGACATGCTACTATAGACAGCACCATTCGGATAGATGTATGTTTCACCACAGGAGAAAATATTTCAGTGTAATCCATTCCTTCCTTTTGAGTAAAGCCTTTGGCCACCAATCTTGCCTTAAACCTAGGTGGATCCTCAAGAGTAGCCTCTTCCTTTACCTTGTATAACCATTGCATGCAACTAACTTGTGACCAGCGAGCTTAGTTGCTAACTCCCAAGTCTTCTTCTTGTATATAGACTCGATCTCCTCTTCCATGGATTTGATCCAATTTGTCTTCTCATTATAACTAACAGCCTCTTCAAATGTAAGTGGTTCCAATACAACATCTTGTTCGGCTATCATAAAGTCCATAACGGACAAATCATCACCATCACCGAACCTTAATAGACGCTAAAGATTTCTTCTGGGCCTATCCTTAGCCAAGCTATCCTCAGGCACTTGTTTAATAGGTGAATCACTAATCACCTTTTCTTCATGGTGTTGTAGCTCCGCCTCAACTTCAGCCTCCCTAGTACTTTTCTAGTGCTGAGTATCATGAACGGTTCCATTCTTAAGATCCTTATACATCAAATTCTCATTGAAAGTGCCATCTCTACTTAGGATCACCTTAGCATTATTAACTCTTTATAGCCTATTAAACTCATTCTGGGTAATCCAAGAACACACACTGTTGAGCCCTTGGCTCTAATTTTCCCTGATTAAAGTGTGCATATGCTAAGGACCTAAATACCTTTAGATTATTCTTGTTCAACCTTTCCCCTAACAAAACCTCCATAGGTGTCTTTTTTCCCAAGGCTGCAGTTGGTGATCTATTAACCAAATATGCTACAGTGATAATAGCTTCTGCCTAGAATGATTTGGGTCTAAACAAGCCAGCAAACACCTAACCTTATCTAGGAAAGTTCTATTCATTCTTTCCACCAAACCATTTTGTTGAGAGTACCAGGTACATTAAGGTGTCTTGCAATGCCATGTTCTCTGCAACACTTATTAAACTCTCCACTATGAAACTCCAACCCATTGTCAGTCTTTAATTTCTTCACATTCATGTCAATCTATTTTTCCACTAGTATCTTCCATTCCCTAAACTTATCAAAGGCCTCTAACTTCTTTTTCAACACATAAATCCATACTCTTCTTGAAAAATCATCTATGATTGATAGGAAGTAATTAGCACCACCTAATAACATGTGCTTAGTAGGACCCAGAGGTCTGAGTGAACATAATCTAATAAACCTTTTGTCTTATGGGCACTCATGGTAAACTTCACTTTATGTGACTTACCATGAATACAATGCTCACAGGGCCCAATATCACAAGAAGTTATAACTACCAACACACCTTGTTTATTTAGCTCTATTAACCCCTGTTGGGTAATATGTCCTAGTCTCTTATGCTATAGAATTGCAGATTCACTGGTAGTAGTGGCTAGTGACACATCATCACATCCAAAGTATATATATTGTTATCTCTTCTGGTTATAGATAACATAACTAATGAGCTTTTAATGATCCTGGCCTTTCCATTCTTGAGACACACTTGACACCCTGCCTTTTCAAAAGTGCCCATTGACAATAGGCTTCTCTTCAACTCAGGTACATATCTCACATCCTGTAACTTTAGCTCAGTACCATTATTTAGTTTGAACATCATTGATCCTATCATAAGTATTTCACAATCTCTATTATCTCCTAGTTTCACTGAGCCTACTCTTTCAAGTTTGAGATTAGATAAGGCCTCTTTAACTGGAGTCATGTGAAATGAGCAGCCAGAATCCAACACCCAACCTTGGTTTCTATCAGCCTTGATAGCCATCAACACATCTGCACTATCATATCCATCTGAAGTTTCATCTGACTAAGTGCAGTTAATTACTTGAGTTCTTTGGCATATTTGATTCAGACTGCTTCTTCTTCCACTTAATACAGTCTTTCTTTAGGTGTTTTTTTAAGTGACACGCATAACACCTTCTTTTAAACTTTGACTTGGTTCAGGACTGGCTTCTTGACTTATTGTTCTTGTGATCCCTCTAATCTGATCTTCCTCTAACAAAGAGGCCATCTCCACTTTCTTCTTTAAGATCAGACCTTTTCTTCAACTCCCATGAGTTTAACGCGGCTAATACCTCCTCCATAGATAATGATTCTTTCCCATACAACAACGTATCAACAAATGTTCATAGTGTTGAGGCATTGAGGTCAAGAATACTATTGTTTGATCTTCCTCGTCTAACTTAATCTCTATATTCTCTAAATCCAGTATGAGTTATTGAGTTCATTGATATGGTCTTCAATAGACTTATCGGTGCTCAGATGAAAGGTATAAAGTTGCTTTCTTTATATACAAACGATTGGCTAAGCTCTTAGTCATATACAATGACTCCAACTTAGTCCAGATCCCTGCCGTCAAAATTTCCTTTGTCACTTCTCAAAGAACTCGATTACCTACACTCAGGATGATGGCACTATGAGCCTTCACCCCCATTTCCTTCCACTTATCAGCAATATCTTTTCGTTCTCCATCAGTTGCACCATTAAAGATCTTTGCCTCCGTACCGGCTAATGCGTCGGCCAATCCTTGGTGAACTAACATAGCCCTCATCTTTACCCTCCACAGACTGAAATCATTCTTGCCATCAAATTTTTTGATCTTGAACTTTTACAACTTGTTATGAATTAAGAACAACAAGGAATTGACAACAAAGAATCAACAAACGAATCAACTTAGAATTCAATCGTGGATTATGCAATTACAAAGAAATTGGAAAGAAGAATACTACCCCCTTCCTTTCTAACTGATTAACCAAACCTTTTATCCCTCAATCTAAGGTTAACAACAATTAATAAACTATTAATGAACTAATTCTTACTTACAAACTCACCACCCTTCAA
The DNA here is from genome assembly GCA_025506505.1 of Flaveria sonorensis. Taxonomy (NCBI): domain Eukaryota; kingdom Viridiplantae; phylum Streptophyta; class Magnoliopsida; order Asterales; family Asteraceae; genus Flaveria; species Flaveria sonorensis. The sequence goes on along the minus strand of CM046440.1, from coordinate 55,390,604 downwards.
CTATTACATATGACATAAATAGTCCTTGTACTTACAAAGAATATCAATGAACAATGATATTAACTTCTACGGTTGACCATGCAACGTTGACTTCATTAACAATATTAACTAACAGTGGTCGAAAAAGAGGGGGTGGGAGAATTTGACCGGAAAGAGGAGGGGGCGCTACAAGGGAAAGAGTTAGCGGATCGTGAGGGGGTTGTCGTCGATGATGAAAATATGAATCAGAAGATACCGACAATGATTTTTTACACCCAAATTGATCGATTTTACTATGTTTCCCATTAACAAACCTAATTTTTTGAAGGTTGGGTTTTGATTTTGAAAGGTGGTGACGCTATAGGTGGTGTCATTAGGTGTTGGTTAATCGGACGGCCGGTGGGGTAGGACGAAGAAGAAGGGAGGTAAGGTAGTGGTTGTTTTGTCTTTTTATTTAATTTTTTTTTTGTAAAATGACATAAGTAGCCCCTCAAGTTTAAGGTTGTGAGTAAGTTACAAAAATAGTATATTAAAAGGTATTTTGGTCCTTTCACCCTAATTTAACAGAAAAGTAAACGCAAGTTAGTCTTAATACCCAAGCTCATTATAAAATTAAAAGTATAAATCCCAAACTTGTTACTCAGAAAAACTAGTATCTAAACCTGTTATTTTCACCAAAACATATGTGTCATTTTCACCAAAACACAGGAACTATCTATGTAAAAAACTCTAAAAATATAAATATACTTTACATTTGTCATGGAGTTAAATTTGTATTATTCCAGATCATGTGGTTAAAATATATTTTATTATACAGTTTTTGTTTTCTTTTTCTAAAAAACCGAAAGTGAACTGAAAGGGTATATTTGGAAAACTAGCTCGTAGCTTCGTTTTGTTACCTGTGTATACTTTGGCTAAATATATTTTCTTAATACTGGTTATTTGTTTTATTGAATGATTCATATACGTTTTGTACAGGTCCTGAGGCTTTGTCTTTTTTTTCTTTTCTTTTTTCGTACGGCTTTGAAACAACTCTAAATACCGAATGAGTTTTGAAACAACTCTTTTACCGACGGCGTATATATATATATATATATATATATATATATATATATATATATATATATATATATATATATATATATATATATATATATTATATAGGGGAGGGTTCCAATGAAAACCGCATTATAATTGAAAACCAAAACCGCTTTATAGCTTTTGATTTTTTTGATCTATGGTTAAGATTGTATTGTGGCATGATTGTAATTAAATGATGTTTAAAGGATTTAATTAAAATGTTACGAGGGTATAATAAGTAGAACACATAATTATATGGAAACCCCCTTTTAATTAACAAAATCCCTAAAATCACTCATTTTCTCTCTACTCTCTTTCTCTCTCTCGACTTATAGAAAAGAATCTTTCATTTTCTCTAGGAGAATTATTCTATGAATATTTTTTAAAGTTTAAAACACCAAATCATGCTAATTTTGGATATTGGATTAATTGAAATAAATTGAGTAAGAACCCAAACACATATATGTAACCACGTTAAACAAGAGTTAATTTCAATATGTAACATTTTGTTACGTATATATAATAATATTTTATGTATATGAAACACTATGTTACGTATATGTAACTCAATCAAATTTCATTTTCACCATCAAAACCAATCTTACTTTTGACCATTTAAGCCACGTTCATTAATTTTGGTACATATATACACACATTGTAATTCACGTATATGTAAGTCTAACACATATAGGAAGTACAAAACATTTTATTGAACTCGAAAATCTACACATATATAGATATGGTTATCTATGAATATATAAATACAAATGAAATATGGTTATAATCAATGCAGATACAAGTTTAATATCACCAAACATAAGAAGATGATAAATAAACAAAAATTGTAATCTGTGCGTAATAATATGTTATGTATACGTAACAGATATGTTATTTATATGTAATATTTGTCTTACATATATGTAACATTAGTGTTCGTTTTGTTCAATTTGTTCTTCATCTTCAAAACTAGACGCCTTGATAATTGCTCAACCCAACATCATCTTTTTTAACCTGTCATCATCTTTCATGCATTTGTTCGACCCATCATCAAACCTGATCTATCACCTATGTAAGGGAAATTCTAGGATGAAAAAATATTAGTTTTCGAAACTACCATCAAAATTCTTACTTTGATTTTTTTCTACACTCTCTCTTATCTTAATAATTACATTTTAAAAATCAAGCACTTGACTTCATCTTCATCATCGTCATATTCTGAACATTTAACTTCATTTTAATTGTATACTTTAAATATTCCAATAGCGAATCGATGCAACCATATGTAAACCTGCTTACGTATATGTAACTATATTGATGGCACTTTGATAAATTGGCAATATATAATCCATGGTAATACATATACAACTTATAGTTACATATACATAACTAAACAATAGGATGAACTCAACTTCTGTCATCATCATCAATATATTTGGAAGTCGACTCCTGCTTCTATTACGTAGTTATGTATACATAAATCGTATGCGTAAATCATCATCGTCGTCTCAATTTCTTTACTAGAATAGAACACTTTTTTAATAAAATCGAACAATGATAAATGAAATCAAACAACTTCTTGATTTTACTTTTAACGATTGATTGAATGAGTTGCGATTAATACCTCTTATTCCTCTCATTTCTCTTTCTTCAATTGCATGTTCTTCATGGCCATTCAACTTCTTGTTCTTCAAGTTCTTATAAAAACGTAATAACACTTGCCACAACATTGCCGATGGACATCTATCTTATATCAAAACCACAACCCACCATTATGAATACATAACTTTTGTTTTTGTTTGTAGTAACACCAAAATGAAAATGAAAATCAAGTTATTCATTTATAGTAAAAATGGTGATTGTCAATTGATTTAAGAAAGAGATGAAGAGGAGAGAATCAAGGGATTTGAATTGAAAAATTAGATAATTAACATAAACAATGAGGTGAGAATTTACTCAACTACCCTTTTAACTATTAAATATATAAATTAATTATAAATTATGTGATTTGTGGATATTAGTTTTCTTGGTTTTCTCTTAAAATGTACTATTGTTTTAAATCAATTATATCATAAAATCAAGCATATCTTAATCTTTAATATACATATAATATTGCTATATTTTTTTTCTAGAGAAAATAATCTTTTTTTAATGTTTACAACTGTGCTATTATACAAATTAAGTTGTGCTATTATCATGATTAAAATGTGCTATTATCGTGTTTTATAAAAACTATCTAAGAACAAGTAAAAACAAACTCTTGAAATAAGAGTATTAAAAAATAACACTACATAATACTAAAACAAGAGTTAATAAAATAAAATAACATTTATTAAGGGCCAAAATATCACTTATTAAGTGTCAGAATAACAGTTATTATAATTGCACTAATGTGCTATTTTTACAGCAATATGCTACTATAGTCTGAGATAATGTTATACCTATAATAGCATATTTATTTATATACAATATATATAATATCACATTAATACATTATTAAAATTCTTATAAATTAATAAAATATAACTTATTGAACATAGCACATATAACTCAAACATAGCACGTATAACATAATTGTATGACTAAAGCTACGACATAACACATATAACATAATATTGTAACTAAAAAATGAAACATAACACATATAACATAGTACGCATAACTGAAAAATTATACATAATAATATAACTAATTGAATATAACACATATAACTTAAACATAAAACGTAAAAAAATTAAAATCAAACATAGTAAATATAACTAAACATAACACTTATAAAAATTAATAGTATGATAAGACAAAACTTGAAATCATGGCTATATGAAATTTAATAGCACCTAATAAAATACCATTTATATCATGCTATTTTGGACATATGTTGTGCTACTTTGTACATATGTATTATGCTAATTGTTTGAAAGTGCGTAAATATTGTATTTTGATGAATATATTTGATAAATATTAAAGATATTAGGGTTACAAATTTAGTATAATAATCATATATGACTATCATTTAAAAAATAATACATAAATAAATGGTAGCATGATTTTAGAAATTTTTATAAACAACCTGATTTGCATATGACAATTATACCCTTGATAAAAAATTAATATATGACATGTGACGTAATCATATTGGTTCCTATGATTTTTAGGCTACATATTGTTTGTATTTAATCCCCATCCTATATATATATATATATATATATATATATATATATATATATATATATATATATATATATATATATATATATATATATATATATACACACACACGTGTGTGTGTGTTTTTATGTAAATCCTATTAGATTACTTAACAACAATGAATATCAGATTCAACATTGTTTCAAACATTTTTTAGATATGATCAAACTTCAAGTCCAAAAGTATAGTAAAATAAATTACGTTTTTATTTAATTTTAGAATAGATGAGTGTGTAAGTCACTATCTATAAAAACAACATTATTATTTTTTAAATTTATAGATATTTATTCATATAGATACGTATCATATAAGGATAAATAAGAACCCTAGTTTGTTTGAAGTCCTTAAAAACTTAATTTCCGCTCTATAAACGCATTTCGAACTCGAGTTTTATGAAGTACCAACTTGGCTCAGCCAAAATATGTTTAACACTAAATATAAATCAATTTATATGTGTACAACCGTAGATGAGGCTATCATAAGCTTATTTATCATCTATGCTCTATGTCTTCGATATCATTAATGAAAACGGTCATTAATGCATAGATCTTTTAGTACACAAAAGATAATGGCCATGAACCGTGCACATGGGCAAGGAAACGATCCACAAGTCCAAAAGGGAAGAACAAAGAAAAACATATTAATTAAGAAAAAACTTAAAACACAATACGCCAAATCATTGAAATTCAATTTTGTATGTTTATTGGAGATGTTATATATATCATTATTATTTTGAAATTCTATCACATAGATTCCATTATGTAGTTTTATGTTAAAGTAGAACACATCATTCAAATATACAGATATATAATCACTATTAAAAGCATATTTTAAAACTTGTTCAAGCAAACTAGAAACTGAAACAATATTTCTAGTCAAACTAGTTAGGTAAGAAACATCATTCAAACAAGTTGTAAACACTTAGAAAGTAAAAGAACATATTCTCCTAATGCCTTCACTACAATCTTTTATCTATTACTAACATGGAATTCCAGGTCACCTTGTTTAAGCTTTCTAACCTTCCTAAGTCCCTACAAATCATTACAAATATAAGAACCACATTCAATGTTAAACACCCCAGATTCGCTAAAGAAGAGAAGGTTTCAATAATGAATATACCTAAAAGTTCTACTTCATAAGACTTCTTCCATTTCAGCTTAGACAGATATTTAGGGTAGTTCCTCTCCTAGTGCCCCGTTTCATCACTATAAAAGCACTTAGCTTCCTTTAGAGGATTCTTCTTAGTAGCAAGAACAATGCCCTAGCCCTTGCCTTTCCTACTTTTCTTACCTTTTCCCTTGGCATTAGGCATCCTAACTCCATCATCAGCATACTAGCAGGTTTACAAGAACTTGGCATGTTCATTTCAATAGTTTTAAGCATTAGATGCAACTCTAAGAGGGTATTATCCCGTGCATTTATATTATAGTTCATAATAAACTGGTGATATTATTTAGGTAATGAGTTAAGGCTAAAATCCCCAACCAGCTCATTGCTTAATAGGGTCTCAAGACATCCTAAGTGATCAACATAACCCTTATTCTTCAACACATGAGTTCCAACACAAGAACCCTCTTAAATTCTCATAGTAATCATTGATTTTATCACTTCAAACCACTCATGTAGAGCATGTTTCTGGAACATTTTCTTCAGCTACACAATCATGTCGAATGCTGGCATATTTTCCAGATTCTTCAGTCTTTGAATCATGGATGTTAGCATTATACATGTTACTTTTATGGAGTCATCCACATGCCCTCCTAGGTCCTACGAGAAACTCTCATCACTACAAGAAAATCACCCTGTCGCGACCAGATCTATGGCGACGACAAGTTGTTGTCGCTATAGGTTACCTATAGCGACGACATGTCGTCGCCATAGAGTAGTTTGACTTTTGACTATTCTACCACTATGGCGACGACATGTCGTCGCCATAGGCCCTTTTTTTTCTTTTTGATTAATTTAAAATAATGCTAGAATGATTAAAATAATGTGTGACCCCTATGGCGACGACATGTCGTCGCTATAGGTAAAAACATATTTTTGTCCTTTTTTTTACCGAAATAAGTTGGAGGGAAATAGTCCCGCCAATATGAAAACTCTATGGCGACGACATGTCGTCGCCATAGAGTTTTATGATTTTCTTAAATATTATAATAATTAATAATTATAATAATTATTAATTATAAATATTATTATTAATATAATAAATATTAATTATAACTATTATTAATAATTATAAATAATAATAATAATAATAATATATAATAATAATAATTATAATTATAATTATAATTATAATTATTAATATTGTTAATTAAAATTATTAATTATAATTATTATTAATAATTATAATTAATAATAATAATAATAATAACAATAATAATAATAATAATAACAATACTATAATATTCATTCAACACCTGATCAATACTATAATCCTCTCTCTTAAGTCTCTTGAGTCTAGCTAGTAGATTAGCAGCTTCTCTGATATGTAGTCTAGCAATGCTAGACATGTGGCAGACACTCTATTGAAGGCAGTTTCAAGATCTAAAGGCCATGTTGCACATCACCTCTTAAGCTCACTTGTTGAGTTGGCATAATTCCATGGTAGCATGGTAATTTATGGGAAATGATGCTTATTAATTTACGGGAAATTATGCTTGTTAATAGTAGATTAAGTTCATTTATACTTAGTTATCATCAATGAGTGTCAAATAAGTTCGGTTATGATAATTAGGGTGGATTGTATACGTCAAATGCTAAATATGATCCAGTTATGATCATTGGTAATTTAAGTTTGTTTATAATAATTAAAACAACAACAATAATAATAATAGTAGTAGTAGTAATAATAATAATAATAATAATAATAATAATAATAATAATAATAAAATAATAATAATAATAATAATAATATAATAATATATAAATAATAATAAATAATAATAATAATAATAATAATAATAAATAAATAAATAAATAAATAATGACCATCATTATAATATTATAATAAAAGACTAATAATAATAATAATAATATAATAATATATTTAATATAAAAAAATAATAATAAAATAATAATATAATAATAATAATAATAATAATAATAATAAATAAATAATAACCATCATAATAATAATTATAATAAAACACTAATAATAATAAATAATAATAATATAATAATATCTTTAATAATAAAAAATAATAATAATATAATAATAATAATAATAATAATAAATAAATAAATAATAACCATCATAATAATAATTATAATAATAATAATAAATAAGTAAACAATAATAATAATACACCCTATGACGACCATGTCGCCGCCATAGGGTTATAGATTAGCGGGTACGCCCCCGCCCAATTATTTGTCACAAAAAAATAAAAAATAAAAAGACCCTATGGCGACGACATGTCGTCGCCATAGGGTTCAGACGCATACAAGCCTTACAAAACCGATCTGCTTCGTCTCTTTCACCCAAAACACCCAATTTTCTTCTCTAAAACGTCCAGGCGACCCACAAGCTGCAATCCTTCAAGTTGAACCCGTCCACCACCGTAATCGCACCTCCTTTTTTTCTCGTTACCCTCCTACCCCAAGATTCAAGCTAGCCACCACCATAATCGGTTCTTTTGCAGTCCATGGAGGTGACCACCGCCGCTCAATCAGCCACCAACACCAAGATTAGCAGTCCACACAACGTTTTTGGGTTCTAGCCACCATCATTGTTAAACTTTTAAGGTTTGATTATATATTTTTTAAGATTTGCTTTGAATTTTGTTGGTTGTTAGATGAATGTTTAATGTTTGGTTGTTTGGGTAGAATTAAGTTGTAGGTTGTTAGATTTGGTTGAATGATGTTGTTGATTGTTAGATTTATAAGATAATGTTTGGTTGTTTTGGTAGAATATAGTTGTATGTTGTTAGATTTATATGATAAAAAGTGTAATTAGATTGTTTTGGTTGAATGATAATGTTTGGTTGAATGATTTTGTTGTTTGTTAGATTTAAAAGATAATATTTGGTTGTTTGGGTAGAATGTAGTTGTAGGTTGTTAGATTTATATGTTAAAAACTATAATTGGATTGTTTTGGTTGAATGATAATGTTTGGTTGAATGATGTTGTTGGTTGTTAGATTTATAAGAATAATAATAATATGGTTGTTTGGGTAGAATGTAGTTGTAGGTTGTTAGATTTATATGTTAAAAACTATAATTGGATTGTTTTGGTTGAATGATAATGTTTGGTTGAATGATGTTATTGGTTGTTAGATTTATAAGAATAATAATAATATGGCTGTTTTGGTAGAATGTAGTTGTAGGTTGTTAGATTTATATGTTAGAAAGTATAATTGGATTGTTTTGATTGAATGATAATGTTTGGTTGAATGATGTTGTTGGTTGTTAGATTTATAAGAATAATAATAATATGGCTGTTTTGGTAGAATGTAGTTGTAGGTTATTAGATTTATATGTTAAAAAGTATAATTGGCTTGTTTTGGTTGAATGATAATGTTTGGTTGAATGATGTTGTTGGTTGTTAGATTTATAAGATAATGTTTGATTGTTTTGGTTGAATGATAATATGTTAATGTTTATGTATGTGTATGAAACAGTTATGACAATTGATAAAAGTTGGATTAAAATAAAAAATCGGACGTCTTCGGTTTTCTTAGAAGGTCTTAAGAATTTTATGGAGTATGTTAAGAAATTTGTCGACAGTGATGGCAAAACAAAATGCCCGTTTAGAGATTGTGTCAATGCTTTTCGACAGGATTTAAAAACTATTAATGCTCACATACATGATCGTGGCTTTGCTCAACATTATGCGAAATGGGTTTATCACGGTGAGGTCTCTAGTTCTTTTGATGCAGCAAAACAATTTGCTACAATAACACTGCTCATCCAGCAAGTAATACATCAAATAATAAGATGTTTGATGCAATCGAAGATGTTATCGCAGAGAATGAAGAAAACATAGATGAGGATGGAAATAGTTTGGACTCGGAATTTGATGAACTCTATAATGAGATCAACATTGAGTTATACCCCGGTTCTAATTGGATATCTTCTTTAAACTTTCTAGCCAAACTGATGCATATTAAAGTAATCAACAAGTGGACAAATAGTTCGTTTGATCAACTTTTAGAGTTTTTAAAGGTTGCATTCCCAAAAGAAAGTCACATTCCATCCTCACACTATGAAGCGAAGAAGAAGTTGAAAAAGATTGGGTTAGGATATGAATCCATCCATGCTTGCATAAATGATTGTACTTTGTTTTGGAAAGAGAATGAAGAATTGCAAAATTATCCGGTTTGTAAGGAGAGTAGATGGGTTGATGAAAACACAAAAGGAAAAAAAATACCACAAAAAGTATTGCGGTCCTTTCCATTAACTCCTCGGCTTAAACGAAGGTAGAGTTCCAGGTTCACAGCAAAAGATATGATTTGGCATCACACTGGACGCTCAACAGATGGTATTATGCGTCATCCAGTAGATGGGAAGGCATGGCAAGAATTTGATAAAAGACATTTTGAATTTGCCAAAGAGCCTAGGAATGTCCGCTTGAGTCTGGCTGCAGATGGCTTTAATCCATTTGGTTACATGAGTCAAGCTTACAGTATGTGGCCAACGTATAACACACCACCGTGGCTATGTATGAAAGAGTCTTCTTTCATGTTAACTCTGCTAATTCCCGGTCCTAAATCACCTGGAAAAGACATAGATGTTTTTCTAAGGCCTCTGGTAGATGAGTTGAAGCAGTTGTGGAATGCTGGAGTACAAATAAGAGATGCCTCGACAGAAACTATATCCACGATGCGTGCGGCATTATTATGGACCATTAATGATTATCTTGCTCGTAGCAACTTGTCTGGATGGAGTGGCCAAGGTTATCTTGCATGTGCGACGTGTAACATGGACACACCTTCGTGCCATGTAACTCATATGTGACATTCGGTAATTTTCCATTACCAAACTCCGTTAGTTCCGTTAAGTCTTGCATACACGTGTCGGGAGCACACACTAGTTGTCGTTGAACGTTGGTGACTTAATAATAATTAATAATGTGAAACAAATAATTACTATGTTGATTATTAGTTGTGATTATGTGATTTAAATGTTTATTGTAAATCTTATCGCGTAACGTGGAAACGTGTGTATTTGATTGGTGAACTTTATAACTTGCAAAGATAAGGCATATAATTGTTATTATTAGTTGATATGTTTATTACTCTAGTTAAAAACATGTTAAAAGAGTAATTAAAAGCCTAGTTTTTATAAAATGTAAACTACAAGGGTTTAAATGGAAATTAGGGATTAATAAAAAATAAAAAACAAAAACCCTAGCCCCCACCCAACCCTTCGGCCGCGACTCACCCTCTACACACACACACACTTCGAATTCAGCCCTAGAACAAGCAAGAAATCCATGGTTTTGGTCTATTACAAGGATTATTACACATTGGAAGCATCAAATCTTGTTCATTACACGATTTAAAGGTTAGATTTGTGTTTTTTTGAGGTGTTTGGTGTTTGACCGAAAGCATGGGTTCGAAACCTGCAATTGATTGTCGATTAATGCTTAGTTGTTGATGTTAATGTATTTACTAGATAGATTACATGTTATTTAACGTCAAGTATGCATAAAGATTGGATTTTTGGTTGTTCTTTCGGGTGATGAACCCTTAGCCGAAAGTTTGATGCAATTTTGATCAAATTGGATGTTGAATGTTGGTTGTTTGATGTTGTAATGATGCTAGTTAGGTTGTATGCATATTAGTTAACGTCGATTTTGCAAGAAAGCTTCGATTTTGATTCATCGTTCATAGGTTACTAAGAATAGTAACTTTATTTTTCATGAAATGTTGAATTGATGATGAATTGGTGTTATGGATATGCTTATGATGATAATTAGATGCTAGATGGTTGATATGAACGTTAGGAAATCAAGAAGATGCGTGGTAGTTCATACATTGCTTAAAATAGTAACTTTTCGATGTTGAATGTGATGAATCATGATGATTTGGTGTTTTGATCATGCTAGATGTTGTTATGAACTTGAATTAGTAAGTGACTGATGGATTCATGAATGTTTTAGGTGTTTGATGGATTTGGGATGAACTTTCCCAAAAGGGAAACTTTAATTGTGAAATCTCTTAAATATGATGATTTGGGTATGTTTGGGACATTAGGACCATGCTAGTGTGTTCATGGATGGTTTCTAAGGTGATTAAATGTGTTGTTTAGGTTGTATGAATGTTAATTTGGTTTGTTACCTGTTTTGGCCTGTTTGTGGAAAAATCATGGTATGAGTCATATAGGTAAGCTAGGATTTTTTGTTGATTGATGATTGATTAAGAATGAACATTTTGGATGATATGAGCTATGAAAATTGGTATGTTAATGATCATCATACACACGTGCGAATCTGAGGCCCCTACTTAGTAGGATTAGCAGGGTTTAGGGTGTGAAGTCGTGAGTGGCTTCACATGGCATGTGATGCGTGATTTGATCCTTGTATGGTGTATTATTTGTGTTATAGATGTTATGAGAATGATAATAGTTGAGATTCGCATGACTTGTATGATATCTGGTTGTATGATGATCTAATTAGTACATGTGGTTAATGAAGTGTTATATGTAATCAGTTTGTATGATAATCATGTGTGATAGGCTGTTATGCTTGTTTGAATGGAAATTCATCTATAATGTCACCAACGGGTCAAACAGGTCAACTGGGTCAAATGTGTCTTGTCTTTCTAAAACCTTGAGTTCTTTGGTTTGTAGAGCACTTAGGGTTTCATATTGATTCTGTGTACACGTACTTATGTACTCATGTGTTCTAGGTGACCTTTGAAGGTTGTCTTTCCCCTCTTTCTTTCAAGTTAAGCTCAAAGTTAATTCTTGCGCGCATCAGGTGAGTTCTTGCCCCACTCTTTTTACATAATCTCTTTTGGGGGAGATAGCATACTATTGATCACAAACGCTTTTAAATATGAGTGTTTATAATATTAATATAGTGTTGTTTACCATGGAAAGTCCTCACACTTTCGGATTGTTAATATTGACTAGCGGGAAATTTTGGGTAGTACTACTGGGTTTGACGAGCCCCACCTGTGCGACTCGAGGTCAAATGGGTGCAATTTCATCCTAACGTATATTCGTCACGACCTGGTAAGTCGTGACGGGAGGCACAAACTATCACAGTCAGCTTCAATCGCGAAATCACTATGATTAATATTTTCATGTTAATAGACTAGCTATCTATTGCAATACACTACTTATGCTCTGGAAACTGTTGATTGGTTTATATTTTAACGCAAACTCTTGAACTCACCAACCATCGTGTTGACATTTTAGTATGCTATTCTCAGGTTGTTAACTCTGCTTGCCATTAGGAGCACCACACGGGTCCAGCAAGCATTCTAAGACTCTATTTTAAAGACATGTTTGTTGGTATCTATTTACGAGTGTTTAAATGTTTGGGTTGGCGCATGTTTTGCCAAATATGCATTTTTATATTTTGGGTTTGTCTTATTTACAAAACGCTTCTGCATGGTTTTAAAGTTTGAACTTTGGTTGGTTTTATTTTAATGTGGCATATAGTGTCGTTCTAAGTAACTATTGACTGTGATCCTGGTTTGTTCACACGCCTCGTGGTAAAACTCCGCACGTGGTTTTAAGGGTGTGACAGATTGGTATCAGAGCAATTGGTTATAGGGAACTAGGTTGCATACACACACTAGACTATAACCACACAGTTGTTAGTTACTTATCGCTTACTCTCCTTACTGTATACTCATTGGCATACGCAACACGTACTTCGCAGCATGGCATCGTCGTCCAGAAATTTGGGTAAGAGACCTGCACGATCTGAGTCACCTCTTACGTCTCCCGTACCTGATAGGGGATTAAACTGGCCCCGACATCCTTATCCTCCTGGCGAAATAGATTGGGATCAGCCTTTCATACCTCCTGAGCTCGATCCTCCGCGGAACTGGGATTTCTACCCCACCTACATAAACCGTATGGCTTATAGAGAGCGCGTACCACCAGTAGCTCCTACACGACCTAGGACTAGGTCATCGACCGCCTCTGTATTGCCTACTCTTCCTACCTTGAGCATCCCTCTCGAGCAGGCGTTTGCAGCTTTGGTAGCCACTCTAGACACGGAGCGACAACGGATTAGAGGACTCACTGATGAGAACTCTGCATTACGATCTGAGATGCGTCAGTTGCGTTTCCAGGTAGAGACGCTTCAGGAGCGACTCTCGATGGACATTGGTGGACATCATACTCTGGCAGGCAACGTTGTAGCACTTAGTGGGTGCATGGACGCACAGGATCACCATAACATAGTGATCGATGATAGGTTTGCTGATTTAGAGGCACAGCTAGCAGCACTTCAGGTTATTGAAGCCCCTGCACCTTTGATGGACCCTGATGAGGAAGACCCAGAAGAGGAACCCGAGGAAGCTCCCGAAGAAGAACCAGCAGGGATGGATGAGGACAGTGACGGATCTGACGTACTGGACTGATTCTACTTTTAAATGACTTAGACTATGCAGTGTTTCTCTTCTTTGAAACCTATGTGGGAAGGGTTGTTTCCCACCCAACTGACAAACTTAAATTTTGACATTGATGGAATATTTTGTGACTCAATTGCAATTTATTTATCTTTGGTTATTATTTCTGTTATAAATGTTGTGGTTGTGGTGAATGCATTATTTCTTATTGTTTACTGTACCTTGATGAGATTAATGTGTTGGATGTTACTCATTATTGTAATTGTGAATTGTAAAGTGAAATATGGACGCACGTGGAAGAGGACGTGGGCGTGGTCGTGGACGTGGCGCCGGAGGCCGTGGTGCCGGAGCCATAAACATGACGCCTGCGGAATTGGCGGCATTAATTAACGAACATGTTCAGGCGGCAGTAGCTGCTGCCCAACCGGGACAACCAGCAGGTAAATGATAACAAGAGGTTAAACTAATTATCCTAGTTATTTGTCTAGGATATCTGACTAATGTTTGGGTTGTCAAAACACGACCACCACCATGTACCTACAAGTCCTTCATGGACTGTAAACCCCATACCTACAATGGGACGAAAGGGGCTGTAGGGCTTGTAAGATGGTTTGAGAAGACATAGTCTGTCTTCGCAAAATGCAACTGCCCGCCTGCTGATCAGGTGAAGTATGCCACCGGGACATTGGAAGGCGTAGCACTTTCCTGGTTGAATGCCCAGGTGCAAATGCTGGGTCAAGCCATGCCTAATGAACTACCTTGGGATGAGTTTAAGGGTATTATGACCGAAGAATACTGCCCCCGAAATGAAGTGCAGAAACTGGAGATTGAGTTCTGGCAACTCAAAATGCAAGGCTCAGAAATTGAAGCCTACACGACCCGTACTCATGAGTTAGCCACTTTATGCCCAGGGATGGTGAATGAAATGCACAAGAGGGTTTAGCATTATATACGGGATTGGTGCCCGAAATTCAAAGTATGGTAACTGCCTCTAACCCCACTACCATATAACAAGCTATCCGAACAGCCCACAGGCTGACTGATCAAGCAGTTGAGCAAGGTCCATTACCTAAGCGGGGCGCGGTGGCAAGCGTGCCCGACCATAAACGCAAATGGGATGGTTCAAGCAACAAGGGATCGTCATCCAGCAGCCAATCTCAACCTCAACAACAGCAGCAAAGTCAGCAACAGCAACGGAAGTTCGATAACAATCGAAGCTTCAACCAGGCGACTCCCTCAAATCAAGGACCCGGTGGGTATGGCGGAAGACAGCCGAAGTGCAACCGGTGTAACTACCACCATGTGGGTCGATGTGATAACTTCAAGTGCCAACGTTGTGGGAAGATTGGTCACGCAGCCAAAGACTGCCGGGGTGAACTGATGAAAAAGCCACAACAATCACAAGAAACTCCGAAAGGTTGTTTTGAGTGCGGAAAAGAAGGCCATTACAAACGCAACTGTCCCCAACTTAAGAGGAATGGTAATGGCAACAACAATAATGGAAACAACAGCAACAATAACAATGGCAACAACAATAACAACAATAATGGTAATAGCAACAACAATGGTGGAAACAACAATGGAGCCAAAGGAAGAGCCTTCGTCATTGGCTCAGGTGAGGCTCTAAACGATCCTACAACAGTAACTGGTAAATTTTCGGTTAATGGTCGTTTTGCTACCGTATTATTCGATACCGGAGCCGATAGAAGTTTCGTGTCCGCTAGGTTCTGTAGTCTTTTAAGTGATATGCCCTCAGCCTTAGAATCTAAATACACCGTGGAGTTAGCTAACAACACACAGATTCACGTAATGCATATTCTTAGAGACTGCAAGATAGAGCTTGCTGGTCATACATTCACCATAGATCTCATGCCTGTTACGTTAGGAAGCTTTGATGTGGTAGTAGGCATGGATTGGCTTTCCGATAAACAAGCGGAAGTCATATGCCATGAGAAGATCATACGGATTCCCATTGGTGAAAAAGTCCTTACGATCAGAGGTGATAGGAGTGGTGCGGTGATAGGCATCATTTCATTCATTAAGGCACAGAAGTTGTTACGACTCGTCACAGATAAACAGACCGAGGAAAAGAAGATAGAGGATATCCCCGTAGTTCGTGAGTTTCCCGAGGTGTTTCCGGAAGACCTGCCTGGATTACCGCCTCATCATCAAGTTGAATTCCAGATTGAATTGACTCCAGGAGCCGCTCCAATTGCTAGAGCACCGTACCGGTTAGCTCCGAACGAACTGCAGGAATTATCCACCCAACTACAAGAGTTGTTGGATAAAGGGTTTATCCGACCGAGTTCATCGCCCTGGGAGTGCCAGTTCTATTTGTGAAGAAGAAGGATGGTACATTTCGAATGTGCATTGACTATAGGGAACTGAACAAGGTTACTATCAAGAATAGATATCCCTTACCTCGTATCGATGATTTGTTTGATCAACTGTACGGATCAAGCTATTACTCTAAGATTGATCTGAGGTCTGGGTATCATCAGCTGAGAGTTCGAGAAGAGGACATCTCGAAGACTGCTTTCCGTACACGATATGGTCACTATGAATTTTTGGTCATGCCATTTGGATTGACAAATGCACCAGCAGTATTCATGGATCTTATGAACCGCGTGTGCAAACCCTATCTTGATCAGTTTGTTATGTCTTTATCGATGACACATTGATCTACTCAAGGACTGAGGAAGAACATGGAGAGCACTTACGTTTAATCTTGGAATTACTTAGAAAGAACAACTGTACGCCAAATTTTCTAAGTGTGATTTCTAGATACGCGAAGTGCAATTCTTGGGTCATATTGTTAACGAGAAAGGAATACATGTTGATCCGGAAAAAATTGAAGCGATAAAGAATTGGTCGGTTCCTAAGACGCCAAGTGAGATACGACAGTTTCTTGGACTGGTAGGATACTATCGACTGTTCATCGAAGGATTTTCTAAGATTGCTCAACCCCTCACAGCTTTGACTCACAAGGGAACGACATATAAATGGGGCGAGAGTCAAGAATCTGCTTTCCAGTTGCTGAAACAGAAACTGTGTAGCGCACCAATATTAGCGTTACCGGATGGTAGTGATGACTTCGTAGTCTACTGCGATGCGTCTATTCAAGGACTTGGATGCGTCTTGATGCAGCGGGATAAGGTGATAGCTTATGCCTCTAGACAGTTGAAGATTCATGAGAAGAACTATACCACCCATGACTTGGAACTGGGTGCAGTAGTTTTTGCCTTGAAGATCTGGAGACATTACTTGTACGGTACCAAATGCACCATCTACACAGATCACAAGAGTCTTCAGCATATATTTGAGCAAAAGGAGTTGAATATGAGGCAAAGGCGCTGGGTAGAGTTATTGAATGACTATGACTGTGCTATCAAGTATCATCCGGGAAAAGCAAATGTAGTTGCTGACGCGCTGAGTAGAAAAGAGACTGCTAAGCCTCGACGAGTGCGAGCTCTGCAACTGACGATTAGTACGCAGCTACCTGAACAAATCCGAGAGGCTCAGACAGAAGCTCTGAAAGCAGAAAACATTGGGTCTGAATCGTTAAGGGGAATGGAAAAACAGTTGGAAGTAAAAGCGGATGGAATTCGTTACTTCATGGATAGACTTTGGGTACCTCTACAAGGAAATCTGAGAGACTTGGTCATGAGTAAGGCACACAAGTCTAAGTACTCTATACATCCTGGATCTGACAAGATGTACCACGATTTCAAGGCGCACTATTGGTGGCCTAACATGAAAGCAGATGTAGCTACTTATGTGAGCAAGTGTCTGACCTGCTCAAAGATGAAAGTGGAGTATCAGAAACCATCTGGTCTACTACAACAACCCAAGATCCCTATATGGAAGTGGGATCAGATATCAATGGATTTTATTACTAAGTTACCTCGCACTTCTACGGGATGTAACACAATATGGGTTATCGTGGACCGATTAACAAAGTCTGCTCATTTCCTAGCGATAAAGGAAACAGACAAGATGGAGAAATTAACTCGACTCTATTTGAAGGAGATCATTTCGAGGCATGAAGTACCGATCTTAATTATTTCTGACCATGATTCTCGTTTCACATCACACTTCTGGCAGTCGTTGCAGAAAGCTCTAGGTACGCGATTGGATATGAGTACTGCTTATCATCCACAGAATGATGGTCAAAACGAGCGTACTATACAGACTTTGGAGGACATGTTACGTGCTTGTGTGATTGACTTCGGGAATAACTGGGAAGTTCACCTACCATTGGTGGAATTTTCATACAACAACAGCTATCACACTAGCATAAAGGCGGCACCTTTTGAAGCTTTGTATGGGAGAAAATGTAGATCACCAATTTGTTGGGCTGAAATTGGTGACAGCCAGCTAACGGGTCCTGAGTTAGTACACGAGACTACTGAAAAGATTGTGCAAATAAGGAACCGTATGGCTGCAGCGCGCAACAGACAGAAAAGTTATGCTAACAAGCGACGGAAACCCCAAGAATTTTAGGTTGGTGATAAAATCTTACTGAAGGTCTCACCATGGAAAGGCATGATTCGGTTTGGTAAGCGAGGAAAGCTAAATCCGAGATACGTTGGACCATTTGAGATCTTGGAAAGAATAGGTCCAGTGGCTTATCGATTAGCCCTACCTTATTCGCTAAGTGGAATCCATGATGTATTCCATGTTTCAAATCTGAAGAAGTGCCTAACAGATGAAACGATGGTCGTACCGCTGGAAGAAGTTCAAGTAGACGAACAATTACACTTCATTAAGGAACCGGTCGAGGTGATGGATCGAGAGGTAAAGACACTTAAGCAAAGCAAGATACCCATTGTCAAAGTTTGTTGGAACTCGAGACGTGGACCAAAATTCACGTGGGAACGTGAGGACCAAATGAAGCTTAAGTATCCTCAGCTGTTTGAAAAGACGATGCCAGCCGACGAAGGTACTGATTAAATTTCGGGACGAAATTTCTTTCAACATGGGGATGATGTGACAACTCACCCAAAACTCACTCGACTTCGATTTCCTTATGCCAATGCACTAGACCAGTGATGGAACACTCACCATGTAACGCAATTTTCGGGACGAAAATTCTTTCAACATGGGGATAATGTGACATTCGGTAATTTTCCATTACCAAACTCCGTTAGTTCCGTTAAGTCTTGCATACACGTGTCGGGAGCACACACTAGTTGTCGTTGAACGTTGGTGACTTAATCTGAAACAAAGAATTACTATGTTAATTATTAGTTGTGATTATGTGATTTAAATGTTTATTGTAAATCTTATCGCGTAACGTGGAAACGTGTGTATTTGATTGGTGAACTTTATAACTTGCAAAGATAAGACATATAATTGTTATTATTAGTTGATATGTTTATTACTCTAGTTAAAAACATGTTAAAAGAGTAATTAAAAGCCTAGTTTTTATAAATTGTAAACTACAAGGGTTTAAATGGAAATTAGGGATTAATAAATAAATAAATAAATAAAAACCCTAGCCCCCACCCAACCCTTCGGCCGCGACTCACCCTCTACACACACACACACTTCGAATTCAGCCCTAGAACAAGCAAGAAATCCACGGTTTTGGTCGATTACAAGGATTATTACACGTTGGAAGCATCAAATCTTGTTCATTACACGATTTAAAGGTTAGATTTGTGTTTTTTTGAGGTGTTTGGTGTTTGACCGAAAGCATAGGTTTGAAACCTGCAATTGATGGTCGATTAATGCTTAGTTGTTGATGTTAATGTGTTTACTAGATAGATTACATGTTATTTAACGTCAAGTATGCATAAAGATTGGATTTTTGGTTGTTCTTTCGGGTGATGAACCCTTAGCCGAAAGTTTGATGCAATTTTGATCAAATTGGATGTTGAATGTTGGTTGTTTGATGTTGTGATGATGCTTGTTAGGTTGTATGCATATTAGTTAACGTCGATTTTGCAAGAAAGCTTCGATTTTGATTCATGGTTCATAGGTTACTAAGAATAGTAACTTTATTTTGCATGAAATGTTGAATTGATGATGAATTGGTGTTATGGATATGCTTATGATGATGATTAGATGCTAGATGGTTGATATGAACGTTAGGAAATCAAGAAGATGCGTGGTAGTTCATACATTGCTTAAAATAGTAACTTTTCGATGTTGAATGTGATGAATCATGATGATTTGGTGTTTGATCATGCTAGATGTTGTTATGAACTTGAATTAGTAAGTGATTGATGGATTCATGAATGTTTTAGGTGTTTGATGGATTTGGGATGAACTTTCCCAAAAGGGAAACTTTAATTGTGAAATCTCTTAAATATGATGATTTGGGTATGTTTGGGACATTAGGACCATGCTAGTGTGTTCATGGATGGTTTCTAAGGTGATTAAATGCGTTGTTTAGGTTGTATGAATGTTAATTTGGTTTGTTACCTGTTTTGGCCTGTTTGTGGAAAAATCATGGTATGAGTCATATAGGTAAGCTAGGATTTTTTGTTGATTGATGATTGATTAAGAATGAACACTTTGGATGATATGAGCTATGGAAATTGGTATGTTAATGATCATCATACACACGTGCGAATCTGAGGGCCCTACTTAGTAGGATTGGCAGGGTTTAGGGTGTGAAGTCGTGAGTGGCTTCACATGGCATGTGATGCGTGATTTGATCCTTGTATGGTGTATTATTTGTGTTATAGATGTTATGAGAATGATAATAGTTGAGATTCGCATGACTTGTATGATATCTGGCTGTATGATGATCTAATTAGTACATGTGGTTAATGAAGTGTTATATGTAATCAGTTTGTATGATAATCATGTGTGATAGGCTGTTATGCTTGTTTGAATGGAAATTCACCTATAAGGTCACCAACGGGTCAAACAGGTCAACTGGGTCAAATGTGTCTTGTCTTTCTAAAACCTTGAGTTCTTTGGTTTGTAGAGCACTTAGGGTTTCATATTGATTCTGTGTACACGTACTTATGTACTCATGTGTTCTAGGTGACCTTTGAAGGTTGTCTTTCCCCTCTTTCTTTCAAGTTAAGCTCTTAGTTAATTCTTGCGCGCATCAGGTGAGTTCTTGTCCCACTCTTTTTACATAATCTCTTTTGGGGGAGATAGCATACTGTTGATCACAAACGCTTTTAAATATAAGTGTGTATAATATTAATATAGTGTTGTTTACCATGGAAAGTCCTCACACTTTCGGATTGTTAATATTGACTAGCGGGAAATTTTGGGTAGTACTACTGGGTTTGACGAGCCCCACCTGTGCGACTCGAGGTCAAACGGGTGCAATTTTGTCCTAACGTATATTCGTCACGACCTGGTAAGTCGTGACGGGAGGCACAAACTATCACAGTCAGCTTCAATCGCGAAATCACTATGATTAATATTTTCATGTTAATATACTAGCTATCTATTGCAATACACTACTTGTGCTCTGGAAACTGTTGATTGGTTTATATTTTAACGCAAACTCTTGAACTCACCAACCATCGTGTTGACATTTTAGTATGCTATTCTCAGGTTGTTAACTCTGCTTGCCATTAGGAGCACCACACGGGTCCAGCATGCATTCTAAGACTCTATTTTAAAGACATGTTTGTTGGTATCTATTTACAAGTGTTTAAATGTTTGGGTTGGCGCATGTTTTTCCAAATATGCATTTTTATATTTTGGGTTTGTCTTATTTACAAAACGCTTCCGCATGGTTTTAAAGTTTGAACTTTGGTTGGTTTTATTTTAATGTGGCATATAGTGTCGTTCTAAGTAACTATTGACTGTGATCCTGGTTTGTTCACACGCCTCGTGGTAAAACTCCGCACGTGGATTTTGAGGGTGTGACATAATAAGATATCATTTACCGTTCACAGAAGATTCTTACCTAGAAGTAATAAATGGAGAGAAAGTTTGTTGTTTAACGGTAAGATGGAGTTAAGAAAGCATCCAAAAGCATTAACTAATTCAAAAATATTAGAACAACTTAACCGCATTCCCGATCGTGTTCCGGGTAAACATCCCAACCACGGTGGCGTGAAAAGAAAACGTGATAAGTCAGATTTGAATTGGACAAAAAAGAGTATATTCTTTGAGATGGATTATTGGTCATCTCTTGATTTAAAACACAATCTTGATGTTATGCATATCGAGAAAAATGTGTGTAAGAGCTTGTTAGGTACCTTGTTGATGAATGAAAAATCAAAAGACACACACAAAGCAAGAGAAGACTTAAAAAATTTGGGAATACGATCAGATTTATGGCTAAGTGTGAAAAACAACAAGGTCATACAGCCACAAGCTTCTTACTCTTTCAAACCTAGTGATCGATCTAAATTTTGTCAGTTCATTAAAAGAGTGAGACTACCTGATGGTTTTGGATCAAACTTTAAAAATAAGGTGATTCTTAATAACTCAAATATCATCGGGTTAAAGTCTCATGATTGTCACATTCTTATGCAACGTTTACTACCAATTGGGGTTCGTGTAGGTTTACTTGATAATGTTTCAACAACAATTATTAACCTTTGCACATTATTTAAAAAGATTTGTGCACGATCGCTAGATGTTGATGATATGTATAAAGCATAGAAAGAAGCGGTTAATATTTTATGAAATTTGGAACTAATATATCCTCCAGCATTTTTTGATATTATGGTTCATCTAATTCTACACTTACCTGAAGAAGCTATTCTTGGAGGGCCTGTATATATGAGATGGATGTATCCTTTTGAAAGATACATGAAAAAGCTGAAAGCTTATGTTCGAAACAAAGCCAAGCCTGAAGGATCAATAGCAGAGGGTTATGTTGCAGATGAAGCATTAACATTTTGCTCTATGTATTTGGAGGGTATTCAAACCAAATTTAACCATCCTGATAGGAATAAAGATCCTGGCATTCCAAAGAGGAATTTCTCTGTCTTTTCATCACAGTGTCGACCAATGTCAAAGAAGAAAATCATTTCCCTCAGTGAAAATTCTAAAAATTTATTTCAATGGTTTATGCTGAACAACTGTGAAGAACTTAAAGTCTACATATCGTAAGTTTTTAAGTTTAAATTATTCTTATTAGTTTCATTTTAGCTAAAATAATGATAAATTAATATAAATATTATATTTCACATACAGTGAATTTGAACTTGAATTCCCTAGAAGCGATGTAAAAAATGAATTTTCTTCATGGCTTAATAATAAGTTCAATACGTCTCCTTACAAAGAACTCAAGGCATTGGCTCATGGCCCCGTGTGCACATATTCTTACACAGCTTGTATTGTCAATGGTGTTAGATTTGTGGTACACAGTCGTGATATCAGACGCACTACACAAAATAGCGGTGTTGTTATAGTAGGAGAAGATGGTACACTATTTTATGGTCAATTAGAAGACATCTACGAGTTGAAGTATATAAATGGCTACAGAGTTGTACTATTTCATTGTAAATGGTTTGACACGTCACGGAAGGGGTCCGTAATTAAAAAGAATAACATTGTTGTTATCGATGTTAGTCGTGAATGGTTTGGTAACCAGCCTTGCATTTTAGCAACACAAGCTCAACAAGTGTTTTATCTTGAAGATCCTTCTAAATCCACTGGCAATTGGAGGGTTGTGGAAGATGTTCACCATCAAAAGCTTTGGGATCATCCAAGTATTAGTGTTGCTAATGAGATAGATGTATTGCACGACAATCAATCATCTGATTATAACTTGATTGTCGATAGCAATTTTGAAGTTGGTGAATCAAGTGCACGAGTTATAAATGATGAGAGAGATGCGCATGATAATTGTGAATTAGTCGTAGACTTAAGTTGGTTGCCTGTTGCTCCGCTTGTTCAAGATGAAGATTTTATTAATGATGATGAAGAAGATGAAGATGCATATCTCTCAGATGAGGAAGAATTTATTAATGATGATGAAGAAGATGAAGATCCATTAGATATTAATGATAGTAAGGACAAGAGCGATGATGATCTTGTAGATGAAGATGAATATCTTTATAGTGATAATTCAGATTGATTGTATGTATTAAGAACACTTTATTCTTTTTCTTATTAAAATGTCACATGAATATCTTTATAGTGATAACACAAATTGATTATTGCAGGTTATGTCTTCGTACGTAGCAGGATCACACGGGGGTGACGGTGGGGGTCGGGACCCCACGGACATGGATATACTCTTCCTTCTACTTGCCAATCATGTAAGTTAATGTTTTAAATATATATCTTTTTATTGAATATATTTTAAATGTTGCTAACTTTTTAATTTTTTATATCAATATAGCATCAGCTAAAAAAAAAGATAAAAAGGAAGAAATCTAAACTTATATGAGAAATGGGCTGCAAACAACAGCCAACCACTTCCTGTGCAATTTGATCATACAGGAAAACAATATAAAGCTGTTGGAGAAAACAGTCAATTATTTGTCCGAGCTTTATCCAATCATGTTTCCACTGCTCCTTTTAATTATCCCACTTGGGATAAAGTTCCTGATACGTTCAAGATATCCTTGTTCAATTTTCTAGAGGCGAGTATTTATGTAGTGTTTTATTTGTAATTTGATAATCATAACTTTTATATGTTTCTAATTATTTTATTTTGCAGAAATATTTTGATCTGGAAGCTCATCGTTGCTCAGACCACTGGCAAGGTATACAACTTGGAATACATATGGATTGCCAACGAGCTTTTAGAGACAGGAGATATGACATGAAACAATATTTTTTAAATCAAAGAGGCTATGATAACATTGAGCAGGCTATCAATAATCCACAGGGCAAAGTCAAGAGTCTTGGGAGCAGGTGGTTGAGTTGTTCTCAAGTGAACAACATAAACGTCTTTCTCAAAAACACGTAACGAATAGAGCTAAATAGCTCTATCCAAGTCTGCATGGTAGTCAATCATATGCTCAAAGACGATATATTCAGGTAAGAAAACATATATTATACATCCTATGTATTATTAATTCTTTTCAAATATTATGAATATTGTTTTTAATGTTTTTAGGAGCAACAAACTGGGACCCCAAGTCACATCGAAACGTGGAGGAGGGCGCATTACAGTGAAGGTTCAGGATGGGTGAACCAGAGGGCAGAAGAAGATTGGGTAAGTTTTATATGTTAAGTATGCTATTATTATGTGTTCATATGTTTATAATATATCGTGTTTGGTGAATTTAACCCAATATGATCTATATGCTATCCATATTTGAGAATTGCTGGTTTTGATGAGTTGTTAGTTTATATATTGAAACTTAGGAATTTTGTGTTAGTTGTGCTTATAAATTTAAACTTAGGAATTTTATGATAATTGGGAAGTTTATGGTATTGTGCTTATGATTAAACAACATGGTTTGTATTCATTTTATAATAGTTATGCTGTCAAAATTTCATAAAAATCCTAATACCATTTCATTTTAATTCTTTATAATTGCAGGCAAGAATTGAAAATCAATACGCCCAAACGCAAATGGAGGCGGGTGAGTCGCCCGTTAATGAGATGCAATGTTTAGAGTTGGCATTAGGACAAAGACGTGGTCATACGAGAGGTGTTGGACGAAAAGTAAAAAATCTCTCTCGTTATGAACCATCAAGCGGGTCATCATCACATCAGGATGAAGAAATGGAAGAACTAAAGCGCCAAATGCAAAAAATGCAAGAAAGAATGAATCAATTTGAAAGACAAAAGCATCATCCCGATAACGATGGAGATGATGAAAACGACGACAATTAAATAGTTTGTTTGTTTGGTTTGTAAAACTTAAAATATATTAGTTTGGTATGTAATTAACAAAAATTAGTTGATTTTCATTTGGATATTTGATACGTTAGTTTGAATTTCTGTGAATTTGATTTGGGATTTTGTTTGGTTTTTAGGTAAAAAAACCTGGAAAGAAACAGAATTTTAAAAATTTAATTTTTAACCAGATACCATATGGCGACGACATGTCGTCGCCATAGGATAAATTAAATAATTAATTAATACTTTTTTATTAAACAATTATTAATTAATTTAATATTAAATAAAAATAATTACTTACCTATGGCGACGACATGTCGTCGCCATAAGGTGCATTTTTTTATTAATTTTGAATTAAAAATATTATTGCGACGAGTTTGTCGCGACAACATGTCGTCGCGACAGGCTTCTACGGCGACTACGTCTATCGCGACGACCAATTTTTGAGCTATTGCGACAAGGCTTTGACTACTCACCCTATGGCGATGACATGTCGTCGCCATAGGCTATAGGGACGACAAATAGAACCTATGGCGATGACTTTTGTCGTCGAGATAGAGCTGTTTTCTTGTAGTGCATCTAGGTAATGGGTTCTTTAGGAATTGGTCCTTCAAGATCATATATCTTGTTCTCTTCCCTGAGAATAATTTTCAAGTTCCTGAACCAATCCATGAAGTTGTAATTGTTAAGTTTCTATTTTTCAAGAATAGACTTAAGAGAGAAAGGTATAACTGGATTTGTTTTGTTAGACATCTTCAAAATTAAAAAAAAATTTATTTAGTATTTTCATGATTAACTCTTTAATTAGTTTTAAGACCCAATTAAAAAATGCATATTATTAGGATGAGATCTCGTTTCATCAAACTTGAATGGCTAAAACTCTCTCCACTGGCATGGTTACGTAGGTACGTAACGATTACCAATTGTGTTCAATACACAACTCTCAAAGCATTGGTATATTTAACCCTAACTATGTCTACTTAAATGGTTTTAAATGAGATTAACTCTTAATTCGTAACTGTATAACCAGGCCTAAGTGACTTAGGAATCACGGTCGTACCTTCCACCAAAACTATAGGCTCGAATGCAGGGTAAACGCTAACATTAGAGTTCGGATAGATTGGGTGAAAGTGTCAATAATTTAAGGTGGCATAAAAATATCAAATTTAATTTCTGATTTCTTTTATGTTTTAATTACCGTTTTGGTTATGTTAAGAGGTTCGTTTATAAATAAGATTACTTGTTGAAATTATCAGTTTTCGATTACCTTGCATCGTGAACACATTAAGATTGAGAAGTAATTTGATATAGACGAATTAATAACATTGTGAATGAACGAGTCTTAAAAGTTTGATCCTTTGTTATTAAGTTAATCAAAAGTTGAAGTCTTGAGAGTTAAGTTTTGACAAACCGTAGTTAGGCATATAAAGTATTGATCTTGCATAATTGAGGATCCGGAAGTGATTGTTTTTCATTATTTAACTAAATTCTTTTCAAAGCTTTTTCCTTTATGCATGGTTGCTCTTTAATTTATTTAAAGTTTTTTAAAGTTCGTGTCCTTAATTTAATTGAGTTTGTTTGTTAAACACTTTCAACATATTCCCTGTGAAGACGACCTTACTTACCCTTGCACAATAAAGATGGCTAAGACCGATATATTAACTTGTTTTCGATCGAGTCTCGACAATCAGATCATTTGTTATGAATGGCTAACTATAATTTCTATAGCAACCCACATGAGTTTTGTAAGCCATCTTTAACGCTTTTTAGGTGACATGTTGTAACACCCCCAAAACTTTGGTAGAAACCTGATTAAATAAGTAAATGGGTTCTCTCGAGAATCAAAAGAAATCTAAGGAACCAAAGTTGTGAAATGGGGAGATGTTTGCCCTAAAAGTTACTATAAATAGAAAGAGGGCCGCCACCCACCTTCCTCTCTTTTTTCTTTGGTTGTAAGGTTCTTAGAGAGAGAAAGGGCTATAGAGAAAGTGTTAATCTAAGAAAAAAAAAAAGAACTTTGACATCTGAATTGCTCATGAATGCATAGCTCTAGCTCATATATGATGGGATCTAATGTTTAAGAATGAATTTGATGCAAAAAGGCTAAATCTTGAAAATGTATCGATTCTACTCAACTAGGAGTATGATTTCTAGGGTATTATCCTTGTACATCATTAAGAGATGAGTTTAAGAGGTCCTTCTTACATGTTAGTTAATGATTGGCGTTGAATTTTTTCTATATAGATCTACGTGTTTTATACATATAGTTTGGACCTTCATGCATGTATGTTTTAGGGTTTATAACATTTTACGTGTAAATCTATATGCATGAATGAATACCAATGATGAACCCTAATAATATGCATGTCTAGTGGATTATATGACCATGTAATGAAGAAAAGGATATGAATACAAAAAACTTAAATGCCTTGTATGTGATGCGATGGCCCGTATGTGGGCGATTAAGTCTTCAAGTGGGCGTACCCCGTATTTATGTATGCACCTTCAAATGTAAATCCTCGTAACTAAATAAAGTTATGAAAGAAAGGTTAAGTAAAGAGTCCCCTTAAGTACCTAAGCACTTTTGTAACTAATGCTTCTTAGTTATAATATGGAATCTTACTTATGGAGGAGAGACAATATTCATAAGTGGATACTATCTCTGCAAGTAGGAGATCCCATAACTGAATTAGTACTACCATAAGTAGCTAGGTACCCGCAGCTCTAGACTCTGTTAGAAATCGCAAAGCAGGTTACTTTCGGAGTAATTACAACATTCATAAGTAAAGTGTACCTACAACTAGATGCATCTCCATATCACCCGATAATTCCCTCAGTTATGTTATTTATAGAGAGGTTTGTACTACGTAAGTAAATAGAAGTTATGCAAGTCCCTTGTACCTCTATAACTAGTTGTACCCTCTCAAGTAGATTGACTTGGTCAAATTCAAGTATGTGCCTCGGTAACTAAATTACACCTACGCAATTCCTATTCTGTGGACATATTTTAACAAATTAAACCCCATAACTAGGCAACACCCATGTATTTCTCATAGTCCCTTTAACTCCCTCAACCCAACCATAACTAAATCCCCTTCTTATGTGCTTATACTTATGTAATATAAGTACCAACAAATAGCATTATGTATAGTATGATATTATGTTTGGTAAAGTAACGTATAAGGTAAGGTCTTGTATTTGTACAAAAAAAGGATAATAGGAGGACGAATGATATGCTAACTCTTACCAAATTTAAGAAAGGGGATTTAAGAAAAAGTAAGAATGTGTATGCTAAATCTAGTTGTTTAAGAAAGAAAAGGGATCATGTATTGGTATATAAAGGTTATAATTATACCTATATAACTAATATGTATAAGCTATGATAAATCTTGTTGTCTAAGAAACAAAGAGGTGTATAATGTATGGAAATAAATACATGTATGTTAAAGCCTTGTCTTATGATAAGAAAATGCTAAGTCTTGTCTTATGACAAGAAAGGGCTAAGTCTTGTCTCGTATAGTAAAGGGTTAAGTCTTGCTAGCATGGCAAGAAAGGGATATGAGTCTTTCAATAAAGGGCCAATGATCTAAGTGTTGCATATACTGCAAATAAGGAAGTCTGGCTTTATGCAAGAAAGGGCTATTAGGATTGCTTAGCAGTATGTTTATGAATGCAATTCTAGTTGCATTGGTTATGAAACTAACTTAACTATGCTATGATATGTTATGATCATGCTATCCCTTGATGTGTTATGAATATGATTACGAATATGTTATAATATGTTACGACAAAATGTTTGAGTGATTTTATGAAACATTACTAAATGTTATCTTATTAAAATTAAAAATAGAACTCACTGAACAACAGTAACTTTTTAGTATGCATATCTAGTTGAGCAAGTACATAAAGTAAGATTGGATGCTTGATATGAATAGTAGTGCTACCTAACATATCAAATACTAGCTTTAGTTCAAGTAGTTTATGTTTAATCAAAGTACTTTTATGCTATGTATCGTATAAGAATTATGCAAAGACCTTTATGACTCACTCCTTAAGTTTATTAAATGATCAGTTTATGAAATATGTTTATGATGTGTGAATACTAACATTCATGGAACGGGGCCTTACATATATATGCTTAATTTTACTTAACAAGAAAAAAGGAACATTCAGGTAGCTGCAGTTTTATGGTTATGCGTTATAAAGCTTCATCAATATGTTAGTGTGTTGCTACTTGATTATGTGTATCATTACAAAGGCTTTAAGATGTTCAATACCATCAATTTTGCACGATTATGTAAGAAAACGTGTATGGTTAATGAATCTATTATATAAGGATGATTTTACTAATGTAAAGTTATAAGAACAAAACATGTTCAAAATATTGATGGTTATCTTATTTTTACCACCGACATTCTTGTTGGGAATGTTTATCACCAACATTCATGTTAGGTATGTTTATCACCACCATTCATGTTGGGCATGGCTATCACGACTATTCATACCAGGTATGATTATCACCAGCATCATATGTTGGCTATGGTTAAACACTTATCAGATGGATGTGTGGTAAGGTTGGAGTCTTATGCCGGTATAAGTAGGGATGTGCAAAAAGATTGCAATCCGAAACCAAACTCGATTTTTTTTGAAATTTCAAATATGGAATATTCGAAAATTTAGGTATATGAAAAATTGGATATCCGGATTTCAAATATCTAAATTTATTGGATTTAGATTCTGATAGTGTTGTTAAAAAATTTCAAAGTTTCCGGCTAACCAAATTATCCGAGATTTCTTCTAAAAACTATCAAATAATAAACATTAATTAAAAATTTTGAATTTTTCAATTATTTCGAATATTTTTTTAAAAGAATTTGGAGATCCAAAAAAATTTACAATTGAAACTATTTATTTTTATAAGAATTATTTAATAATACATGGGGAACTAGTTTTTTTTTTTTTTTTTGAGAACTCCATAGTTTTCAATGGGATTCAGATATTCAAACAAATGTATAGGAAACATTTCCACCAGGATTCCGTTGAAATATTTTACCTGACAAATTAGGAATTATTTTCTTGAAAAAGCTGCTCAAGGGGGACTAGTTTGTTTGAGAACTCCATAGTTTTCGATGGGAATCCATCGGAATCAACTAGCATACAACCTGGAGAGCTACTACGTAATGCTTCGTGATCGCAAATATATAAGAGATTACCTATGGACTAAGAACCAAGTAATGCTTCGTGATCGCAAAGGATTATGTATGTCCAAAGTTCATACCTGATAAAATAAAATAAAAAACTTACCAACCATTTTAAATTTGTTATAGCAAATTTCACGTGTGACCATCTACATCGGTGAACTTTTGTACACATGTAATCTTTGTAGTGGCATAAATCATAATTCTTTTTCTTTTCTTTCCAAACATTCATTTATTTGTAATTTTATTTTCTCTAATAAATTTTCAATCTATATTTTTATAAAAACCAAAACAATGATCTAACCAAAACAAATAGAGGCCCCATCACAAACCTTAGCCTTTATGAGATTAGCGGAATTAATATTTATTTTCGTTAAGTCCTTTTCAGTGTTTATTATATGTTTTCAAGCCCCTGAGATCATTGCTTTCATAGGAATAGAAGCATGCTTAATTGGTTGATAATGAATTGCCTTGATAGTTTTAAATCATGTCTTTGAGTGTAAAATTTCCATCTTCATTTGACAAGCACGGCTAAATTCACATCCCCCCCCCCCCCCCTCCCTTTAGGAGCTGTGGCCTATGACCGGGCCCCCAATTGATCTTCGACCTGTTTGAAGTTCACCTCCATAAAAATTTCCGCCTAATGCTTTCAAGAGAATTAAAAACCTACAAAGGTGCTTTAAAGAACGATAAGTAATAAAGTGGAAGACTATCCAAAACCTTCTTTGTTAGAGTTAATCTTCCGCCAATTGACAATGTTCTTGACTTCCATGAAGATAACTTAGCCTTGAACCTCTCCACCAACGGTTTCCAATTAAGGACACGATTCATATTGGATCCAATTGGAATCCCTAACATATTGAATGGCATTTGCTACTTTTATCACGCCAATAAATAACTCTATGAACTACATAAGCACTTGAATAAGTTCCAAAAAGATAATCACACATGCTAAGAGAAAGAGAGATGGTTAAAGTTAATCTTAAGTGTCACACTTAAAGCAATAAGAATTACTACATATGGTTTTTATAGTTTTTCTATTTTATTAAAATTGGTTATGCATAACTATTATACATTATTATTATTTTAATAATAAATAAAATGTAAAAGAAGAGTAATTAAAGTCACACTTCATAAACATATGAAATTAAATATTAAAATCTGGTTGAGGGTTGAAGCGTGATGGTAAAAGTGCCTTTTCCAAAACAAAAATTATCCTAGGTGTTATGGTTTTAAAAAAAATATATTATTGTTTCAACTTACCTTGATTCTAACTGGGCCTGATCTCTACCTCTTGCCTCTTGTGACCAACTAACCTATTTAAGGACAGGATGCAATTGATCTTTAGTTTACTGTTTACATAATCTGGGCCTCAACCTTAATCAAAGTCATCATAACACATCTAGTCATCTAGAATTCAATTCTTTGGTTTGGTGCATTCTAGACCTAAAGGTGTACAGACTTGGTTCTTGTCCAAATTAGTCTGGGCTGAAATTATTTGGATTGAAATTGGTTCGGGTTGAAATCGGTTTTTGAGAAGAAAGGATTCAGTTTGAAACCATGCTTTAACTGATTCAGTTCAAATTTGACCGGTTTAAAATTATTGGTTTACAAACTGACTTCAACCCTACGGTTACATACGGTTTCTGATCAGTTCTTGCCAAACCTATTTCAATACAAGTTCAAGGTTACAAATCGGTTCTGCCGCCCAGAAGTATTTTTCACACCTCTAGTGATACCTCAATTTGCTTGTCATATTTGTCAAATCAGATTAGTATGGGATGGTGTTATTGTTGTTTCGATAATTTTGATAGTGTTAACTTGAAACCCGATAATAATCGTAGCCATGAAAGTATAGATGGTCTGTTGTAGGTTAAAATCATTATATGAAAAGAATAACATAAGCAAGCCCAAACGAAACATAGTGATGTGAACTGCAAAGTGCGCTCACAGTGACAACTCATGGGTTGCACCCTTTTCCACAGCTACCACTTTCTCATAAGTCAGAAAGTAATTTTTGTTGGTTTCTGTAGTCAAATCCGAACAATCATGTCTGTTGGTTCGTACCGTTTTGTTTTACAACGTCCAACATATCAAAAGAGGGAACACGGTGATGTGAAGTGCAAAGTGCGTTCACACTGATTCGACCTATATCCATACAAACTACAACACTACGATACCATGACCTCTTTTGGCTAGACAACCCAATCTAAGTCAAACCAGTCAGGTTCGGTAGCATCAAACTAAATTAAACTACAGGTCAATGGTTCAGATCAAGTTGTTGACCCGACTACAGACCATTACACCATGGCCAACCGATTCAAATGCAACATACACCAAGATATTATCTTGAAACAGTGGACATAGAGGCTTCAAATGTTGCTTTCTTGAAACTTAAAACTTTTTGGAGCTACAGGAAGCAAAAGGCCCACAAATTGACATTGATAACTCCATCAAGAACAACCAGCAACTCACATTTATACCAATAATTGAAGGAAATTAACTCTAACCCAATCTGTCAACTGACTGAAAGCAACCACCATGAAAGCAACCAAACATTAGGTTAAAAAACATATAATTTACAGTAAGCATACTACAGAAAGAAATATATATGCTAGAGATGAACTCTTATTAATTTCACATAGTTTTAACTATATAAACGAACGCATTTCCTATAGCTAGTTTTTATACATTTCTTCACTTACCGATGGCAGGCATTGCTATTTAAAGCATTCATATAGGCATCAGTCGGGTCGATAATATATACACTAAATCTCCATGCTTTATTAATAATCATGATGAAGATTGTTGTCTTTCCCTACGCATACGCGCTGCCCATGATGTGTTGTTACCAGATTCTTTATGCATGCTTCTTTTTCGTAGCTCTGATAGTTGACTCTGCCATTGGCCTCTCCATTCACCTTTTTCCATTTTCTGCATAATAATACAGTCAAATATGAGCTCATATTAACCTAAACAGATAGGAGTTTGTCAAATATGTGGGTTCATACTACATAGAGACAATCACTTAGTTTCTAAATTTGAATCGTGTTTTAGGTCATCTGACTGATTATGATAGACAAAGTACACACGTACAACATTGATCAAGAAAACGATACCAAAATCCTGAACAAGAATTAGACATGACTAATAGTTTAAACAGAAAAAAGTGCATTTCAAGAGATTTAAAACGGTAGGCAGCCTAATTCAATTTCAATTATGCAATCCTCACAAACTAGTGAGGCAGACAGCAGACAGTAAGCCAGATTATGCACATGATGATCGTTTTGTATAATCAGGACATGAAGGATACTAAGCTGTTAATATCCATTTACAAATCAAGATGACTCTTTTTGACAAATGTTATCATCATCATCATCAAAAACAACAACATCATAATCATTATCAAGCATCTAGCTTTATATTGAGGTTTCTCCAACTTTTGCAGGATGTACAGACAATTTTTCTTGGTATATCCATTAAAGCATAATGGATAATTAGATATGCACCAAACCTTAATTATTTCAGTTAACTAAATTAGATCACAATATCCAGCAATTTGACAGCAAAACATCGAGCAAGATCAATAAATTCAAATTCAACAACAACATGATTACGAAACACTAAAATTCATAATCAAGGATCCACAGAAGAACACTATACCTCTTGATTCCGATACGGATTTCGAGAAGAAAACGCAAAGTGAATCCCCATAGCCATATCTCTATCATACAACGCCCTCCGATTCGGATCCGACAACGTCTCATACGCCTCCTGCACCATTATAAACCTCTGGGTATACTCCTCGACCCGACCCGGAGGCGAAACATCCGGGTGATACTTCCTCGCCAACTGCCTATACGCCTGCTTAATCTCCACATCCGTCACCGTTTCAGGGATACCCAGAAGCTCATAAAAGCTCAAATCCTCCGACACCGTCTCCGACACGGCGGAGCCACCGTCTTTCACGGCGGCAGCCACCGATTTCGCCCTGAAAGATCTCGAGCTTCCGGTGGCTATGGGCAATCGAACGGTGGATTGAAATTGAATTGGGATGTGGGTTCGTGGGGAAACGAGAGGAGGGGGTGTGGTGGGGATTCTTGAGATGAATCCATGGCTGCAGCACATGATTTTGGTTCAGAAAGTGGAGATTTTTGGTGAATTTGATGAACGAATTTGGGGTTCGTGGAGAATGGGGATTGGGAGATATAAAGATGAAGGGTTCGACTGCACGTATGTTGTACACGAGTGTCTTTTGGATGCAAGTGGTTTTGGGGGAAATAAATTAGCAAAGGCTAACCTAGGTTTAATCTTTAATATTTTATGGGTGATTTGAAAGAGACTAGAATTGTAATTTATTAGAAGATTATTAGTTAAGACATAAGGATTTGGCTAAAACTGGTTTATGGTTAACAAAACGTTTTAATTTGGTTCAACAATTACTTTTTTAGAATGTTAAATATAGCCTTGTGGGTTAATATTCTTAAAGGTTATAATGTTTATTTGTAACCGGATGTTTTAAAATTGTTTGTATTAGAGCATTCACAGGAGAATCTCTTTCTCTATAACTAAATATTATATTTTTTTTACAATTATTTCTTAATTTTATTTAAAATCTTACAACTCATTCTTTATTTTTATATCTATCTCACTCACAAACACTTATTTTATTATTGTTTTTTTTCTTATACACTCACAAAAAATATAGAGATTGATGAATAGTGAATCTATGTTTAGATAATCATACTATTCATAACATTCTAAAGTTTGGAGGTGGAGATGGAGATGCTGATAGAGATGTAAAATACAAAAAATCTCTAAACAATAAAGATGAAGTCTTTACAGTGCTCTTAGATTATGCATAGCCTTGTACTTACTAGTGTCAAAAACTTTAGGTTTTAAATATTTAATCTTTAAGAAAAAATGACAATTGATAAACTATAGCAATGCATTTTTCATTGTTATTATCCATATATGTGTAACTAAGTCTATATTAATATTCCAAATAAATTTATCTTTTCTTAACAGCATTATTTTTATAACATTTAACTTTATCTAACTTTACACTTATAAAAATCTAAACTCACATCATTTTTTTAGATAAAATGATATCAATAGACTACTACCGTTGATTTCAAACCAAATTTATCTATCTCAATAAACTTTACCTTTTTAACGTAATATAAATGAATAGAATCAGTTATATTTGAGTTTATTATATGACTACACCTGACTAGTTTAAATAATAATATGATTTTTTATAACTATGAGTATGTCTTAATTAAAAAAACAAATGAAGAAATTCGTAAATATGATTTTTCTATTTTAGCTTTAAAGTTTTAAATAAAAAGAATAAATTCATCTGTTCTTTTGCGCTTATTCACAAGTTAAATATGCATTATTCGGGGGGGTTTTGGAGCTACGCTCCACCAACTATCTGTAAATTGTCTGTCCAATTAACTGTCCACTATGTATCTAGCTTCTAGCGTAATACTTCACCAATTAAACAAAAGTTAATTGTGTACTAATTCCATTAATAACAAATTGTGTATTGACGTCACACCTCGGGTTTGGATTACTCTAAGCCGTGTGAATTAATCGGGATCGTTTGATTATTTTATTCAGAAAATTATTTTTAGAGATTTATTGACAGCACAATTTTTTTTTGTAACAATATCTTATTTATAAACCAACTCAATATTCAAAACGGAATCATACTTTGATTCATAATATCGTTTTACAAATATCATGTTCATATATGTAAGCCAAATGATTTCAAATCTAGAGATGCATCCATCTCTGGTTCTAACTTGTATAACTCATATAATGATGTTAGAAACACCCATAGAGTTTATACAGTGGCATGATCTAATGTCATATTCAATCCAATTATACCAATAAAAGGTTTTAAATTCAATATCAATGATATGATGGTGAATAACATTTATCAAACTCAAATCATTTTCATAATCAAGCATAAATATATTAATTTAATATTAACCATGCTAGGTCGAGGATGAAACACATATCAAGATCTTTCGTCGTACACTGATAATAGTTTGTTATCGGATCACCCAGTGGACCGTCAACACCTTGGGAGTCTTAATCCTTTGGGAACCAAATTATTACCAGTCATGCTTAGACATAGTACCTTTTTAAGGGTCCTACCCATCACACGTGCATCATTTTTTATTAGACCACGTGTACAATCTTAGTCTGATGCTTGTCTTGCATTTCACCAAAATGCGTTAATGAGTTAACTATAACTCATGATGGTTATCAAGATAAGAGTGAATCTCAAGGATTCACAAGTTTTGTTTTAAAAGATAAACGTATTCACCTTTCGATCAAGTAGAGCTTTTCCTACGTTCTTAGGTTAGTTCCAAATAGCTTAAACATTACTTTAACAATTTACTAAGAAACGTCTTTTAGAAACTTCTGGTAGCTTAGAATCTTCAGATTCAAGCGTTGGGTTATAAAACGAGTCAAGGAGGAGTCTAGCACGCAAATCGATGCTAAATGTGTGAGATTTAAGGTGTGAGAGTGGGTGTAAAGTGAGCTGAAACTCACCTATTTATACTTGAGATGGGCTATTCGGGGCGGCATTTATCATTAGGGTGATGCACCCCACATCATGTGTCACCTTTGCATCACATGTCGCGCATGCATCCTTGAACCCTTTCAGCGATGCGGACCACATCCAAAGCTGATGCAGTCCACATCAGTGTCCACATGTCCGACACCTGCTCATTAGTTAGCATCCACGTGTTGTCTTTGTATTGTTTTCTTAGCCAAGTCGATGCATCCCGCATCCATTCTCCTATACAGGTTGTATCGGCCCTAATTTCCAAAATTTTGATTTTTCTTCTATTTTCTCCACTACACTATGTCTTCAAAATAAAAATTTTCGAGTTCAATCCCCATCAGGGGGTTTTCCCTTTAGACCCCACAAGGTGCTGCCGCCATCAAACCCACGCTCTCTAATGGTTTCTTTGAGTCTGGATTTTAGAAATGTTACATTGCGACATCTCCTAATTTTTCGTTATCAAAACTCCGTTAGTTCCGTTAGGTCTTGCACAAGTGTCGTGAGCATACACTAGTTCTCGTTGAACATTGGTGACCTAATAATAATTAAAATGGGTTAACAAATAATAACTTAATTAATAATTTGGTTAATAATATGTGGTGATGTGAATTGTGAATTTTAAGTATTATTTACAAGTTTCGCTTTATGACGTGACTACATGTGATTCATGATTTCATGTGTGATGTTTACTAATTGAATTTTTATAGTTATTGCTAGTTAATGATAATTCATGTATTATGAGATGGAAAATTATTTAAAAGGATAAAAACAAGTTAAATTTATAATTTTTAAAACAATAAGGGGTTAATAGAGAAATTCTTATCATATATAAACAAAAAAACCCTAGCCCCATAACTCCCCTCATTCGGCCGAACTCCATCTCCACCACCATCCCATGTGATTTTGATCCAAGAAAACTCAATCCATTCAATTTTTCTTAGTCTTGAGTACTACAACGTGTTAGCAAGTGAATATCTCGATCATTATACGATTAAAGGTAAGATTTTAATTAGTTTTTCATGATTTTGATGCTAAAACAAACCCTAGTTCAATTGGAACATGATATCAAAAAAATTAATGTTGTTTAATGATGATATGATGTTAGTTGAATTGTATTGTTGTTAGTTTATATGGATTATACACGAATTTCTTAGGATTAACATCTCGTTCATACACTATTATAAGAGGAAACTTTAATTCTTGAGAAATTAGAGTTTGATGAAATATTGATGTTTATTATGCTTAGATGATTGCTATGAACTAGATTAGGCATAAAATTGATGAATCAATGGTTAAAATTGATGATATGTTGGTTGTTGGGTGTTACTTTCCCGAGAGAAAAACTTTGTTGATATGTTTGGTTTGATCTTTCGGATTGACCATGCACGTTATGTTAGAATCATTCTAGGTTGCTTGTTGATAGTGTCTAAAGTGTTAGAATGTGTTGGTTGAGCAATTGGATGCTATGTTAGTTGTTTGGGAAATCTAGGATTCATGAAGGAAATTGTGCAATGTGATGAGTTGTGCTAAGGGTTATAGAATTGTATTTGGATTATAGTATGTGGTTGTTATGTATGTTTAATGTGTTTGATTGGTATGAATCATATTTGGGAATATGATGATGAACATCATACACGCGTGCGAATCTGAGGCCCGTACTTAGTAGGATTGGTAGGGTTTAGGATGTGAAGTAGTGAGTTGCTTCACATTGCATGTAGTACGTGATTGAACCTAATGTATAATTTATTAGTGGAATTTATTTCTAATTATGTGTGAGCATGATGATTTGTTGAGGTTCTCATGTGTTGTATCATAAGCTATGTTAGTATGATGATCTTGCTAGAACTTAAGGTTCATAATGTGATATACGTGAATGGTTTGCATGAAAATCTTGGATAATGAGTTACTATACTTGATCAAACATTTCAATTAATAAAAAATTTATAATAACACTACATACCATTTCATTATTTTAAAAAATAGATGACTAAATAAAAAACAAATATTCACTTCTTATTGCATCTTTGCTTATCGTTAATTGAAAAAATATAGTCTATAATATTTTCTATAATAGTTAGGAGTTATATCTTCAATACAAGCAATTATATCACTAGTATAAATGCTTGTAAATCACATAATAATATCAAAGAATCAACAATGTCGTATAAGGATTATAATCACATACTATAAAGTTATTATTATTTTAAAAATGTGAAAACGTTTTTCCCATAAAAATCTTTTGTAAAGATAATGAAAATATATTATATATGTGTAACTGTTCGTTACATATATGTACTTACAGACGTTTATAAAAACTATAACTAAATTAAAGATAAAAATGCGATATGTTTATTGGTGTAATTTTTGTTAAATAATAATATTTTATAAAAAGTTATGATTGTGGGGGGATCATTTATTTTTAAATAAAAGTAATGAATGCATAAAATATTTAATTAAATATTGGTAAAGGGATAGAATGACATGCCTACCCTTTTTTTAAAAGTCAAATTTATATAACACATGACATGATTCTATAAATTTAACTTTTGATCAATGGTTGTGATAGGTTTTATAAGTTAGTATTATAAAAAAGGGTTATTAATTGATGCATATCCTACTTTTTGGTATGAATTAAAATTTATACATGTATATTATTATTTCATAACCTAAAATAATTGTTAGGCTGAAAACATTATAATTCAAAGCATTAGGTTCGAGACAAGATTAGGGTTGTTATTAAAGATAATGAACCATTTAATTAGGTGAAGCGTAATGGTTCTGTTTGGAGTGTGGTGGTGCCAGCTGGCTAGGGGGTGTGGTAATGACTCGTGAGCCAGCTCATATGTACAACCATCAAAAAATAGTTGTTGGGCTTTAATTACTCATAAAGTAGATAATGGACAGTAAAAAAAAAAATCAAAATTACAAATTAGTAGTAGGACATTAAAGAGATTATAAATTTGACCCTATAAATACCACAATTTATTAAATATAGTTTCACACCAACTTATAATCTTTTATAAAAATCTGCATCGCTCTAGCCCTACACTATGTATCCTTATAATCGAAACGAATCACGTTGAACAACCAAAACAAACACATAAGAATTATGATAAAACTTTAACCCCAACCGAGGTTAACTGGAGGTTGAGATGTCTAACCCAAAAGTGGGCCCCTGATGAAGAGCACGTGTTCGCTAGTGCTTGGGTGGACGTATTCAAGGACTCGAGGATTGGTAAAAAAACACTTTATTTTTTAGATTATGTATCAATTAGTTTAAATAAAATTTTATTTTTAGATTATGTATCAGTTAGTTTTTGAAATTATTAAGGAAATATTATTTATATTGTTAACCAACTATTGTTCTATGTTGTATAAAACTGTTAAACTATAACAAATTTTTAGAAACGTGTTGGAGATAGCTTTAATCAAATGCGGGAATACCAAACAGCCAACACAATTAGCTCTAATTGACGACACATTTGTCTCAAAGTTGGAAATTTTCGGTGATCCAGAATAACCCTGATCACAATAAGAAAAGCGATGAAACCAACATAGTTTATAATAATACTTGTGAACAACGTCAAACGTCGGGGGTTATGAAATCTTCACCCAAATGGGCGACAATCCCGTTGATGGAGCGTGGATCAAAGCGAGGCAAAACATCATCATCAACCGAGCAAACAAGGTCAATTTTCTGATGCTGAATCACATTTACGAGAGATCAACAACACTAATGATGAATTTGAGTTGCATGGGAAATAACTACGGCCACCGAGGACGAAAAGAAAAGGAGTAAGGTCATCATCTTCAACTTCTCTAGACCTGGATTTGAAAGAACGTTAATTCAGAGATTCAACAATCAAAGT
This sequence comes from Flaveria sonorensis, assembly GCA_025506505.1. Lineage (NCBI taxonomy): Eukaryota > Viridiplantae > Streptophyta > Magnoliopsida > Asterales > Asteraceae > Flaveria > Flaveria sonorensis. Next base: position 55,349,419 of record CM046440.1, on the reverse strand, counting down.
TGAAAAAACTTCAAACTTAATAATGAGTAATCAAACTGAAAAAAAAAAAAAAAAAACACTTATATGACTAATCTATGACGGACATTTCAAATTTTGCTGGACGTGATAGGGAAATCTCTGCCAAGGCCAAAGAAAAAATACAAGAATATTGGTGAATGTAATTTTGGGTTTTTTCTTTTATTATGGTTATTAATATAGTTTCTAATTTATTTATGTTCTTTAATAAATGTTATTGTTTTATTTTATATCAGTTCATATCACTTCATAGATAAATATTTAAAATAATAGTCAGTGTCTAAGTAGATATTTAACCCAAACTATAACCGTATAATTAGCTCAAATATTAAATAAGGATTGACAATAATATCTTTACGTGCTTGGCACACGATGGTATTCTGTTAAAAGTTGATAAATGTCAGCTCTAATACCTCATGGTGGTACAAACTTTAAACCACAAGTCTTATAGTTTTTATAAAATATAGTTAATACCTAAACATGTGATTTCCACTAAACCACTTAAACTATTTATGTACTCTATTTAACAAAAGAAAGCAACCTCATCGTTCGATCGTCGGCGGTGAGCGGTTACAAGTCGCCAGTGAATTGGGGGTGGGGGGACTAGGTGAACGGGCGCGTCTTATGAAACAATGTGAAATTGTAGTAGAGATGATAAGTTCAATTTATTTAGAGCGAATTGTCGTTTTTCTTCTTTTGGTTTGATCACATTTGTTATTTTTATTTTTTTTTCATTTGGCTCCCCAAGGATATAAAAGTTATCAATCTTTTCAAAATAATTAACTCTTTTAATTTAATATATTAAACATGTAAATTGATAAAATTATCCTTTTAACTACAAAATAACATCCCTTAATTACATAACCATAATCAAGCGAAACTTGTCACACCCTCAAAATCCACGTGCGTGGTTTTACCGCGAGGCGTGTGACATACCAGGATCTCAGTCATTAGTTACTCAGAACGACTCTATATGAACAAACATTCAAAATCAAAGTTTAACTTTAAAATATGCGGAAGCGTTTAATAAACCAGAAAGACCAAAGTAAAGTAACATAATGTAAAATGCGCAAACACACGCGCCCAAAGTAATACCAACAAATACTTAAATGTTTAATAACTAAACCAAAACAAAGTTTCAATCATGCTGTCAACTACAGTGATGCTGACCCATGCACGTGCTCCTAGGCAATGGTAACCTCAACCTGAGAATAACATACTAAAAGAGTCAACACAATGGTTGGTGAGTTCAAGAGTTTGCGTTAATCATAAATCAGTAATAATTGCAAAATATAAGAAATGCATTGAAATAGATAGCTAGTCTATATTCATAAGTGATAATCATAGTGATTTCGCGATTGAAGCTGACTGTGTTTCGTTTGTTGCCTCCCGTCACGACTTACCAGGTCGTGACGATGTTTGTGTTAGGACAAAATTGCACCCGTTTGACCTCGAGTCGCACAGGTGGGGCTCGTCAAACCCAGTAGTACTACCCAAAATTTTCCGCTAATCATCATTATTAACAATCCGAAAGTGTGAGGACTTTCATGGTATTCAGCACTATATTATACTATACACAACTCATATAAATAGAGCGTTTATAAAACCAGTATGCTATCTCCTCCAAAACAGAGTATGTAAAAGAGTGGATCATGAACTCACCTGGTGTGCACAATAAAGACTTAAAAGCTTAACTTGAAAGAGAGAGTGGAAGGACAACCTTTAGAGGTCACCTAGAACACGCAAGTACATAAGTACGTGTACATAGAATCATGATGAAACCCTAAGTGCTCATAAACCAAAGAACTCAAGGTTTTGGAAAAACAAGACACATTGACCCAGTTGACCCGTTTGACCCGTTGGTGACATTATTGGTGAAATTCCATTTAAATCAAACATACGGTTCATCACACATGATTATCATACAAGTTGTTCACGTATGCCACTTCATTAACCACATGTACTACCTAGATCATCATACAACTAGATTATCATACAAGTCATGCGAATCTTAAGTAATCATCATGTTTAACATAATTATACCATAGCTAATGCATCATACACAGAATCAAATCATACACAACATGCCATGTGAAGCCACTCACGACTTCACACCCTAAACCCTACCAATCCTACTAAGTAGGGGCCTCACGCACGCGTGTATGATGATCATCATCATATTATTATATAGAATCCATACCAACCAAAATACTCAACAGTGATCTTAATACAACTCCAACGATAGTCCTTTCATAACCCATATGACCCATCATCATGTATTCCCACAAAAAGATCAAATCTTTCAATTAACCAATTAAGCATTCATACAACCCAAACAATACATTCCACCACATTAGAAACCATTAACAAACATGCTAACCTGATCCTAAAGTCACAAACATGCCCAAATCATCATATCTAATATTTAGTACAAATAAAGTTTCCTTTTGGGAAAGTGCATCCCAAAATCTATTCTGTCATGAATTACAACTCATACACATCAATAACATACCCTATCTAGTCCATAGAGATCATAGCCATTCATCAAGCATATGTAATTCATCCAACACAAATCTTCATAAATTAAAGTTTCCACTTTTGGCAATGTATGAACTAAACTACCTAAATCATGGATTTCTTGCATCAAAATCATAACCCAAAGTTCATATATCATCATCAATCACATTACATCACCAATCCATCATAATTCATCAATATTCAAAATCAAAAGTTTCTAGTTTCGGTAATACATGAACTACACCATCCATTCCTAGATTTCTAGCATCATCGTCATCAATCTAGCATCCATATAACATCATAAACACTTTAACAACATCAATTCATCATCAAATCACCATATTCATGCAAATAAAGTTACTATTATTAGTAACGTATGAACAACGCATCAAAATCGAAGCTTTCTTGCACAATCCACGTAAACTAGCATATATACAGTCTAACTAACATCATAACATCAACAAACAACCAAGAAATCGACATTTCAACACCCAATCATATTCAAAAACCATGAAAAACACATAAAAATCTAACCTTTAAACGCATAATAGACAAGAATTGAAGCTTCTAACATGTTGTATTGCTTGGAATCAACCAAAATAGACCACCAATTGCTTGTTCTTGCTTGGATTTCGAAGTCTCTGTGTGTGTATGTTTGAGGGGGTCGCGGCTGAGAATGGTGTGGGGGCTAGGGTTTTTATTTTTTTTACTTAATTAATCACATTTACCAATTAAACCCCTATTGTTTTGTATTTTATTAAAACTAAGCTTTTAATTACTTTTTAAAAAGGTTTTTAACTAAAAAACAAGCATATAAACTAATAATAATAATCATATGCATTATCTTTACTAATTACAAAATACACAATATAAATACACACGTTGTCACGTTACGCGATAAAATTCACCATTAATATTTAAATCGCATAAGCGCAACTAATAACCAACATTATTAGTTAAATAATTATCTGTTTATCATTATTAACCATTATTAAGTCACCAACGTTTAACGACAACTAGTGTGTGCTCACGACACGTGTATGCAAGACTTAACGGAACTAACGGAATTTGGTAACTGAAAATTACCGGATATCACATTATCTTCATGTTGAAAGAATTTTCGTCCCGAAAACTGCGTTACATGGTGTATTGTGTTTCATCACTGGTCTACTGCATTGGCACCAAGTAATCAAGTGAGTTTCAGATGAGTTGTCACAGAACTAAATCACGATATAAGGCAGATGACGACTAGAGACGATAGTCTCTATTATATAACCCTTTCGCAATGGGTTTATGATCGCCACAAAAAACAAGGTCCATTCTCCTCCCCACCAATGAGGCCGAAAATCTCGTGATTCAGTTATAATGAAATGTTTAAAGATGAAATGTATGATTTAGGTTTTATGAATAGAACGATAACACATGAATGAAACTATAACACTAATAAGTTAACAAAAATTAGGATTTTGTTTTATATGCAAAATTACATAATTACCCTTTTTAATGATAGATGGTTTAACAATTTAAGTTAATGGATTAAACTTCGTTTGATAAAATTATAATTTTTTAAAACCTTGGTGAACCAAAATGCAAAAAAAATCTTTTGTGAATGAAAATGTAAAATATGATTAGAGCACAAGAAAGAAAACGAGAATTCACTCATTTATTTATGTTATATTTCATTCCTACTCGCTTGATAAAGAATAGACTTTTCTAACATTACTATCTTATTATATTTAATTTAAATAATATTTAGAAAAAGAAAAAATATAGAACATGTAACACAAGATACATTTTATTATATTATTGTCACATTTACCTATTTGTTAATTCTAAATGAAAATGTATACATATATTATTATTTGATGATTTAATATAAATGCTGAAAAAACTGTAATTCGAGTCATTATGTTAGAGACAAGATTAGGGTAGTTATTAAAATATAATCAACCAATTAGGTGCGTTTCATAGAGAGGGGTAAAAGTACAATGACGATATGTTTCATCAAATGTGTGTTCTTAACATTCCACCAATGATCTTTGTGTTCTTGTTGAAGGCTTTGTGCTATAAAAGAAATTAATATGTTATTGCTTAACATTTAATGTTGTTGTTATTGGAATTCCACCAACTATCAAGATTTCCTCTGAATAATACATAAGTTATTATTTTTGGTTTTTTGAGTGTTTTTTTTGTAAGTAAGCTTTTTTAATTTAATTTCTTGTTTGATGATTGAGGGAGGTTATGATTTAAAATGTTCTTGTTTGATGATTGAGGGAGGTTATGAATAATAGTGGGGTTTACTGATTGGATCATTTGCTACTTCAAACCATGTGTTTGTATCTTTGTCATTATTAGCGGCTTCATCAACGGTCAATGTGACTCCCTTAACCGAAAATAATAATAGTGTTGTAAGATGGTTCCAATAAAAGGTTGTATCTTAGCACCACTAAAAGACACACACACTAATAACTATTAGGGTTATAAACGAACCGAACATTCATGAACACAGTTTTACTTGTGTTTATTCATTATGAAAATGAACTTGTTTTTAAACTGTTCAAGGACATTTACAGAACGACATTTCTTATTCATGTACGTTTATTAAGAAAAAAACTTGCTTATTAGTTGTTTACGAACATTTACCAAACGTAAACAAAAAGAAAGACAAATAAACAAAAAAAATTGTTCATAAACAATGTTCATTAACAAAAACAAACACAAACTAAAGTTTATGATCATAAATGAATACAAACGATTATATATTTATTTTAGAATAAAATCTGCATTTTCCATCACACACACTACACAAAATCAACAAAAATAAATAAGTATTTAGCATGATTATCGAAACCTACTTTACATAATTATCATAATCATAACTAAAAAAAATTTAAGAAGTTTGTCGAATTTCAACACAAATTGAAATTAGATTGGTTAAATAAGTGATGTTGGCGGAGACGTATAGTATAAGTAGAGTTTTACGTTTTTAAAAAATAAAAGTGATAAAAATACATAATATTAAATTCTTTGAATGAACAAACATTAATGAATGCATTATCAAACGTTTACAAACATAAACAGAGACATTAAACTTATCTACGGACATAAATGAACGAACATGACCTTGGTTCGTGTTCGTTTTTTTGACTAAATGGACAAAATTTTATTTTTTGTCTTTGTTCATTAATTAAATGAATATAAAAGAGCTTACAGTTGAAAATTTACAAACTGTTCATTAAATGTTGGATTCGTATGCAAACCTAACAACCAGCAAGCATATGAGAACTCTAGATGATAAAGACTATTGTTTTATTAGTGTTCAAGTTGTCAATGTGAAGTGGGTATTATTAGATTTGTTACATGAATTGACCCAAACTTTGATCCGTAAAGAACCATCTATAGAGAAAGAAGTACAAGGACGGTGTATTGGAGTTATAACTTCCAATAATTTTGTATATTTAATGAGAGTGGTAAATGATCATTCTGCATAAACATTAACTATTTTAAACATCATATTGTGCTTAAGAGTTAAGATCATATATTGGAATGTTAAAGATAAAATCTTTAAGTTTTATAAGTACGAATTAAATAGTGGCAGAGGCAAAAGTTACTTGAAACATTGAAATTAATTTTTAAGTCTTCGGTCAAGTCTCACAAGAGGAAAAAACTCGCCGTTCTAAAATAAAGTAATACGGACATGTCATTTACCATCCATGTAATTAACTTCCTTTTTCAGTTAAGAATCTTCACACATATGAACTTTATATTCATATTCATAGTATTTATCTGTTACAATAAATCAAAGTTTGTATGTTACTAAAAATATGCACTAAGGTGTATACGCTATATTTATTAACTAGGTTAATAACACCCGTGGGGTTAAATTAATAAAAATAAGTTGAGTAAATAAGTTCATAAGTTATAATATTGTTGATAGTATTTTACATATTGATTTTTACATTCTATTTGTAACATTATTTACATCTAATATTAGTATTTTTTTTCTATCAATATTTATAACTCTAAATAGTAAATTATGTTAAATGAAATGAACTTAAATAATAATTTAAGTAATAAACAGATGCAATTGAACATGCAAACCAATACTTGAAATTCATAAACATCCGAATACTTCTTTCTATACAATATTTGATGTTTTGTGGGTAACTATACTATTTTTATCTAATAATTTAATCGTTCTCTATTTTTAATTACTCAAGATAATGCAATATAGGTTAACCATGTATGAACATAGTTTGTATAAAAAACAAACCAAATTTGAATAGTGATTGTATTTAGCTTTTGTTTATTGTCATTGCAAAACATATCACTGATGCAAATCATAAATCTATGTATATTTCTTATTACTGAAGTAACTTCTTTCATATGAAAGTAAAATAAAAAAAGTTAGATTTATAATTTATAAATCTCTAAATATTTGTTTGTATACAATACTTAGTGTAACATTCGTAAGTTTATTACCTTATCTAAAAAAATAATTTTAGCTCATCTATAGTTTCGATTATATATAACGCAACTTAAAGATTGAATTTTACTTATGAAACAGTTGAGCCAAAATCAGATTAACTCAAGTTATGTTGAACATAGCACCATCTTTTGAAACTAATGCCATTGATTTTCTCACTCGTATTTTGTGTCTTTTAACACTTAAAATAAAGGAACCGAAACACCGATTTTGTATATGAAACTTTGAGATAAAAATATGATATTAATAAATCAAGTTGTCGAAGGTCCCAAAAACATATATAATTAAAAGTTTCAAACAATAAAGTGTTTAACATATACAATTAGTTAAAAGTTTCACATCATAATTTTCACAAAATATTTGTTCATATTATATCTCAAAAGCAATTTTCTTTTTCATATAAACATAGTTCAACCCGAACGATTATTTCGTAGCATAGTTTTCCATACAACAAAGAAAACATTTGGCAATTAATACAAAACATGTATAATAGTACAAAATGTGTCTCATATTAAGTGATCTATTATTCAAAACTTGATGTCATGTTTTGTGCAATCAATGACATAAATTACTTTAAATTTTGATTTTCGATCTTCTTTTTTTAAAACTCTACAAATGTGGAATGTAGAAAAAATTGACTTTAGTCAAATGAACTATAACAAAAAATAAGGTTACATACATTTTTAGGCGGAAAATTAGAGATATGAACGCCTTGAAACATAACATGTGGTACTAAAAATATTGTTTTATTAATAAGTATAGATATAGACTAGGTTAGTATATTGTTTATTGCATAGGTAGAATAAAAAAATGTTAAATAGTTAGTAACAAAATTTATAAATTATAAAACAATATCTTGAGATATGATATTATTAAAATTAGGTTCGAGTAGAAACTTTAAGTAATAAAATAACGATATTATTTTCTAAACTTTTATTTTTCATTATTATAATTTTAAGTTTTTTAAACATTATGTTTCAAAACAAACCGTTTTCTTTTAATATCATTTTTAGAAATTTTCTTATTTTTAAAAAAGTTTTGTAAGGAATACACTTAAAGGCTTATGCAATCAAAGAATAACCAAACAGCTCTCAACATGCACATGTGAAGTACTAGGAAAGTATTTTGGAAGATTTGATATAACTCAGTGAATTATGCGAAGTATCAAATCTTCCGAAGCCAAAAGACCAATTCTTCCGAAGCCAAAGATGAAGTCCTCCGAAGCTTTAAAGACAAAGTCTTCCGAAGCCAAAGACTAATTTCTTTTGAAGAAAGAGAAGACATAATTTCTCTGACTTACTTTTGACAAAAGCTGAACCACCTTTACGCTGCCATTTTTGAAGACTCACCAACCAACATGGTTTGGAAAAGTCCATGTTTTTATCAACTGTAGATTAAGGTGTTGAGTCTGTAACTTTCCAACTATGTAGTTTTATCCTTTTCTATTAGATAAGGATGTGAGCTATGACATGTCATAGTCACTAGTAAAAAAAACAATCTGCCTTTTTGACTCGACATTGATCTTGTTGTCTAGATAAGTGTTTCCAGCTGGCCTTCAAAATATGGCAGGCTGTAGCATGTAGTATAAAGTATCTCAAGTACTTGTATTTAGAATTAAGCTTTATAACACTGGTAAGAACTTGAGAGCAATATACAACATTCTTAAAAACCATACCCTATCTTGTTCTTGTTATTGTTCTTTACTTGTGTTCTTTGTTTCATCCTAATTGGTTCCCTATTTGATCTACTAAGTGTTTTAAGTCTCTGCACCTTGTGAAACTATTACATTGACCATCCTTCAACAGTCCTGCAATTGGTATAAGAGTACTTCAGGCTCTTGATTGTAAGATCTCGCCATCTTAAATCTCTCTAGTTTCATAAAACACTTATCAACTAAAATGGTAGCTATCTCTAAGTCTGATATGGAAACTGGTACCATGACAAAGTCTCCACTGATCACTCCTGATGACTTTGATACTTGGTGTCAACATATGGAAGGGTTCATTAAGTCTCAAGACAGCAGGATGTGGAGATCTGTAGGTCCTTATATCCCAAGCACCTCTTCAACCACTACTGGAGGTAGGATGATTCCATAGAAAATGGCTGACTACTATGAAGAATACTAGAAGAAAATAGATGTAGATCAGAAAGTCATGACCGCTCTTTAAACTGCTCTTCCAAACTCCATATACAGAGGCTTCAAAAAGTGTAAAACTGCTCAGCAGCGCACTAAAGCTCATATATGAGGGGTCTAAGGAAGCCAAGAAAAACAAGAAAGACATTATGAAGCAGCAATTTAAGAACTTCACCTATAAGACATGTGAAACCATGACTCAACAATACTTCAGGTATGTTGAGATTGTGGATACTCTAATGGATGTTGGAGTCAAGCTTAAGAATAGGGACATTGTAAGGCCCCATTCCCGGGACGCTTACAATTGGACCGTCATCGCATAAAACATTTAAAAATACATCATTATCGCAGCGGAATTTAAAAACTTCTCATTTATAAGTTAAAACATATCATTTCATTACATCATTCATGTAAATTTCAAAATACAACATCATATCAAAAAGTGAATGCCAGCGACGCTGAGTGAGTTCTATTTATTATCTTCATCATCGTTCATCATTATTATACATTACATCTCTTACCATCATCCAGATCCTGTCTCATGCAATACCCCCGACTCGTGCTCGAAAGCTAATACTATGCCGGGGCCTGTAAACAAACCCTCGACTTGTGCCCGAAGGCTGACACAGTACCGGGGTACGCGACAAGGATCCCGTCTCGTATGCAACACCCCCAACTCGTGCTCAAAAGCTGATACTCTACCGGGGCCTATAAACAAACCCTCGAATCGTGCTCAAAAGCTGACATAGTACCGGGGCGAGCAATAAGATCTCATCTCTTTCACATGCCATCTTATCTGATGCAATACCCCGACTCGTGCTTGAAAGCTGATACTGTGCCGGGGCTGTAAACAAACCCCCGACTCGTGCTCGAAAGCTGACACAGTACCGGGGTACGCGACAAGGATCTCATCGTTCGTTACTTCCATTCTCATCATTCGTTATCTTCTACTTTTGTTACATAATACTTTACGTATGTACTCATACATAATAGGTAAAGTCACATCATACATATCATAAACATCATCAGCAACACACAAACATGCACAACACATCAGGAATAACCATCACATCACATCAGAACTTAGCACAACCATCTACCTCACAAATCCCAGAAATTTCCTAAGTCTACCAAGAAATGCGGATGAACATCCTAGGGGCAAGAGCATCAAAATTCAAATGAAAACAGTCTAGGCGCATGAACACTATGCGGGCTCATGGACACTGCGTGGGCGCATGAACACTTAGGCGCATGAGCAACTCTGGGCGCATGGGCACTGCTGGGGCGCATGAACGACACTTATGCGCATGGGCATTCTGGGCGCATGGGCAACTGTTTGGGCGCACGACCAACACTTAGGCGCATGGGCACTCTAGGTACATGACCACTAATTGGGCGTATGAACACTTAGGCGCATGAGAAACTCTGGGCGCATGGGCACTGCTGGGGCGAATGGCCAACACTTAGGCGCATGGGCACTCTGGGCACATGGGAACAATCTGGGCGCATGACCACTAGTTGGGCGCATGACCAACACTTAGGCACATGGGCTGTGGGCGCATAGGGAAAGTTAGGCGTATGAGCAGTTCTAAAATGTAACCTATACTACAAACAACTCCCAAACATCGATCTAGCACTTCCTAACACAAATCTAACATGCTACAAACACTAAACATGCTAAACATCAAACATAACCTAAAAATAGCCTTTAAAACATACTACAACAGAGCACAGACGAACAACATGCTGAAAACTCATGGTTACTTTAAAAATCTTTTGCTCAGTATGCATAATAGCCCCAACACTTAGAAAACCAGTAAAAAGAGGGGATCTAGAAACTCAACTTGAATAGTCTTCGAGTAGCACACTTCAAAACCGAGACCCACCTGCAAATTCAGCTCCTAAAACCCATAAAAACAAGCACTAAACACCCAAAATCTAGGTCTACAACCCGAAAATTCAGTTGAAACCGAACATATATTTAAGAAAGCTCACCTTTCACAGATCTTCTTTTCTCTCTCTAGAATCAGTGAGGTTTTCTTCTCTTCTTCTTTCTTATTCTTCAAACGAGGACAGGAAAAGTGGGTATGACAGTGTAGGGGCGACCACGCCACTCTTTTAAACATAATAATATTAAAGTTTGCATCTTGCACAACTTTAGTCCTTCAAATTGGGTTATTTCACCTTTCTTTCTTTATAGTTTTCTTTTCTTTTCCTTTTAATAAATTTTCGGGTGTTACAGACATAGTGAGGAAGTTTATGTTCTCTCTTCCCACACAATTGACTCATTACTATGTGGCCATCAAGAGAACTAAGACCCTCTCCACTCTTACTCTCCAAAGTTGTATGGTATCCTTAGTGGTTACAAGATGGAGATGAACCTACAAAATCCATCAAGTCACTCTTCCAACAATCAGCAGAGTTTAGCCCTTCATGTGGTTGAAAGGGATAGCAGAGAACAACAACATCATCTCATATTTTTCCCTCCTTTCATCACCTTTCCTAAGACACCAAGGGAGAGCTACATCCAAGAAGCCCATTCCAAGAGACAAGCTCTACTCAAGCCTTTGTGTCTGCTGATGAAAGTTGTCAAAACTTTCTCTTCACTCTTGAAAACTTGGATTGCATCTATCCAGATGATCTGGAGTACATGGAGATAGTTCAACAAATAGCTCTCCTCACTAACAGAGCCAAAAAGTTCTACAAGAGAACAGGAAGGAAGTTCCCAAGTAATATGGCTAATGAAAAGTTTGGCCTGGATAAAAGCAAGATGAAGTGTTATAACTGTAATCAATTGGGAGAGTTTTCTAGAGAGTGCAAGGCATGAAGGACAAATAGTGGCCAAACACAATCTAAACCAAACTAAACTGATGCAGCTCCTAGAATTGAGAAGCCAAGCCAACCTAAACAACATGCTGCTGTTGCTGTTGAAAAAGGAAGCTTTGACTGGAGCTTTTAGGTAGAAGATGCTTCTCCAAACCATGCACTGATGGCTGATCATAAAGAAACCAACATATTAGAACATCTTTGTACTCCTGAATGCATTACTAAAGTTAATATGTGTAGGTCCTACAACTTGAAAGTGAGAATCTGACCATTGAGCTTACACATTTTAAAAACTGATTTTAAAAGAGCAGAAAATGTTTATAAACTTAAAATTGAAGATTTAGAGAAAACCATTTCTACTCTTAAGCATTAGCATACAAACTACAGGACTCAAATCAAAGATCTCATAACCAAGTTAACTGAATGCCAGGCCAAGCTTGTGATCAACAAAGCAATGCAGAAAAATATGTTCTTGAAGAGGAAACCTTCACGAACATAATATTCTCATCCTTACATGCAAAGTTTGTTACCAAAACAAGCAGGACTAGGGTCAGTGAGATAGCTCCTCCACATACACTCTATTTATTACATCTCCAAGGTGTGGAACTTGTCAAGATGAGCTGCCTCCTATTGATCCTATCCAGGAGAAAGATGAAGATGTAAAATGAGATAGTGAAGGATGAACCCGAGGTGAGTGACAAGGGTTATCTTAAGAAGGGTCACTATTCTCCAAGAGAGAAGAAAGAACCAGGGATGACCAAGTCTGCAAGAAAGAACTTGATAAGGGCAGCCAAAAGAAAGTCAAAGAAAGCCCAAGAGATCAAGGCCACCTTCACCTCTAAAAAAAAGCAAGTTTTCATTTTTGCTGGATTTAAAGTGGAAAGACTAAAGATTCAACAATGGACTCTAGTACCAGGAGTCCTAGTTCATATCCAAATCATCCTGGTCAATAGAAGAAGGCTAATAAAATATGCACCACTGTTGCACAGGCTGAACTATCTAGTTCCAAGAGCAAGCCACACCCTAGGAACCCTGCTCCATAATATGAGAATATGAAAAAGGATGTGGAAAGTGATCAAGCTCAGCCTCCCACTCAAAAGAAGACTCTCAGAAGCATGCCAACTAAATGCATCATGTGTGGTAGTAGTTCTCACTTTTCCAAGGATTGCATCTACAATCGCAAAAGTACTATCCACATGACCAAGAAGAAAACTTCTGAGAAAAAAAAGAAGAAGATAGCTTCGGAAGAAAAATCTCTTCCTTTCAGAAGCTCCAAAGTGAATAAGAAGATAAGTGAAAACTTACTTTCGGAAGATAATTTGGTCTTGAAAGAAATGAATGCTTTCAAATTACTGAAGTCTGCTACAGTGGATGCAAAAGCTTCCGAAGGTCCAGTCTCAAAAAACTTCTAAAGTTATCAAAACTTCAAAATATTGAAGGCCAAGTCTAGTCTTCCAAAGATGGTGTGGAAGATGAAGCAAGCCATGTGACTGAAAGTTCTTCATCAACAACAGTAAATGATCCTTAGAGCTTGCATATAGGATCAATTACTGTTGCATTATCTTTAGTTCACTTTGACAAACCCAAAACCAATGAGGCTTGGGTTTCCAAATGTAACTAACCATCTCTTTATGTGCAGGAACAACTTAAGACCAAAAGGAATGTATGGATCATTGACAGTGGCTATTCCAGGCACATAACAGGCAATGGCTCTTTGCTTCAGAACTTTGAGAAAATTGATGGAGGGCCAGTCGCTTTTGGAGGAGAATTAGGTGGTTACAAAACTAGAAGGGGCAGGGTCACAAATGGTAAGCTCAGTATTGAAGGTAAATTTTATTAAGGAGCTTGAATACAATCTCTTGAGTGCATCTAATTTTGTAATCAAAGACATAACATGCTTTTACTAAGCATGAGTGCATTGTTCTCAAGCCCGGGGTGGTCATTCCTCAAGAGCATATCCTGCTCAGAGCCCCCAGAAAAGGGAACATGTACAAGATGGATTTGCTGGAAACATCGCTTTCAGGAGAAGTTTCTTGCTTTCTATCTAAAGCAAATAGTGATAAGTCTTTTCTCTGGCATAAAATAATGTGCCATGTTAAACTAAAGAACATTAATAAATTAGTTAAGAATGATTTGGTAACTGGAATACCAAGAAAGAGTTTATAGTGATGACAATTGTGTTGCATGCCTGAAGGGAAGCAACACAAGGTGTCTTAAAGCCAAAGAAAATGAACTCCATCACTACTCCCCTACACTTAATACATTGGATCTCTTTGGCCCCACCAATGTATGAGTCTAGGAAAGACCTTATATTGTTTGGTGATCACAGATGATTCACAAGATATACTTGGGTTTTTTTCTTTGAACTAAGGATGAGACCCCTGAAATCTAGAAAAGCTTTATTCTGAAAATTAAGAATTAATGTGATCATAAGGTCAAGCTCATAAGATGTGATCAGGGAACTGAATTCAAGAACCAAATCCTTGATGCATTTTGTGATGAAAAAAGTATTACAAGACCATATAGTGCTCCTAGTACTACTAAACAAAATGGTGTTGCTGAGAGGAGAAACATGACACTTATTGAAGCTGCAAGAACCATGTTACCTGACTCTAAACTGCCCATCACGTTCTGGAGAGAGGAGGTCAACATTGCCTGCTATGTGAAGAATAGAGTTTTAGTAGTAAAGACTCATGCTAAGACTCCTTATGAACTGTGGCATAAAAAGAGACCTTTCATTAGTTTCTTAAGATCCTTTAATTTACTTGCACCATCTTGAATATCAAGGATCAACTAGCCAAATTTTGCTGAGAAATTAGATGATGGACATTTTATTGATACTCTTCGCAAGGTAAGGCTTATAGAGTATACAATCTCAGAACTAGAGTAGTCGAGGAGTCAGCCAATGTGACCTTTAATGAGCACACACCCAGTATAAAAGGTTCTGGTCCTGATTGGTTGTTTGATCTTGACTTAGGTGCTGTTTTTTTTTCTACAGCAAAATGTCTACAGTCTGTGGACCACATCTGCAGGAGAAGAGGAGGACCAAACCTCTGCAGTCTACAATAAGAAAAGTGTATGTTTTTTTAACATTTACAGACTGTTAAAATTAACTGGTGGTGGTATACGGTAGTGCTGGATGGTGGTGGTGGACGGCGGGTGGTGGTGGATGGTGGGTGATGGTGGTGGGTGGAGGCGGACGGTGGTGGTGGCGAACGGTGGTGGTGGAGGACGTTGGTGGTGGTGGACGGTGGTGGTGAACATAGGTGGTGGTGGGTGATAGTGTTTAATCTTCTGCAGACTTTATAAGACTTTAGAAGTGGTTGTGCCAAGTCTGCACCACACAGACCTCGCGCAAACCTTTTTTAATGAAAAGACTTCCAAAAAACAAACACTCTGCAGACCTCAATGCCTGCGCGTGGTCTGCGCGGCATAGACAAAAGGGGTCAGGAAGAGCATTTCTAAAAAAGTAAACACCCTTTTAGTTACCAACTGTTTTAATAAATCTTGTGAAGATGTTTCAGGATCTACAGTTACCTTATCAATAGGAGATTCTGATCCAAGATTTGAGCTGAGAAGACCAAGTGTTCAAACTACTTTAGCTCTAGTGGTAACTAGCACTGTAGTTGGAAATCCTGTCAGCACAACTATGACAAATTCTTCAGCTGATACATCTGAGGTGCCTATAAATTCTAGCACATAGACACATAACTCAAATGAAGAAATGTACAACGTAGGAAGAGATGGAGGTGGTGATAGTGATCAAGGATTTCTTGATGCTGATAACCACTCCATAGAAGACAACATTAATGATGTGACCTACTTATTGGATCAAGTTTCTCTTGATAAGTGTGTTGATGTGGTGGATGATATTCAAGCACCAGATATGAATTTTACCAATTTAGATCTATCCAACCAATTTGTTGTGATTCCTCAACTGAGAATCCACAAATCACATCCTACCATAAACAGCATTGGAAATATTAAGACAGGGGTGAGAACAAGAGGACAAACTCATGACAAAAAATGTTTTTCTTTATTCTTGCTTCTTGTCCCAATTGAGCCTAAGACGATTGATGAGGCTTTGAAGGATGGAAGTTGAGTTGAAGCAATGCAGGAGGAGTTGCTTCAATTCAAGAGAAAAAAGTTTTGGAACTTATGTTTTCTTCCTCAAGGGAAAACTACTATAGGTACCAAGTGGGTATTTAGGAATAAGAAAGATGATAAAGCACTTATCATCAAGAACAAGGTAAGACTAGTTGTTCAAGGGCACACACAAGAAGAAGGGATTGACTACACAGATGTTTTGCTCCTGTAGCAAGACTTGAAGCTGTTAGGATATTCTTAGCTTTTACTACATCCAACGATTTCATGGTCTACAAACTTAATGTAAAGTGTGCCTTCTTATATAGGGTGATTGATGAGGAGTTGTATGTCAAACAACCACCTAGCTTTGCAAACCCAGATTATACTGATTATGTCCGCAAGCTTGACAAATCTCTTTATGAGCTGCATCAGGCTCCAAGAAAGTGGTATGAGACACTCTCACAGTATCTTTGTCATCATGGATACAAGAGGGGTACTATTGATAGAACACTCTTCATTAAAGAAACAGGAAATGACTTGATTTTGGTTCAACTTTATATAGATGACATTATTTTTAGGTCAACTTATCCGAAGCTCTGCAAAGACTTTGAGAAGCTGATGAAGAATAGATTTGTAATAAATGCCATCGGGGAACTTAATTTCTTTCTAGAAATTCAAGTGAAGCATGTTGATAATGAAATCTTCATAAACCAGTCAAAGTATATGCAAGACATACTTACCAGATTTCATCTGACTGAGTGCAAGGTTGTTGTGACACTTATAGGCAGAAATCACTCTTTAGGACCAGATCTTAAGGGGGAGTGTGTTGAAGAACATCTATACAGGGCTATGATTGGGTCTCTTATGTATCTCATAGCCAGCAGGCATGATATCATGTTTGCTACATGTATTTATGCAAGATATCAAGCCAACCCTAAGATGTCACACCTGCTTGTTATCAAGAGAATTCTTAGATATCTCAAAGGTGCTCCCAAACTGTGACTTTGGTATCCAAAGAATTCTGATTTCAATCTGTATGCCTATACAGATAGTGACTATGGTGGCTGTAATATGACTGCAAAGTCTACATCTTGGAGATGTTAATTTCTTGGTAGAAGGATAGTCTCATGGTAATTCAAGAAACAATTTTGTGTGTCTGCATCAACTGCTGAAGCTGAATACATTGCTACTGCTAGCTGTTGTGCTCAAGTGCTTTAGATTCAGAATCAGATGCTAGACTACGGATTCAACTTCAAGGAGACTCCCATCCATATTTATAACAACAGTGCTATCTCTATTATAGAGAATCCTGTACAACACTCAAAGACAAAGCACATCAACATCAGGTATCATTTGATTAGAGATAAATTTAAAAAAGGATTGATAAAACTAGTCAAAGTTAACACAAATGAACAGTATGCTGATCTGTTCACAAAAGGTTTTGATGAGCAGAGATTTAAATATCTTGTATAAGCTATTGGGATGATTAACTTTGAGTAGATTTTTCTTAAACTATACTCAAGATTATTTTTAACATGCGTGTCTTAAGTTGTCTATGTCATCACCTATATAAGCTTAGTTTATTTTGAAAGAAACTTTTCAAAATGATATTCCTTAAATTTTGAAAATTTTTGGATATGTTTTCTTTAGAAAGACATCAAATTGTCTTTGGAAGAAAGGTATGTTTTCAAAACAAATAACTACTTCTGAAAAATTAACATTTGGAAGAAATTATGATATATATTTCGAATCTTATATTTGTCACCAAGTACTTATATGTATTGAAGGACTATTTTTTTGAACGCAATTAAGTCTTGAAAGCTTTATTCTCTCATTAAATAAAAATTCTGATAGTTGATATCTTCTGAAGTAAAATTTATCTAGGAAGTAAAATTACTTTAAGTAATTTTCTTCCGAAGCAAATTCTAGAAAAGCTAAGGGGTAGAAACAGCCCTGGGAAAGATGAAGCCCAATATCTTTAAGACAATGAGAAAGTCCACTGTTAGTTCTCAGGGTAGAAACAGGCCTGTTCTCAAAAATGTTAAAGCTCATTGCTTGAGGTGACAACTTGGCAACACAAGCTAATATTAAACCCACACCTTCTATATTAGCACCACCCACACATCCACAAATCATCATCACCTACCAAAGAAAATTTAAACGAACTCCTGGTCAGTCTACTCAAGTTGAGTAGGCCCCTAAATCACCAACCTTGCAGGAAGAAATAGACACTAGAGCTCCCAATTCTCCTGAGGAGCAGACCACTCCTATTACTTCTATGATCAGTGCTGAGGTTCCTTATGCTCAGCCTGATGAGCCCATTACCCTAGCCTTAAGCCTTCATTCTAAGTCTTAAAACTCTAGTGATCAACATTCAGGGGAAAGTTACCAACCCCTGCCTTTAGATCTTAACCAACCAATCCCAAACCTTGAATTCTATAATGATGAATATATGAGCTTTAGTGAGTACCATGAGTCTCTCTTCTCTACCCTTGCTTAAGGAGAGATGAGTGCTCCTAAATCACCTATATCTAGCCAACATCATCCACCCATAACGGAGGTGGACCTCCCTGAACTTGTTCAGGAGGTCCATATGGAAAAGGCTCTCACTTCTGCAAGTGATTACATCATTAATACCTCAATCATGGCAACCCAGC
This sequence comes from Flaveria sonorensis, assembly GCA_025506505.1. Lineage (NCBI taxonomy): Eukaryota > Viridiplantae > Streptophyta > Magnoliopsida > Asterales > Asteraceae > Flaveria > Flaveria sonorensis. The sequence continues at coordinate 55,330,698 of CM046440.1, read as the reverse complement.
TCATTGACACTTCTCTTGAAGCTGTCAGGATGCAGGGGAAATCCAGCAGCCAAGAAACTATAAGTGGTGATGAGCAAGAAGACTTTGGTCCTATTCTCTCATCCCCCATTGATTCTTTTGATGAAGATGAGGGGAGTCTGTAACTAAAGGTGCAAACACTGTTATCATGAGTCCCTTAGCTCCCTGTGCAAGAGGGTGATACTATCAAAAAAGGGGAGAAAGTCCTACCTACAATGACAGAACCTAGGAGTTCCTCTTAGAGTATGGACATGGAGGACTCACCACCCTCACTTGCAGTTGTCAATACTCAAGAACCTTCTCGGGTCCACATTGATATGGATTCATTCATTTAAAGCTTGTTTGAAGAGGGTATAGCAAGGGCAATGCCTACTCTATAAAACCCTGCTGAGAATCCAATAGTGGGATAAAAGTATGATGCTAAAAGGAGAGCCTGGTAATCTCTAGGTCTCAGGGATAACAAAAAATCTTCAACTTCTACAACCTGAGATAATATGAGAGCACCTATTTAGTTGACCTTCCACTTGTCAACCCAAGTCAAAACAAGTAAGCTGCAAGCTTAGCTGATAGGATTCAAGAGAGGGTGCTTGAAGAGTTCAAGCTGAGATCTAAATTATATAGATAGATGCTAGCAGGTAAGACTGTTGGTTAACTGGATGCTGAGGTGGACCCTAAGATTAGCTTTGAAGGAGAAACCTTGCCTGAAGGCCCAGTAGTTGAGACTATGAACCTTGAGACATGAACTACATCAACACCCATTACCCTCAGTGATGCACCAACTGGTGAAGGTGTTTCACAGCTTCTCTCTGGCCAGAGCTCAAGTGCAACACCAAGTATGAAGGCCAAAGCTCTCTCCACCCTATGTCATACAGGCCAGTGAATAACAAAAGGAAAAGAAAGATGACCTCTAAGAAGATTGAGTAGGAGAAGAGAGAGAGAAAGAGTAAGGTAAGGGGAGAGAGTTCAAGTGGGACCCCTGGCTTCATGGAAGATGCTATCAGAGCTGCCTCCAGGCCAAGCACTCAAGATGATGAGTTAAGGGCGGCTAGATTAAACTATTTCGGGTTCAGAAAGTACAATATTGATGAACTCATTTCTCTCCCCTTAGATGAACTAAATGAACTGGCTGACATGAAAGTGTCAAATGAGAGGAGGGAAGCTGAGGATGCAGAATTACTCCTCAAGATCAAGGAAGAAAGGAGGAGAAAAAGACTTTACAAAGCTCCTACCCTCTCCCCAGTTCAGGAAAGTCCTAAGGCAGAGGCTGTGGCTACTGCGCAACAAACTCAGGTAGGTAGGGAACAAGACAGGTAAAACATGATAACCTACCTGAGTGCCACAGGTCTCTATCAGGCAGTTGACCTTCTTCCCTTACCATATGAATACATTGAATTTGAATACCTCAAGCAGCTTAAGCAGCAATGCTAAAAGAGCAAAAAGCTGTTAAGAGTAAGATGAGGGAAGAGGCTGCAGGGTCAAGAGCCACCATCAGAGCAAATCTGAAGAAGTCTGCTGATAGACAAAAGATGGTGAGCTTCTTAAAGCTGTATGGATTCTCCAAAAGGAGACTTGGTCCAATGTCTCTATCCATTATGGATGAGCACATTAGAGTGATTAAATAGAATATCAAAAGGGGTGAGCTGGTTGACTTGGATTCTCCACCAAGCCAGGCTGCACCTGAAGTTGAGGTCAAGGTTGAACCCCAGGAGATAACACAACCTGGACCTAGTGTTGCATCACAGCCAACTTCATCTTCTGATCCATAGAAGGGTCCTGACCCTTCTCTTTCTGAACCTATGAAGGACAATGACCCAACTAAGAAGGACAAACAAGAACAACCTGGTACTGCAGGCCATTTCTCTCAGTTAAAGTATAAAAAAGGAAAAGGATATCCATAAGAAGGGACAAGAAGAAGAAGAAGAAGTCCAAGGCATCCACTTCTGCACCTCAGGATGGATCAGAACATCCTAAGGGTACCCAAGAAGAGGCTGCTCAACAAAGTCCACTCATAGTAGAGCCTCTTGCTGCTGAGAGACCCATCTTGTCTTGGGTGTTTGCTACTAACCCAGATAGATGGTATGTCACTAGAGATCAAGAAGGTCAAGACATTTACTTTTGGCAAAACATTCTTGATCTCCCTTTACATAATCTCTATGTCATGAGTATATACTTTGAGAGTCTGAGGAATCCAAACCAACTGATGATAAAGGGAATGGTCTTGATTCTGATGAGTACTGTCAACAGATGAAGATCAAGACTCAAAGGTCTCTTCAGTTTTGGTAGCATCAGCCTAGGGGGAGTTTGTAAGGAATACACTTGAAGGCTGATGCAACCAAAAAACAACCAAAGAGCTCTTAACATGCACATATGAAGTACTAGGAAAGTACTTCGGAAGATTTGATATAACTCAGTGAATTATGCTAAGTATCAAATCTTCCGAAGCCAAAGATGAAGTCTTCCGAATCTTCAAAGACAGTTTTTCGAAGCCAAAGACTGATTTCTTCCGAAGACAGAAATCACCTTTTGACAAAAGCTGAACAACTTTCCACTGCCACTTCTAATGACTCACCAACTTATATGAGTTGGGGAAAAGTTCATGCTTTTGTCAACTGTAGATTAAGGTGTTGAGTCTGTAACTTTGCAACTATGTATTTTTATCATTTTTATATTAGATAAATATGTGAGCTATGACATGTTATAATCACAAGTTAAAAAGGCAATCCGCCTTTTTGACTCTACAGTGATCTTGTTGTCTAGATTAGTATTTCCAACTAGCCTTCAAAGTATGGTCGGCTGTAAGATGTAATATAAAGTATCTCAAATACTTGTATTTAGAATTAAGCTTTGTAACACTGGTAAGAACTTGAGAGCAATATATAACATTTTTGAAAACCATATATTATCTTGTTTTTTTTATTGTTCTTTACTTGTGTTCTTTGTTTCATCCTAACTAGTTTTTTATTTGATCTACTAAGTGTTTTAAGTCTCTCCGCCTTGTAAAACTGTTGCATTGACCACCCTTCAACGGTCCTGCAAGTTTGATGTTTTAGAAAAAACTTATATTTTATAAAATTATTTATTTATTTAGAAATTGCATTTATAGAAAGATCACTTTTCTGAATTTATAAAAAAATTCTTTTAATCTAAATATAAATTAAATAATATTATAGTAGTTAATATTATTATTTATTAAGAGAAACAAGAGGGAAAATAAAATTCAGATGGTCTATAATTACGCCATGTATCAACAAAAAACCATCTTTTATCAGAATAGATAGATAAACTACAATTATACAATACGCTTTAACATTTTCTTTAACTTAAAAAGATGAGATACGGGTTAGACAGGTTAGGCATAGCTTTTCAAAATGTGGAGTAGTTAATTTAAAAGAATATGAGAAAATATAGAAGATAGTAACAAATTAAGGTAATAATTTTTATTTAGCACAGCAACGATTTAATTTTAAATTCTTTTCCTATATTTAATTAATTGTTTTGGTGTTTAGTGGGAAAATGTGAAATATGGTTGTATCTACTATCCAAGTTCCTGTGATGTCACATAATAATTCCCTAATATGTTTATAAAGGAGTGTAAAGAATATGTTTACAGAGGAGTGTAAAGAAGCGGTTAGGTTTTTTGGGTTCGTAATACCGTATCAGGTGGCATCAATGTCACACCACCGTCTATGACCACCAACGCCGGAAATGATCAACGGAATTTCAACCGACAACACAAAAAACTATCACCAACAATGAGCATATAAAAAAGCAAAAGGACAATACTTAAATGCACAACCTAGTTGATAATTAGAATATATAATATATAAACTCATTATTAATGATTATATATATATTTAAACTTTTAATTAGCGAATTTATTAGTCATCAGTTCGTTTTACGTTTACGCCTCGCCTGTTGACATGGGAGAGTATATTTTTAGAGAATTCCAAATGTGTAATAAACTGCAAATAAATTAATACTTCATATTTGCTTCGTGCTATAAGAAAATAAAGAATTAGGTTTAAGAATTTGAAAAGGCTAAAAGTAAACGTAAAAAACTAAATGCTATAAAAATATGTTAAAACACAATTTACTAACACACTTTTGTAGCAACTTGGTTAATTTTTATATATTCTCCATTATTCACCCCCTGACATTAATTTTGACTTTAATACGCATATCGTTTAAGCTTCCCTCTCTTTATAAAGAAAAATAATAATAAGAAAATAAAATTTGGAATTTGAGATGTTCATGGACTTTAGTTTTTAATTAAATTAAACAAATTGAATGTGTGTTTGAAATCCAAATTCAAAAATCAAATCACAGAAGCTTTCTTTTGCTCCAAAAGAACCAGAAGTCGTGCAACTCAAAGAAGAAAGAGAGACAGGGCGCGGGCTATCCTTCTACTGTCGATCATCTTCTCCATTCACGGTTAGGGTGTCACTATTAGATCTCGAAGGCCCCGCCGGAGCAGATGGATCATCGTCTGATTCAACAACTCTATCTGATTCTCTTGTGTAGTAAGTTGTCAAATAAAAGTGAGCTTTTGTAATTAATGATAATTTGGTGGTCTATCTCAAAACCTTTGAAACACTACTGTACATATCGACCATTGTAAATAATATATATATATATATATATATATATATATATATATATATATATATAAATTTATTTATGTGTATATAGGAATTGATTTTTATCTAATAGTTTAGCAATTATGGGTTTGGGTTTTCAAGTTTTTTTTTTCTTATATAAATTTTGAGAGCATATGTTTTTTAGTTATTGTTTAAAGTCACATTTTGTTCATTTACATCAATATAATTGGGTAGATTCTAAACATTGGACGCCTTAGGGCTGTTTGTTAAAATCTGATTTAATAAGTGCTGAATGAATAAGAGGGTCTGAACCAGTAAAGATCTGAACTAATAAATGTGTTTGGTTACACCTTAATTTATTAACCCCTTATTTCATCCCTAAACACCCACACCACCCACTGCCCAACCCTTTTCTCTCGCAGACCTCACGCCACCGCCACAGCCACCATCGTCTGACTCGCTACCGTCGGCGCCGGATCTCATTCGTAACTTCCGGAAGAACAGATGAGTACGTTGAAGGGGACGCGCGGTCGCCGTCGCCGACCAGTACCAGATCCGCCCTCGCCGTCGCAGACCGCCACCGTCGTGGCCGTCACCATCGCAGACCAGACCACCGCGAACCACCGACTTCACGTCTGACTCGGGTCAGATGTTGGTTTAGATCTGACCGAATAAGGGGTTCGGTCAGACCTCTTCTCCGGTAAGATGCAAGTAACCAAACAAACCACGTCTGACCTAATCAGATTTGCACGTCTGACCGAGATCAGTCAAACCCAACCAAACAACCCATGACCCTTTAAGAAAACATCTATTGTTTTAGGCGTGAGACACTAAAGTTTTGATATGTGGTTAAAGTAAAACCTATACATCTTTTGTGTATGATTTTCTAATTGAAATATATCTAGGCTAAGGGGCTGTTGGGCAATTTCTGAATAATTAAATGTTGAACTAATAACAGATTTGAACCATTAAATGCTGAACAATTAAAATGTCTGAACCATTAAGAGCTAGTATATCGTTTAACTATTCAAAGGCAAATGTCTGACCAATTTAGATAAGAGGTATTAACCATTCAACATTAGACCTCTTAACCATTTAGCATTAGTATAATGCTTAACCATTCAGAGGCAAATGTCTGAACCATTCAGACATTTGCTCGCGAAACAAACAGTCTGAACCATTAAGTGCTGAACTATTCAGACATCTGAACCATTAAAAGACTGATTCAAATGCTGCCAAACAGCTCGTAAAGAAAGATACAAATCACAAGTTCAATATTTACCTTACATGTCCTGATGTGTTAAATTCATAGTAAAGGATTTGTCATTTGACAATATGAGATTAACTTAGCTAGTTTTATATGTATTTTGATATTTCCACTTGCATGATATCAAAAAAATCTTAATAGAATATAAAGTTTCTCAAAATTTGACATCATCAGATAATTTAGCTAATAAGATTACTAAAGACGTTTTATAATTACTAGTTATAACACTAGAAAATTATCGTATTTCTGAAAAGAAAAAGTCCTTAAAATTTAATGTTTCCGTAGACCTCAAGATAAGCCGAGTCGCCTTGATTTTAAGTGTATATTATTTGGTCACTACAATAACATATATAAATATAATTATTAATCTCACAATTTTCTAACGGACTTCACAAATGTGTATAAAACATGCAATTAAAATAATAAAAAAATACACAACCTTCACCATTAACGCATACGCATACCGAACCATCGACTTCCACGACTGTTTTGATTACATATAAATTTTAATATTATATTTCATTTCAGGGAAGAAAATAAATCACAAATAATGTTAGGCAATATTTTATATATCGACATAAAAACGAGGCAACCCACATTTACCCACCTCACACGTATACGGTGGATAAAGTTTCATGAGTCTCATCAAACATATAGCTTTCGACCGAAGAATGGAGAATGAATTGGCGATTGATGTTTGCCATTTTTGTCCAAACTCACACGTATATATGTACGTTATGTATTTCTTTAAAATTGTTAAATTAGGTACTTCTCTAAAATCAATATCAGTGTCTAACTAAAACTAGAACCTTTAATGTATATTTATGTAAGTGGAAGGCACATATGTCTTAGAGTAAGCTAATTTTAGAAAAGACTAATAAAAAATAAATATTTATAAGACTAGAACCCTCGACCACATGTGTATTTTTTTGGATTTTGCTCAAACGTCTACTTAGGCACCGAGTACGTGTTCAAATAATCAAATTTCTTTAATGAGTATGGTCCAAAGCTTTGAATGAGTACGTGCATGCAGACATGAATGCGATTCCAAAATGTTGTGCTCAAACGTCTACTTTTCCTCCAATTCCGAATTTCACTTTTCCAAATTTGTTTTATTTATTTTTGGAATAGTTTCTATCCAATTATGTTTTGGATACAAATACTACATCTTACTAAATAATTCAATATTTTCTAGGTGTAGAAGACTAGTAAAAGCCAAAATGGATGAAGTTTCAAACACATTTGGTTAACTTCGATAGTGCCGATGTATCTATTGTTGTACCATTGGGTTGTGATGCCGACAATGGTGATATCGGTGATGATGGGTGGTGGTGGAGTCGACAATGGTAGTTGAGGGTGACTGATGGTAAAGATGACTGTAGAATACCGTTCGTAAAATTAAAATGAAATATTTTTGTTATTTGATTACTATACAATAATTAAATGAAACCAATTAAATTACAATACTGTTAGAATGGAAATAGATAAAAGCGCTATAAACAAAAACAAAAAGATGATGATGAAGTAGGGTTGAAGATTCGTGTTAAACACGGTTTCATTATAACAAATTTTAAGTCTTTCAAGAAACATGTTTCATAGGTACAATAGCCAAAGCAGTTAGCACTGTTGAGTAGGCACGAAACCTAAATTGTACCTCAAGAAAGAAAATGGATGATCAAGATGACTGCTAGAAAGTAGAGAGAACGATGAAAGCTCTTTAAGGTTTTGGTGTATGCTAATCTATAAAGAGGATAAAACTACCGAAACTCAAGGATTCAGCACTGGCTGTCAACTGCCGAATTCTGCCAAGTGCTAAACCATTGCCGATCAGCACTGAAAGTGATGAAATGCTGATTAACTGGTTATCAGCACTCAAATGGATGAGTTGTTGATCAACTGCAACATTAGACAAGACTGTCTGTACCAAAGTACATTGGCGGCTGTTGTGTTCTGCCTTTTGGAGGCAACGCTTGTATAGTTTTGAGGTAAGCTAGTTAGCTCACTTGTTTCTCTGCTGATTGTAACAATTTGTATTTAGAAAAAATTAATCAAGTGTATACTTTGAAATAACTTCTTGCGTCCTTATTATTACTCAAAGAATATGTGTTTGTTAAGTAAGACAGATCAAACAGAAAAGTCTTGTTAAGTCCTTAACCCGATCCAACAAATAGTATTAGAGTCTTGGCTCTTGATTTGCTTGAAGTCACCTTTCAACAAATCACTTGTTTTCTTTTGATCACACTTTCAAACACACTTCTCTTACATAACCTCTTTTCCCTTCAAAATGACTGTTGTAGCCATCTCAAGTATACATGACTTGGAATATGGCACCCAGATCAATCCTTTCATGTTTACACCTCATGATTATGATACTTGAAAATTTCGAATGGAAGATTTTCTAAAGAATCAAGATCTGAAACTCTGGCTCTCAATCATAAATGGTCCATATGTCGCTATGGTCCAAGCTGCTTGTGACGATGAAATCTTGATTCCTAAAGATCCTACAAAATACTTAGATGAAGATCTGAAGAAGCTGAATGTAGACTCTAAAGCATTATGGCTAATCAAGATGAGCATACCCAACAACATCATTCATGGCTTCAAGAAGTTCACAACTGCTCAGAAGTTGTGGGAAGCATTGAAGGCTAGATTTGAAGGAACTGAAGATACGAAGAAAAAAAAAGAGATGTCTTAAAGTAGAAGTTCAAAAATTTCGATCTCACAAGGGGAGAAACCACGACTGCAACATATCTTAGATATGTTAAACTACTAGACTCTCTAAATAAGGCTAAAGTGAAAATGATGAATACTGATATTCTCAGGAAATTCTTTAGATCACTATCGAAGACATGGACAATTTACATTATGCCATAAGAAGAACTGAAAATCTGAAAACAATGACTCTTAAGGAGTTATATGGCATTTTTAGTGCTAATCAGATGGTGATGGATGCCGATGAAGAATCACCCGGCAGATCATCAAACTCCTCAAAGTCATCAGCATTTATGGCACCTATTCAAGAATCCTTCCACTCTCATGCTTACCAAGTTCCAATGGTGACTCACCAAGTACCTGTGATTACATATCCAGAATCTTCAACTGCTGAATCATAATCTTCACCATCTTTTAATAGATGGAATCACCATCCCTCATCATCTTTCTCACCAAACTACCTATTAAGCTTAGCGTTTGTTATTAAGCAGACCAACTTCTTCCAACTTTCTGAAGAAGAACTCGAATGCATCCATCCAGATGATCTTGAAGAGATGGACATCAACTATCAAATAACCATGATCTCCTTCACGGCTAAACAGTTTCAGTAGAGATCAGGAAGAAAGTATTTGAAGCAAAAAAGATCAGGATTTGGGTTTGATAAGAGCAAAGTGAAATGTTTCAACTACAACTAGCTGGGATACTTTGCTAAAGAATGCAAAGCACCTAATTCAAGCCTATCTCCACCATGCTCATCAAACTACAAACCACCAATAACCTTCCAACACTCCTCTACTTATGGCAATTAAAGGCATACATCCGCTGTAGCATTAGGAGATGAGATGATTGATTGGAGCTTTCAAGTGGAAGACATCACTCCCATCAACAATACACTAATGGCAGGAAGCTCAACATCTTTACCTCATGTAACTCCTGAACTTTGTTACATACCTGAGTGTATTGCAAAAGTAAACATGTATAGAAATCATAATTTAGATCTCATGAAAAATGTAGAATCAATCTTCTTAAAACTAATTTTATGAAAAATGACCAAGCTCAAAAAGAAAAAATAATAGAGCTAGAAAATATTGTTTAACAACTAAAACATGAACAAACTAACTTAGAGACCCAGATTGATGATTTCTTGAGCATAGTAAAATCAACACAATATGATTTAGCTATAGCTAAAACATATGCTGATAAATACAATGTTCAAATGGAGAAGTTTGAAAAATTGCTTGCTTTTACTGAAAACTTCAAAAATTTGTATCAAATAAAGATAGGATTAGGGTACAATAATGTGGAACCACCAATGATATACACTCTACATACACCCCTAAGTGCAACCTAGAAGTAAAGTATCTGCCGAACCAATCTGTACAGCGCCAACTACTGAGAATCATGAATCACTGAAAGAAGAAGAAGGTAAGAAGGAAGACATGAAAGAAAAAAAGGAAGAAACTCAAAAGCAAAACAAAAAAGATGGTGATTCAGGATGTGAAGTTGGTCAAGAAAAACTCATCTTCCAACATCAACAAACCAATTGTTGAGTTAAATCACTCTTTCAAGTCAAAACATAGCTGCAACAAGAAGACACACAATAGAAGCCGCTGTGAAGGAACTTCAAACTCTTTAGAAGTAAGATCATTTCCATATGTTCAAAAATCTACTTCTAAAGCAGTAAAAATTCACAACAAGATTCCTAAGGAGGAAGATTCAACTTTCCACCCACATTGACCATAAGCTAAACAAGAACATATGTGGTACTGAAGAAAATCAGTAGATGAAATCCTTAAAAAAGAAGGTGACACTTGAAGATTTTATTGTTCATAAGCTAATAAAGAAGGGAACGAAGGAGGAGATGCAGAAGGAACGACAAGAACTCAAGCTGGAGATCAATACAGCTAAGCAGCAGATGAAGATTATATGCTTAGTATGTGGGGAAGATAGTCATTTTACAAAAGACTGTGCATTCAATCCCTTAGCTCACTCCACCAACAAGTTCAGATCCTCAAAAGGGTTTGCAGCTGCTGATAAGTCATTAAAAAATGGTACTCATAAGACTGTTCAGAAGACAAACAAGTCAAGTACCGATTTCAAGAGAAATTTAATACTTCTAAAGAATCTACCAAACAAATCAGCAGCTGCAAACCTAAAGAAGAAGACTTGTGAGAAATCTTCACCATCTCCAAAAGCTTCTAAAGGTTATCCAAGAAAAGATGTCAAAGAGTCCAGCAAATCAAAAGCCAACAAGAAAGCCTGGAGACCAAAGATATCTACCGAAATTGAGAAAAGCTTAGACAAGACTATCTGTATCGAAGTACATTGGCGGCTGTTGTGTTTTGCCTTTTGGAGATAACATAATACTTAAGATGCTAACTTCTTATGTGCTGATTGCTTGTCTATGATGTACATACCTTTTTGTAAACCAGGAATAGATGTAAAGTGACTTATTCTTTGTGTTTACCTTTCATATTATAAATACCTTTTACTTGTATAGTTTTAAGTTAAGCTAGTTAGCCTACTTGTTTATCTGCTGATTGTAATAATTTATACTTAGGAAGATTAATCAAGTGAATACATTGAAAGAACTTCTTATGTCCTTATTATTACTAAAAAACATGTGTTTGTTAAGTAAGACGGTTGACTTGGATTTCGTATTTGTCGTCTGCCGATTAAACAGAAAAGTCTTGTTAAGTCCTTAACCCGATCCAACAATGTAATTTTCAACCAAGGCTTACTTCAGAATTATAGTGAAACTTGAGTTGAAACATCCATTTCACTATAAAACTAAAAATTGAATGTTTTGAACTTCTGTATTGCTATTCAACTGATTTTAACAAAAAGTTTGAAGTGTTCAACTTGTCATTTTTATCTGAAATAGTTTAATTGTTTCAACTATTGTGCAAAAGTGTTAAACTGGTCTCCCAATAGTGTGGGTGCCACTACTTGCGCTAAGATCTAGTTTGCCACCTCAGGTCACGCCACCTTGAGCCTTGGTACCTATTATGCCATATTAGACGCGCCATGCTCCCCAACGCTTAGTGCGGCATGATCTAAGCGCCAAGTTGCATGCGCCATAGGAGCCATCGTGCCCGGAGGTTCCAATCTGCCATCCACCATGCGTCATGCTACATGCCCTAAAGCAACTTTTAAAACATAATGGCAATTCTTAAATGGCTCCCAGTGATGCGAAGTGAAAATTACGATATCAAAGCCTAAAATTGCACCTATTATATGCATGGGTGTGCGAGTGCGTGCTACACACCCCACACCCTATAAGGTACCCACTTGTGTCTCCTTACTTCTAAGAAAACAAGAAGTAATGGAAGATCTCATTTATATACCACTTCGGGTTTTGTTATTCCATCTATGTGTGACAATACATCATCCACTACTTCATATTCAATGAATTTTTTAGATTTATTTATTTAAATACCTAATTTCAAGAATCAATATCTTATACACCTCAGCTTCATTTTAGACAAGGTTTGATTCATTGTGAAGCTCTCACATATTAGAAGACAAGCATAATAGATAATACATAATAATTAATTACCTCTATTTATGTCTACGAAAACTCATTTTCCTATTATGTTAAAAGCACATTTTAAAAAAAAAATCGACAACGACGATAGTGGCAAGGGCAACGACAGTGGTGCGGGTGGCGAGGGCATCGAAGACAATAATTATACACAACTGGGTGACTCGAGGTGACAAATGCAATGAAAATGAGCAAACAGAAATTTTAATTCATTTGGTTGAATTCCTTCACAACTTGAAAATACTAATTAAGTTACATTCACATAAAAGATTTTGAATAAATTAATTTTTATTTCAATATGTTACTATCGTTTATCAACAAAACACATTAAGAATAAAAGTTAGATTCTAATTTTAAAAAATTATATGAACCAAACGTATTCAAAGTTGAACTTTTGATTTCAATTCCGTTAAATATTATTGAAACCAAACAAAATTATACAATATATTTAAATGCAATGAAAAGGAATAGTAAATTTCTAGATCCGAGGCGTCCTTTTCCATCTCTACCGCTGTCATTTGTTTACGGAGTTATGATAGTGACCCGGGGTAGTTTAGGTATTTTCAACAGGGGGTTTTTACACGTGTTCATCTCTCTCTGCCTGTCAGTCTTTACTGCTATTTGAAGAAGGCCAGATCTGTAAATCAACAACATGTTTAATCCCTCTGTAATCAAACCATACAAGCAATAATCAAGTTTTGTCTGACTTTACTGGTTAGGGTTTCCCCATATTGGAATTTATTTTTTATTTTTTTTTGTTCTTGATGGAATATCTTCTCCAACATCTGTTTTCAGCATTAAACTTTGGTGAGTTTTATCTTTGTTATTGATGAACTGATTTCTTCTTTTTTGATTTGGGTGTTTGATTCTGCATGCTATTGTTTTTTTATTATAACTTAAAATGCTAATGTTTTTTTATTAGTTTACATGTTTTGTAAGGTTCATTTTGGGTTATGCTTGTAGTTCGGTTCTTCAAATGGGTCAAAGCTTAAAGCCTAGCTAAAATTTGGTTGAGCTTTGTTAATTTCCGTCGTATTTTCAACAACAGCAAATACCTATGATCTTTGCTCCTGGATCTCCGATGAAGTCTTTGATATCTATTTCTGTTTGTAGAATAGCCTATCTTTGTTTTGGTCTTATATTCTTTACTTCCAATAACTTAAATTTGTTAATTGATACTCTACTTTTCATATTATGTTTTATGCTTGCAATTGTTGCTCATGGACATTCCTTATGACTATTATCTGTAAGCTTTTTTCGTTTATTTTATAGTCATTTTAGTGTTTATAAAATAGATTGTGGCTGTTTGACTGTTGTACATGTGAAACTCACCGCGAAGCGTGTGCATTATTTTCTAGTTTAGTTTATTTTCCTCTTCTTCTACTTACATACTTGTTTAATTGCTTGACATATAATTGAGAAAAGGTTTTTTTTTTTTATTTTTTTTATTTTTTTTATTTTTTATTTTTCATTATAGATTGTTTATGTGTATTATGCCATTCTATAGAAGAATAACACAAGTAAATTTTCAATATTAGACGAATTTCTAAGGTACATATGCTTTTTAGATTTAATAAATAACTAAAAATTATTATGTGGTCATTTCATTTTATAGTTGAGGAATTCCTCTTGACGGGACGATTATTGAAAAGGGTGGGATATGAGTAGATTCTGTAGGTGTTATGCGTATACCCTTTTTTTACGGCCTAATAATAACAAAGTCAAACGGGCTATGCCTCTAGTAACGGAACTAAGAATTTTTTTTTGTGGGGTTATTTTTTTAGGTACTCGAAATTCAAAAAAGCCAATGTTAAAATTTGGTAAATTCAGACTTCTAGGAAACCATTAGGTGATTTAATTATTTATTCATATTACTTTTAAAAATGATTCTAGTTTTTTCATTTTAAAGGTGATTAAAATTTTATTTTTAGTTTATCCACCAATGATGTTGGCGAAGGTATGTAGTATAAAGACTTTATTTCTATATTGTTAGGTTACTTTCAGATAATTAATTGTGTTTGCATGTAGCCATTTGAGTGTTTATATTTCAATATACTTCATATATGATTTAATCATTGAATTGGCCATCTGCGAATTAACAAACTAAAATTGAAGAAATCATAGAAAATTCTCTTTTAGTTTTTGGCGTAAAGTGTAAAGGTTTCGAGTTATAATTTTAGTTCTCTCATGTAAACTATCATCTAATCAATTTTGCTACTATCATCCAATTCCTCAAATATAATATTCAGCTATGTTTACTAATTTTATCATCAAAATCAAAGAAGTAATAGAAGAAATGTGTGTCGAGTAGAAACCAAACCAAACTAATCCTTTTCCTCTGTCATCAAAATTAGGGCTTGAATACAATATAGATTCTAGATTTTTAAATACAAATATCATCAACAAATTAACTAACATATAAGTGAAATAATAATGAATCTTCTTTCATCAAACAAACACAATCTAGATTTCTAAGACACCAAAATCACTAAAACAAAATCTAGGGGTTGAATCTTCATTCGTAGACAAATTCTAACAAATAAAGAAACTAATTATGAAAACTAACCTTGAATCTTGAAACATTGAATAGTTAAAAGCTTGAATAGTTGAAAGACAAAATAGTCAAATAGCTAGCTTCGCCGCCTCGTTGGGTTTGATGACCGCCGCCCGCCGCAGGTTCAATGGCAGTAGCACTTGTGACTCTTGAGGTTGATGTGGGTGGGGGGAAGGTTCAATGGTAGCAGCAGCATGAGTTCGAGTAACAATTGGGGCTTGGGAGTTGGGAGGCTACGGTGAGGTTGATTGGGGGTTTAGGGTTAGAGTTATAAGGTATGTTAAAATTAAGGGTAAAATTATAATTTTACACTTTAAATAGTAAAAAAATAGCAAACTTGTTAATTGGCCTGCAGACTCGAACTCGCGACCTCATCTCCCGTTCACGCGCGTTAACCAATGGATCAGGAACATTTCTAAGTTATAGTTTGAAACTAAAAATACTAATGGGTTCACCTCTTGAAAAACTATGGGTTCACTCAAAAATTCGGTATTATACGTTACACTATCGGCTCAAAAATCAATGGGGTCACTTGACCCCATTCCCTTAGGCATAGTTCCGCTCCTGATGCCCCCCACCTACTTGTTAAGATCGTTATAGCCTTTAATAGTCTTACGATGCTCATGCACTAATGAACCGTGGAAGGTCATACGGGCCATAAGTTGTCTTCACAAATGGATTGTGAATGGCTTTATCGGCCGTTCAATTATTTTCTTAAATTAGTTGATGTGACATTATTCTTCGATATTCATGTTTTTTGTTTTCTTAATTATTTGACGTGACATGCTATTCCTAGAAAAACACACCTCAATTATTTAACGTGACGTAAGATTCTATATAAACGTACTATATAAACGATCTCCTATTCATCTCCTACAGGCGGCTCGTATATTATTTTGTTTAATTGCGTCAATTTGAAACCAGTTAATTAAAATGTTGTCTAATGGCAGTAATAGAAGGCGTCGTAACAGGTTATCTTCTAAGACACCCGTCATTTCAACACATCTACATATAGTATGATATATAAGATAATTATGTTAACGGCATAGTCCACTCTTTTTCTTCCATTATATCCGGTCATCATGTCCAAGTGGATACCTTAAAAGAACCAAAAGAGCCCTTATCAAGACCCTTCACTGATTAATTAACTTGAATGTTACTATTAAGTAAGATTTTACCTTTAAATGGGTTTTTTTTCTTTTTTATATTTAACTTACCTTTGTGCTACTTCGGATGTGAGTATGTGAACCACTATTAATCTATATGTGGACATGCAGAGTCTATAGACTATAATACTTGCAGTGTGTATACGAAATTTGGTGTTTATTCACATGCGAATTTAGACGCAAGCTCATATGATCAAAGCCTTTTCAAGTAATTAACAATTACAACCGTAAACCTTAACATATTGTAATCTCAGAAATAAAAAGTTAATAAAACTACAATCATGATATTTGGTACTAAAAATCAATAATTTAGGACAGGATGATTAAATAATCGTAAATGAGGTGTAGAATGAATACTTGACAATAATGTTTTTGTGGTGGTCTCCAAACTAGTTTTTAACTATATTTTTGCGCACCACAACTTCCACTCCTAGCTAGATTCTCTTTGGCTTCTAGACCCAACAATAATTTAACAAGGATACTACATTAAGACACCCATTTTTATAAATCGACGTCACTCTTTACGTCTCGTATGGGTTGACGCTGAAAACGAGAAAAATTCAGGGGTTGTCAAAGAGCTACCATCTATACGACCCATATAGGCATATACAATACGTATAACAAAATTCGACACTGAATACGAGTAAAAATTCAAAGGGTTGTCGGAGGGGTTATACGCCCCATTATAAGGCTATACGACATTACTACCCCTCTATATGACGAGTATAGGGTTATAACACCCGTATAAAAATCTAAGGATGTTGATTTATAATAAATAATTTCTAGAGGAAATCCACCACTCCAAATTTCCAAAAGTTAAAATGAAGCACAAGAAGTCTTTTTTCTATATGAAATATAATATTCACATTAATCGTAAATCCACCAAATACATGATTCATTATTTATCATTCTTTATAGACAAAAAGGCACATGCATTTCCGTTTTTTGTCTATCTTAATGAAGACAATATGTCTTCTTATGAAATGGCTCGTAACTTAGTTGGTGAGTAAACAAGAAGTGTCCGAGGTTGAAGGTTTAAATCTCGTAGTATAAATTAAAAATAGGAGTCGATGATTTTGCATGTTTGTCTTTCTAAAAAATATGGTTTTCTTGTGATCACATGAGCAATTTAGTGCATTAAATAACTGACTACAAATCTAAAAAGTAAACAATTAAGTTGAACGAGTCTAAGGTTCTATGTGATTTTTAAATCATGTGATCATGTATGTGAATATTATATATACTATTAATTTCTAAGTTGTTTTGTGCATTGAGATTGCAACTTTGGCTTCAACGATTGTACCATCACTTTTACAGCCATTCAATTTCATTTGGTTTGATACCTTCACACTTCATTTTCAAACTAATAATGATAATAATCAATTAAATAACAAATCATATCACTAATAATGAAACAGAAGATGTTAACCAATCAAAATTTTAACATGGGTTTGTTTTGGTAGGAGCAAATAAGCGCACACTCCGACCCCAACACCAGATCCTTCCCTGTGGTGACTGGAAGTTTCTTCAAATCACCAAAGGACAGGCCGTTTGCAATGGCGGGTTTGACCAGAACGTCGGTTTGGTGGTGGTGGCGGGCGATGTAGCATAACAAGCAAATATAGATGATGAAGGCGACGACATGTCGGTGCAAGGTAGAAAGAGGATGAGAACGATGGAGAGCAGCATGGTGGTGTGCCGGTTGTTGCCGCCGTTACCCGTGGTGGTGTGGTGGTGCTGAGGTTTAGCGTGTGGTTGGGGAAATGTGACAACAAATGAGGGTCTTAAAATAATTTACGGTTTTGGTTATTTAGTTGAATTAAAGTTTATTATACTCAGTCTTAAGAATTTAACTGAAATACAATATGAATGGATTGGGGAGTTTGCAAAAGAAGAACAATGTGAATATGAGAAAGGCATTACGAGTGTGGTTCAACATTGTTACGCCTATTTTGTCATGTTTAATGGCCCCGTCGTAACGTGCGGTTGCTAGAGTGTCACACACTCTCCAAGGTGGAAATGCGAGAGAGTGACGAATTACGTATCTTTTAGAACACATAGTACGAGAAATACTAAACGTATTGTATTCAAAAGATATAAGTTCTGCATCATCGTCTTAGATTACAAAATAAAGATTACACATATGGACTTAAATCATAAGATTGATTCCAAAGCTACCACATTTAGTTATATTAAGCAATCTTCCATTGTAGCCTAGATGCGCAAAAGATTGATTCCAAAGCTACCACATTTAGTTATCACCTAAAAAACACGTTAAAATAAGTCAACTAAAAGTTGGTGAGCTCGTAGAGTTTGAGACTCGATAAATGGTTGTTATAATAGTAAATAGTTGTAAGTGAATATGAATCATGCCATTATATATGAATATAAATATGAGGTATAAAGCCATGAGCCCACAACCAAAACTATAGCCAGTGGCGGATCTAAAAGAAAAGTTCAGAGGTAACGTAAATTTTTTTTCTACTGTACATTTATATAAGTAAAAGAAAAAAACACGATAATAAAGGGGCTCGAAGAAAGATCATTAAAATCAAATCCATTTGGGATCGAAAGAATTGAACCCAAAGGAATTGAAACCGGTGAACTCGAAGAAGTTGTTGACCTAATAGACTAATATCATAATCAGTTGGTTGCATATCATAATCATTATTAGAATCAATATCCTTCTTTTGAAATTTTCTTTTAAAAAAATTGTCAATTTGAACTTGTTTTTTCATCTTTCAAATCCCTAATTTTATAACAAATAACACAATAAGATTGCAAATTGTACTTAGAAATAATATAATTCAAATCCCTAATTTTAATATCAAATCTCGAATTTATCTTTTAAATCCCTACTTCATAGTTTATATACCTAATTGCATAAAGCCTATACAGGACCGGGTAAGGGTGTTAACTACAATTAGTTTCACAAGAGGAGTGATCTTAAATCACTTAACAGTTCAAATAGGGAACAAGATACTTTGAAGATACAAAGAACACAAGGAACAATAAGACAGAACTTAGAACAATAACACAGGTATAGTTTTCAAGGATGTTGTATATTGATCTCAAGTTCTATTACAAGTGTTCAAAGCATAATCTAAAATACAAGAACCTGAGACTCTTTTATTCTACAACCTACAACCATCAATACTTGGAAGGACAGTTGGAATTGACTGATCTAGACAACAAGATCAATCTGGAGTCAAAAGGCAGATTGCCTTTTGACTAGTGACTATGATATGCCATAGCTCACTGACTTTTCCTATTCTAAAAAAGTCTAAAGGAACAAAAGAAGAAAATTACAAACAAAGACTTTATCTACTATTCACTAAAGCATGGAAGTTTCACCAACTCATACTAGTTGGTAAGTTATCAGAGTTGCAACAGAAAGTTGGTCAGCTTTATCAAAAGTAGATCAGAGAAAGCATCTTTTCTCTATCTTTCGAAGAAATCAGTCTTCACAGCAAAATGGCTTTGGAAGACTTTGTCTTTGAAGCTTCGGAAGACTTTGTCTTTGGCTTCGGAAGAACTTGGCATCTGGCTTCGGAAGTTTTTACACTTGGAATATTTTCTGTTAAGTGTAAAGCTTCCGAAGTAATTTCTTCTGAACTTTTGGCTTCGGAAGACTTTACACTTAGAGTTTTAGAGAGTATAAAGCTTCCGCAGCAAGTTCAACCTTGTTTCTTAGTGCATGTTGGAAGATCTTTGGTTGCATCAGCCTCATAATCTTCAGATAGATCCTTACAAACTCCCCCTAGGCTGATGCTACCAACATAGAGAGATTCTTCAGATGTTGATAGTCCTCATTAGGATCAACAGCAAACCTCTCTTCATCATATGGTCAGGATCCTTCAGACTCTCATAGAATCTTTTCATGTCATAGAGATCATGCAGAGGAAGGGCAAGCATGTCTTGCTGAAAGTAGACATCTTGACCTTCTTGATCTCTAGTGACATACCATCTGTCTGGATTGTCAGCAAAACTCCAGGACACGATGGGTCTTCCAACTGCAAGAGGCTCTACTCTGATGGGAGTTGGTTGAGCAGCCTCTTCATGCACTTCCTCAGGATGTTCTGACTCATCCTGAGGTGTAGAGGTGAATGCCTTAGTTGTCTTTTTCTTTGTAGGGGTTCTTCTGGCCATCATTTTTCTCCTCTTTGATGATTTCAACTGAGAGGACTGGTCTTCAGTACCAGATTGTTCAGTAGTGTCCCTCTCAGTTGGGTTCTCTTCTCTCACAGGTTTAGAAGGAGAGAGAAGAGGATCCTGCTGTGGATCAGAAGATGAAGTTGGCTGAGATATAGCTCTAGGTTCAGGTTGTGTTATCTCAGTGGGTTCAACCTTTACCTCAACTTCAGGTTGAGCTGGACTTTGTGGAGAATGTAAGTCCACAAGCTCTCCCCTTTTGATCTTCTGCTTGATCACCCTTATATGCTCATCCATTGTGGATAGAGACATAGGACCAAGCCTCCTTCCGGAGAATCCATACATCTTCAAGAAGCTCATCATCCTTTGTCTGTCAGCAGACTTCTTTTGGCTTTTGTGGATGATGGCTCTTGACTTTGCAGCTTCTTCCCTGAGCTTTCTCTTAGCAACCTTTTTTTCTTTCATGACTTGTTGCTCTAGCAGCTTGAGATATTCAAATTCTACATACTCATAGGAAAGGGGAAGAAGTGCAGATGCCTGATAGAGGCCTGTGGCACTCAGGTAGTTGATCATATTGATTTTATCGGATTCCTTATCTCCTGAGGTTGTGCAGTTGCTACATCCTCTGTCTCAGGGATTTCTTGAGCTGGGGAGAGGACAGGAGCCTGTTTGTAGAGCCTTTTCAGTCTCTTTTCTTCCTTAGCCTTAAAAAGCAATGCTGCATCCTCTGCCTCCCTCCTCTCCTTTGACAGCTCAATGTCAGCCAGCTCATTCAACTCTTCTAAGGGGAGAGAGATGAGTTCATCTATGTTGTAGTTCCTGGTCCCCAGGTAGTTTAGCCTGGCTGCCCTTGACTCATCTTTTTGAGTATTTGGCCTAGGGGCAACCCAGATTGTAGCATCCATGAAGCCTAGGGACCTACTTAAACTCTCTCCCCTTAGCTTCCTCTTCCTCTCTCTCTTCTCCTCCTCCATCTCCTTAGGAGTTAATTTCCTTTTCCTTTTGTCAACCACAGGCCTTGGTGACTCAGGGTGGAGAGAACTTTGGCCTTCATTGCTTGGTTCAGCAGTCAAGCTTTGGCCAGAGAGAGGTTGTGAGACACCTTCACCAGCTGGTGCCTCACTGAGGGTACTGGGTGCAGAGGGAGATCTTGTCTCAAGGTTCACAGGTTCAACCTCTGGGCCTTCAGTCAAGGTTTTTGTAGGACCGTTAAAGGTTACTTAAGATTGCACTTAGTTTACACACTTAGGAGGATCTTAAGATCACTTAACAATTCAAATAGGGAATTGTGAACCTTTACTGAAGATACAAGACAAACACAAGTAAAAGCAAGAGCAAGAACACAAGATAAAATTTTCAAGGAAGTTGTATATTGCTTCTCTAGTTCTATTACAAGTGTTGTACAAGTATATTTTGAATACAAGAACTGGAGACTACTTATACTACACCCTACAACCGTCAATATGCAAAAAGACAGTTGGAAGTGACTAATCTAGATAACAAGATCAGTCTAAAGTCAAAAGGCAGATTGCCTTTTGACTAGTGACTATGACATGCCATAGCTCACTGACTTTCCTATTATAAAAAGCCAAGAAGGAACAAAAACAGAAACTTGCAGGCGAAGACCTTATCTACTTTATCATAAAGTATGGAAGTTTCACCAACTAGTGATAGCAGGTGAACTACCAGAGCATGCAGCGGAAAGTAGGTTGCTTTATGATAAAGTTGATGGAAAAGGTATCTTTTCTCTTCTTCAGAAGAAAATCAGTCTTGTCTTTAAACAGCTTCGGAAGACTTTGTCTTGAGAGCTTCGGAAGACTTCATCTTTTACCTTCGGAAGAGTTGAGTCTTTGGCTTCGGAAGACTTTACACTTAGAATATTTTCTAAGTTAAGTGTAAAGCTTCCAGCACAGTTTCTTCTGAACTTTGGCTTCGGAAGATTTTACACTTAGCATTTTTTTGAGTGTGTAAAACTTCCGAAGCTAGTTCACCCTTGTTCCAAAGTGCATGTTGGAAGACTTGGTTGTTTTGGTATCTTTTGGTTGCATCAGCCTCTTAACTTCAGAGGTTCCTACAAACTCCCCCTATGCGGATGCTACCAAAATAGAGAGGTTCTTTAGACTGGGATAGTCCACATGAGGATCTTCAAAATTCCTTTCTTCATCAGCAGATCTAGATTCTTCAGACTCATGAAGTACCTTCTCATGTCATAGAGATCATGCAGAGGGAGTTCAAGCATGTCACTTGTGAAATAGACATATTGTTCTCCCTGATCTCTAGTGACATACCATCTGTCTGGATCTTCAGCAAATGTCTAGGACAGAATTTGTCTTCCAACAGAGAGAGGCTCTACTATGATAGGAGTTGGTTGAGAGTCCTCTTCATGCACTTCCTCAGGATGTTCTGACTCATCCTGAGGTTGGGAGAAGGATGCCTTTCTTCTTTTCTTCTTTGAAGATGATCTTCTTTTGGCCATCCTCTTTTTCCTCCCTGATGATTTTAACTGAGAGGGTTGGTCTTCAGTACCAGGTTCTTCAGTGGATTCCCTCTCAGTTGGGATCTCCTCTCTCCCAGTTTCAGAAGGAGAGGGAGGAGAACCCTGCTGTGGGTTAGAAGATGAAGTTGGCTGTTGTGCAGCTTCAGGTGCAGGTGGTGTTGTCTCTGTAGGTTCCACCTTTACCTCAACTTCAGGTTGACTTGATGATGAATGAAGGTCCACAAGCTCTCCCCTTTTTATCTTCTGCTTGATCACCCTTATGTGCTCATCCATTATGGATAGAGACATGGGACCAAGCCTCCTTTCGGAGAACCCATACAGCTTCAAGAAGCTCATCATCCTCTGCCTATCTGCAGACTTTTTCTGACTTTTCTGGATGATGGCTCTTGATTTTGCAGCTTCTTCCCTTTGCCTCTTCTTTGCAGCTTGCCTTTCTTTCTTGGCTTGCTCTTCCAGCTGCTTATTGTATTCAAATAATATATAATCATAAGGCAAGGGAAGGAGTGCAGGTGCCTGATAGAGACCTGTGGCACTCAGGTAGTTGATCATTTTTAATCTTTCTTCTTCATCAACTACCTGAGGTTGTTCAGCAGCCACAGTCTCTGACTCAGGACTTTCTTGAACTGGGAGAGGACAGGAATGTTCTTGTAAAGCCTTTTTCTCCTCATTTTTCCTTGTGTTTGAGGGTCAAGGCTGCATCCTCTGCTTCCTTCTCTCTCTTTGACAATTCAATGTCAGCCAGTTCATTTAACTCCTCTAAGGGGAGAGAGATGAGTTCATCTATGTTGTAGTTCCTGGTCCCCAGATAGTTGGCTGCCCTTAATTCATCTTCTTGAGTGTTTGGTACAGGGGCAGCCAGAATTGCAGCTTGCATGAATCCTGGGGAACCACTTGAACTCTCTCCCCTCAGCTTCCTCTTTCTCTCTCTCTTTTTTTCTTCAATCTCTTCAGGAGTCATCTTCCTTTTGCCTTTGTCAATTGCAGATCTTGATGACTCAGCCTGAGGAGAGCTTTGACCTTTATTGCTTGATTCAGTAGTCAAGCTCTGGCCAGAGAGAGGTTGTGAAGCACCATCACCAGCTGGTGCCTCACTGAGGGTATGGGGTGCTGGAGGAGATCTTGTCTCAAGGTTCACAGTCTCAGACTCTGGGCCTTCAGTCAAGGCTTTCCCTTCGAAGCTAATCTTGGGGTCTACCTCAACATCCAGTTGACCAAAGGCTTCAACTGCTAGCCTCTGTCTATATGATGTGGTTCTCTTTTTGAATTCTGCCAGCACCCAGTCTTGAATTTGATTAGCTAATCTGATAGCTTGTCTGTTATTGCTTGGGTAGACAAGTGCCAGATCTACCAAGTTTATACTCTCATAGAAACTCAGGTGGAGATGTTAAGAATTTCTTGTTGACCCTGAGCTCTAGAGATCACAAAAGCTTTCCTATCACTGTCATACCCCCAACCCCAGATTGGGTTCTCAGATGGGGCAGACATTGCTCTTGGTACTCCCTCCTCAAACAGTTGTTGAATGAGCAGTTCCAGATCACTGTCTAGAGGAGGTTGCTGAGCATGGACAACTGCAAGATAGGATGGTGAGTCCTGTATGTCCATACTTGAGGAAGAACTCCCAGGTTCTGTGGCTGTCAGAACTTCCTCCCCCTTTTTGGTAGCATCACCCTCATGCATAGGTGAGCTGGGGAAGTGATTCATAACATCCACAGGTTCTTGTGGACCTGGATGAGTTTGTCCTATGGGTCTCTCAGCTAACTGGCCCTTGAGATCGGTGATCTCAAGTTGCTGGTCATGGACCCTCCTTTGCAAGATAGTCACCTGTGATTCAAGGTGAGCTATCTTTGAAACCAGTTGGGTGCAGATGTCTTCGAGTTGGTGCACCCTGAGTTTCAGACTCCCCTCATCTTCAGTTGAAGAATCATTGGGGGATGAAGGAGGTGAACCGAGGTCTGCTCCTTCACCACCAGCATGGGGTTCTTGGCTGCTGGATTTCCCCTGCCCATGACAGTGTCAAGAGGCTGGGTTGTCGTGGTTGAGGTCTTAAAGATGTAATCACTGGCAACAGTGAGAGCCTCTTCCACATGGGTCTCCTGGACAATCACAGGAAGATCCACCTCAGTTTGGGGTGTCTGATGTGGGCTAGAATGGGTGAAGCAGGAGTACTCATCTCCCCTTGAGTGTGGGTAGAGAGGAGAGATTCATGGTACTCACTGAAACCCAAATCTTCATCAGAGTAGAAGTCAAGGCTGGGAATGGGGTGGTTAAGATCAAGAGGCTGGGGATGGTAGCTTTCCCCTGAAGGTTGATCACTAGAGTGTTGAGACTCAGAGTGATGGCTTAAGGCTGTTTGTGGAGTTGTGAGCTCATCAGGCTGAGCATGAGGAACCTCAGCACTGATTGTTTGAAAGATGGGAGTGGTCTGCTCCTCAGGGAAAGTGGGAGCTCGTATTCCACTTCCTCCTGTATGGGTTGTGATATGGGGGCCTGCACATGCTCAGTAGCAAGTGCAGGGGTTCGTTTGGTTTTCTTTTGTAGGTGAGGGTAATTGTTGGCCTTGATGGTGGTTGAGAGGTGAGGGTGTTGGTTCATCACTAGATGGTGCAGCTAGGATGTCACCCTGAGCAATGAGCTCAAACATTTTCAGGACAAGGGTTGTTTCTACCCCTGAGAACCCAACAGTTGGCTTTATCAATATCTTGAAAATGTCAGGCCTCATGTGTGCAAGTTTAAGAACATTACCTGTTCCCCTCAACTGTGGTCCCAATTCACAGTTGAGAATGTGTTGAACATACCGGGGGAACATGTAATATTCTAAGGAATCCAAATTCGCTAGTAAATTTGTAAACACAAACTGAGAATACCTGAATTTGACCCCTTGAACCATCCTATGGACAATGAAGGAGAGGTCTTCTGGAATCTGGTCCCATCCTCCATGTTTGTTGGATAAGTTATGGATGACGACATGGAGGAGGTATTTCCATTGGAATGAGACCTTCCCCTTCCTGAAGGTCTTGACTGAAAAGTCACCTTCATATCCATCTGCTCAAAGGATTGGTTGACAGCAGCTTTTGGGAAAGACAGTTCACCTGCTTCATCATCCAGCTGCAGATGGGTGTTTATAATGGCTGGAGTGATGAAAACCGTCCTCCCCTGCACTGTGGCAGACAGTGCCTTCTCCCCGTCCATGGTGACCTCTTGACAGGTCCGCCAGAACTCAAGCAACTGATCCTCATAGAGAGGAGAATCGATTGTAAGGGAGGTGAAGTAGTGAGACAAAGAAAGATACCTACACACGTCTGAGAAGCTTGGATCCTTCTCAGAGTTTAACAGAGCAACTTGATTGTGTTGCCTGTGTAGGTGCATGGTGAAATCAGGGTCGTTACGACGATCAAGATTGGCCATTTGAAGAAGCTTTGTAGTGAAGGAAAGAAGAAGAAGATGAAATTTGGGGGTAATTTTAGGTTAAGGAACAATGAGAGAAGTGAGATGAAATAGAACCGTTTGGAAAGATATACTCTGGATTTGAGACAAAGTTATGACAAAAAGATAAACTTTGAAATCCGCAAGTGGGTCCTACTTCTGAAAAAGGCGCCCAAAAAGTTAGTTTTCTTGGAAGTAGTAAAAGCTTCCGAAGCAATTTTGGTTTCGGAAGCTTTGCAATCAAAGCTTCCGAAAGCAATTTTGCTTCGAAGATATTTCAAAGAGTTTTGAAAATTTTGGCTTCGGAAGAAATAAATGAGTCTTCCGAGACTAAATTGCTTTCGGAAGAAATTTGTTCCTAAAATGCATTTAAGTACTTATACCAAAATTTAAGCTTCGAAGATACTTCAAGAATTTCTTCCGAAGGTAAATCTCAGATAAGCTGTTTAAACGATTTAGACATAAATTTCTTCCGAAGGCAACTTTTGCTTCTTCCGAAGGTAAATTTTCATCATTCTAAGAGATATCATTTTAAAAGTTCATTTTTCTTCCAAAGAGAACTGGGCTTATGAAGTGATCTAATAGACAACCTAGGACACACAGTTTTAAGAAATAATATTGATTAAGTTATTAAGAAAAATCTATTCAAAGTTAATCATCCCAATAGCTGATACAAGATATTTAAATCTCTGTTCATCAAAAGCTTTTGTGAACAGATCAGCATATTGTTCATTTGTGTTAACTTTGATTAGTTTTATCAATCCCTTTTCAAAATTATCCTAATCAGATGATACCTGATGTTGATGTGTTTGGTCCTTGAGTGCTGCACAGGATTCTCTGTAATAGAGATGGCACTGTTGTTGTCTATGTGGATGGGAGTCTCTTTGAAATTGAACCCATAGTCTAGCATCTGATTCTGAATCCAAAGCACTTGAGCACAGCAGCTGGCAGCAGCAATGTATTCAGCTTCAGCAGTTGATGCAGACACACAGGATTGCTTCTTGCATTGCCAAGAGACTATCCTTCCACCCAGGAACTGACACCCCCCAGATGTGGACTTTGCAGTCATGTTGCAGCCACCATAATCACTATCTGTATAAGCATACAGATTAAAGTCTGAATTCTTTGGATACCAAAGGCCTAGATTTGGAGCACCTTTGAGATATCTAAGAATCCTTTTGACAGTGATTAGGTGTGACATCTTGGGGTTGGCTTGATATCTTGCACATATGCATGTGGCAAACATGATATCAGGCCTGCTAGCAGTAAGATACATAAGTGACCCAATCATAGCCCTATAAAGATGTTCATCAACACACTCCCCCATAAGATCAGGACCAAGGGAGTGGTTTCTGGCTATGGGTGTCTTTGCAACCTTACAGTCAGTCATCTTGAATCTTGTAAGTATGTCCTGTTCATACTTGGACTGACTGATGAAGATGCCATCTTCAACCTTCTTCACTTGAATTCCTAGAAAGAAATTGAGTTCCCCCATGGCACTCATTTCAAATCTATTCTTCATCAGTATCTCAAAGTCTTTACAGAGCTTTGGATTAGTTGAACCAAAGATGATATCATCTACATATATCTAAACTAGCAATGTGTCATTTCTTGTTTCTTTGATGAAGAGAGTCCCATCAATAGTACCTATTTTGTATCCATGTAGACAGAGATATGTTGATAGTGTCTCATACCACTTTCTTGGAGCTTGATGCAGTCCATAAAGGGCTTTATCAAGCTTGCAGACATAATCAAGATGATCTTGGTCTGCAAAGCCAGGTGGTTGTTTAATATAAACTTCTTCATCAATCACCCCATAGAGAAAGGCACACTTCACATCAAGCTGGTAGACCTTGAAATCCTTGGATGTAGCATAAGCCAGAAATATATTTACAGCTTCAAGTCTTGCAACTGGAGCAAAGACATCAGTGTAATCAATCCCTTCTTCTTGAGTGTATCCTTGGACAACCAGTCTAGCCTTGTTCTTGATGATGATCCCTCTATCATCTTTCTTGTTCTTGAATACCCATTTGGTATGACACTCTTCCCTTAAGGAAGAGGGCATAAGTTCCAAATCTTCTGTCTTCTGATTTAAAGCAGCTCATCTTGCAAAGCTTCAATCCAGCTTCCATCCTTCGAAGCCTCATCAACCTTCTTTGGCTCTATCTGGGATAAGAAACAAGAATGTAGACAAACATGGCTATCATGAGCTTGTCCTCTTGTTCTTACCCTTGAGTCAACATTTCTAATGATGTTTGTGGTAGGATGTGACTTGTGGATCCAAAGTTGAGGGATCACAACAAGTTGGTTAGACAAATCTAAATTATCTGGCAAAGAAGAGTCCCCAACCACATCAGCACACTTATCAAGAGAAACTTGATCCAATGAGTGTGTCACATTATTCATGTTATCTTCAATGGAGTGGTTATCAGCATCAAGAAATTCTTGATCACTGTCACCACCTCCAGTTCCTCCTCCTACATTTGAAGTTCCTTCTCCTGAATTCTGAGCCTCTGAGCTGGAATTTGAAGGCAATTCATTTGAATCAGCAGTATTTGTCATGCTAGTGCTGATGGGAGCTTCAATTGCAGGGTTAGTCACCACTGGAGCTGAAGTAGTCTTCTTGTTTGGTCTTCTCAGCTCAAATCTTGGATCAGGATCTTCTGTTGACCTGTTATCTGTAGATCCTGAAACATTCTCACAAGATTTGTTAAAACAGTTGGTAACTAAGTCAAGATCAAACAGCCAATCCGGACCAGAACCTTTCACACAGGTGTGTGTTCATTGAAAGTCACATTGGCTGACTCCTCAATGATTCTAGTTCTGAGATTGTATACTCTATAAGCCTTAGCTTGAGAAGAGTACCCAACAAAGTGTCCATCATCTGATTTCTCAGCAAACTTGGCTATTTGATCTTTGGTATTCAAGATGGTGCAAGGACATCCAAATGTTCTGAGAAAACCAATGAATGGTCTTCTTTTGTGCCACAGTTCATAAGGAGTCTTACCATGTGTCTTAACTACCAAAACTCTATTTTGCACATAGCAGGCTGTGTTGACAGCCTCTGCCCAGAAGGTGATGGGCAGTTTAGAGTCAGACAACATGGTTCTTGCAGCTTCAATAAGTGTCCTGTTTCTCCTCTCAGCAACACCATTTTGCTGAGGAGTCCTGGGAGCACTGTATTGTCTTGAAATACCCTTTTCATCACAAAATGTATCAAGGATTTGGTTTTTGAATTCGGTTCCTTGATCACATCTTATGATTTTGACCTTGTGATCAGATTGATTCTCAATTTTCAGAATGAAATTCTTTAAGATTTCAGGAGTTTCATCCTTAGTTCTAAGGAAAAACACCCAAGTGAATCTTGTGAAATCATCTGTGATCACCAAACAGTATGAGGTCCTTCCTAAACTCATTACACTGGTGGGGCCAAACAGATCCATATGTAACAAGTGTAGGGAGTAGTGATAGAGTTCATTTCCTTTGGCTTGTGAGACACTTTGTGTTGCTTCCCCTTTAGGCATGCAACACAATGGTCATCACTTGTAAACTCTTTCTTTGGCATTCCAGTTACCAAATCATTCTTAATCAGTTTATTCATGTTCTTAAAGTTTACATGGCACATTCTTTTATGTCAAAGGAAAGACTCATCACTATTTTCTTTAGATAGAAAGCAAGAAATCTCTCTAGAGGGAGATGTTTCCTACAAGTCCATCTTGTACATGTTCCCTTTCCTGCTCTGAGCAGAATATGATCTTGAGGAATGTCAACCTCGGGCTTGAGAACAATGCACTCATGCTCAGTAAAGAGCATGTGATGTTTTTGGTCACAAAATTGGGACACACTCAAAAGATTGTATCCAAGCTTCTTGACAAAAGTTACCTTCTCAATATTGAGCTTACCATTTGAGACCATGCCCCTACCAGTGATGTAACCTCCTGCATCTCCTCCAAAAGAAACTGGTCCTCCATCAATTCTTTCAAAGTTTTGAAGTAGGGACTCATTTCCTGTCATGTGCCTGGACCAGCCACTATCAATGATCCACACATTTTGTTTGCCTTTGGTTGTCCCTGCACAAAAGAGATGATTTAGTTACATTTGGAAACCAAGCCTCATTGGTCTTGGGCTTATAAAATTTAAATGAATGCAATGAAACAGTAAGTGATCCTATATTCAAGCTTTGAGGATCATTTGCTGTTGCTGAAGAGGAGCTTTCAGTCTCAAGGTCTTCCTTCATCTTCCACACCACCTTTGGAAGATTGGGCTTGACCTTCAAATACTTCGGAAGCTTTTGTAGCTTCGGAAACTTTGGAGACGGATCCTTCGGAAGATCTTGCTTTCACTGCAGCAAGCTTCAGTGCTTCGGAAGCATTCCTTTCTTCCGAGGCCAACTTTTCTTCTGAAAGCAATTTCTTACTTGCCTTCTTCTTCATTTTGGAGCTTTCAAAGGAAACAAAATTTCCTTCCGAAGCTGTTTGTTTCTTCTTCTTCTCAGAAGTTTTCTTCTTAATCATGTGGATAGTACTCTTGGGATTGTATTAACAATCCTTAGCCATATGTGAAGTACTACCACACATAACACAATCCAAATCTTTCCTTCTAAGAGTCTTCTTTCCCAAAGGAGACTGAGCTTGAACACTTTCCTTTTCTTTCTCCACCTTTTCAGATGATGCAGCAGGCTTCTTTGGGTGAAGCTTGCTCTTTGAAGTGGATGGCTCAGGCTGCGTAGTAGTGACACACAACTGATCAGTCTTCTTGTTGTTGCTGGAGTGAGTTGAAGCTGAATTAGAACTCTTGGTACTAGAATTCTTGACAGGATCTTCAGCTTTCATCACCTTGAACCCTGTAGATATAAATACTTGTTTCTGTTTGGGATCAAAGGTGGTCTTGATCTCTTGAGCTTTTCTGTCTTCTGATCAAGTTCTTTCTTTTGGTTTTGCTCAAACCAGCTTCTTTTCCTCCTTAGGAGCATGGTGACCCTTTTTGGATTGACTCTCTTCATTCATCTCAGAGTCATCCCTCACCTTCTCCTCTTCATCCTCTTCATCACTGGGGTCTATAGATGGTAGCTCATCTTGACCAGATCCACACCTAGGAGATCTGACTGATAGTAGAGTGTGTGGAGGAGCTATCTCACTAGATCTCAGTCCCTGCTTATTCTGATAATACACTTTTGCATGCAGAGATGAGGATATCATGTTCTTGAAGGTCTCTTCTTCAAGAACACATTTTTCTGCCCTAGCTTTGCTGATCACAAGCTCAGCCTGGCATTCAGTCAACTTGGTAATGAGATCCTTAATTTGAGTCCTGTAGTTTGTCTGCTCATGTTTAAGAGTTGAAACTGTTTTCTCTAGATCTTCTATCTTATGTTTATAGTCATTTTTAGCTCTTTTAAAATCAGATTTTAAAATATTTAAAGACTTAATATCAGATCTCATTTCCAAGTTGTAGGACCTGTATCTATTTACTTTAGCAATACATTCAGGAGAGCAAAGATGTTCAAGTACCTTGGCTTCATCATGATCAGCCATGAGTGCTTGGTTTGGAGATGCATCTTTAGCTTGAAAGCTCCAGTCAAAGCCTCCTTCTTCAACAGCAACTGCAGCTTGCTGTCTTGGCTTCTCATTCTGGTGCCCTCCTTCAGTGTAGTTTGGCCTGGATGAAGCTTGGCCACCATTTGACTTAGGTGCCTTGCATTCTCTAGCAAAGTGTCCCATCTGGTTACAGTTGTAACACTTGACTTTGCTCTTGTCCAGCCCAAACTTGCCACTGGCAGCATTGCTAGGAAACCTTCTCCCAGTCCTCTTGTAGAACTTCTGGGCTCTGTGAGTGAGAAGAGCCATTTGCTGGACTATCTCCATGTACTCCAGATCATCTGGATGGATACAGTCCAGGTCTTCAAGAGTGAAAAGAAAGTTGCCTGACTTTCATCAGTGGAGACAAAAGCTTGAGAAGAACTTGTCTCTTGGAAGGGACTTCCTTGGATGTAACTCTCTCTGGGTGTCTCTGGGAAGGTGATGAAAGGACCCTTTTATGAGGTTTCAGGGTAGCAGATGAGATGATGCTGTGGTTCTCTGCTATCCCTTTCAACCACATGAAGGGTGAACTCTGGTGAGTGTTGGAGTTACCAGATGAATTTTGCATGTTCATCTCCATCTGGTATCCACTGAGTATCCCATACAACTCAGTGAGAGTAAGGGTCTTGAGGTTTTCAGTCCTCTTAATGACCACACAG
Source organism: Flaveria sonorensis (assembly GCA_025506505.1). Lineage (NCBI taxonomy): Eukaryota > Viridiplantae > Streptophyta > Magnoliopsida > Asterales > Asteraceae > Flaveria > Flaveria sonorensis. The sequence goes on along the minus strand of CM046440.1, from coordinate 55,298,532 downwards.
TAGTGTGTCCATTGTCTTGGAAGAGAGGACATGAACTTCCTAACAATATCCTGTTCTCAATAGTTACCCCAACATCAGCCAGAGTATCCACAATCTCAACATACCTGAAGTATTGTTGAGTCATGGTTTCACCTGTCTTGAAGGTGAAATTTTCAAACTGCTGCTTCAGGAGATCCTTCTTGTTCTCCTTGGCTTCATTTGAACCCTCATACATCAGTTTCAGTGCATCCCATAGCTGTTTAGCGGTCTTGCACTTCTTGAAACCTCTGTAGATGGAGTTTGGAAGAGCAGTTTGGAGGGCTGTCATAGCTTTCTGATCAATGTCAATTCTTTTCCAGTCTTCATCAGAAAAGTCAGCCCTCTCCTTTGGTATCATGCCACCACCAGCAGCAACTGAAGAGGTGCATGGTACATGAGGTCCATTGACAACAGACTCCCACATCCTAGAATCTTAAGACTTGATAAAGCCTTCTATTCTTTGACACCAAGTGTCAAAATCCTCAGGAGTGATCAGTGGGGACTTTGTCATAGTTCCAGTTTCCATATCAGCTTTGGAGGTAGCTGCCATTTGAAGAGTTAAGTGATGTGTGTAACTAAGAGGATTTAAAGATGGTGAGATCTTACAATCAAGAGCCTGGAATGCTCTGATACCAATTGCAGGACCGTTAAAGGGTACTTAAGCTTGCAGTTAGTTAACACACTTAGGAGGATCTTAAGATCACTTAACAATTCAAATAGGGAACTGTGAACCTTTACTAAAGATACAAGACAAACACAAGTAAAATCAAGAGCAAGAACACAAGATAAAATTTTCAAGGAAGTTGTATATTGCTTCTCTAGTTCTATTACAAGTGTTGTACAAGTATATTTTGAATACAAGAACTGGAGACTACTTATACTACATCCTACAACCGTCAATATGCAAAAAGACAGTTGGAAGTGACTAATCTAGACAACAAGATCAGCCTAAAGTCAAAAGACAGATTGTCTTTTGACTAATGACTATGACATGCTATAGCTCACTGACTTTCCTATTACAAAAAGCCAAGAAGGAACAAAAACAGAAACTTGCAGGTGAAGACCTTATCTACTTTATCATAAAGTATGGAAGTTTCACCAACTAGTGATAGCAGGTGAACTACCAGAGCATGCAGCGGAAAGTAGGTTGCTTTATGATAAAGTTGACGGAAAAGGTATCTTTTCTCTCTCTTTAGAAGAAATTCAGTCTTATCTTTAAACAGCTTCGGAAGACTTTGTCTTGAGAGCTTCGGAAGACTTCATCTTTTACCTTCGGAAGAGTTGAGTCTTTGGCTTTGGAAGACTTTACACTTAGAATATTCTCCAAGTTAAGTGTAAAGCTTCCGCAACAGTTTCTTCTGAACTTTGGCTTCGGAAGATTTTACACTTAGCATTTTTCTTGAGTGTGTAAAACTTCCGAAGCTAGTTCACCTTTGTTCCTAAGTGCATGTTGGAAGACTTGGTTGTTTTGGTATCTTTTGGTTGCATCAACCTCTTGACTTCAGAGGTTCCTACAGTTTTCCCTTCGAAGCTAATCTTAGGGTCCACCTCAACATCCAGTTGACCAAAGATCTCACCTGCTAGCCTTTGTCTATATAATTTTGATCTCAATTTGAATTCCTCTAGCACCCTATCTTGAATCCGGTCTGCTAATCTCTCAGCTTGTCTGTTATGGCTTGGGTTGACAAGTGGAAGATTCACCAGATTGATGCACTCATAGAAACTCAGGTGTGAGAAGTTGAAGATTTCCAGTTGACCCTGAGCTTTAGAGATCACAAGAGCTCTTCTGTTGGTGTCATACTCCCATCCTATAATTGGATTCTCAGAGGGAGCAAACATTGCTCTTGGAATTCCCTCCTCAAACAAGTGTTGAATGAGTAAGTCTATGTTCATGACTTGAGGAGGTTGCTAAGTCTGAACAATTGCAAGAGAGGTTGGTGACTCCTCTATGTCCATACTCTGGGAGGAACTCCCAGGTTCTGTGGTTGTGAGGACTTTCTACCCCTTTTTGGTAGCATCACCTTCTTGCATAGGTGAGCTGGGGGTGTCATCCATCACTTCCACATGTTCTTGTGGACCTGGTTGAGTCCTCCTTAAGGTTCTCTCAGCTAACTGGCCCTTGAGATCAGTGATCTCAAGTTGCTGGTCATTGACCCTCTTCTGCAAGATAGTTACCTGAGATTCCAGGTGAACTATCTTTGAAACTAGATAGGTGTAGGTGTTTGTTAGTTTGTGCACCCTATGTTTCAGACTCCCCTCATCTTCAGTTGAAGAATCATTAGGAGATGAGAGAATTGGACCAAAGTCTTCTTCCTCATCACCAGCATGGTGTTCTTGGCTGCTGGATTTCCCTTGCATCATGACAACTTCCAGAGAAGTGTCAAGAGGCTGGGTTGCCATGGTTGAGGTCTTACTGATGTAATCACTTTCTAAAGTGAGAGCCTCTTCCATATGGATCTCCTGAACATGTTCAGGAAGACCCACCTCAGTTGTGGGTAGATGATGTGGGCTAGGCCTGGGTGAGTCAGGAGTACTCATTTCTCCTTGAGTGTGGGAAGAAAGGAGAGACTCATGGTACTCACTGAAACCCAAGTCCTCATCATTATAGAAATCAAGGCTGGGAATTGGGTGGTTTAAGTCCAGCGGCTAAGGGTGGTAACCATCCCCTGAAGGCTGATCACTTGAGTGTTGAGACTCAGAGTGATGGCTTAAGGCTGTTTAGGATGTGAGCTCATCAGGCTGAGCATGAAGAACCTCAGCACTGATCATTTGAGAGATGGGAGTGGTATGCTCCTCAGGGGAAGTGGGAGCTCGAGATTCCACTTCCTCCTGTATGGGTTGTGATATGGGGACCTGCACATACTCAGTAGCAGGTGCAGGGGTTCGTTTGGTTTTTCTTTTGTAGGTGATGGTAATTTGAGGCTGTGGGGGTGGAGTTGAGGTAGAGGGTGTGGGTTCAACACTAGCTGGTGCTGCTAGGTTTCCACCCTGAGCAATGAGCTCAAACATTTTTGGAACCAGGGCTGTTTCTACCCCGGAGAAGCCAACAGTAGGCTTTCTCAGTATTTTAAAGATGCTGGGCTTCTTCTGTCCCAATTTAAAAATATTACATGTTCCCCTCAACTGTGAGCCCAGTTCACAGTTGAGAATGTGCTGGACATATCACGAGAACATGTAGTATTCTAAGAAGTCTAAATTAGCAAGTAAATTTGTATAGACAAATTAAGAGTACCTGAATTTGACCCCCTGAACCATTCTATGGACTATGAAGGAGAGGTCCTCTGGAACTTGATCCCATCCTCCATGCTTGTTGGAGAGACTGTGTATGATGACATGGAGGAGGTATATCCATTCGGATGAGACCTTCCCCTTCTTGAAGGTTTTGACTGAGAAGTCACCCTCATAGACCATCTGCTGAAAAGAATGGTTGACAGCAGCCTTCAAAAAGGACAACTCACCTTCTTCATCATCCAGCTGAAGGTGTGAGCTTATGATGGCCGGAGTGATGAAGATTGTCCTCCCCTTCACTATAGCAGATAGTGCCTTCTCCCCATCCATGGTGACCTCTTGGCAGGTCCTCCAGAATGCAAGTAACTGATCCTCATAAAGAGGAGGAGCAATGGTAAGGGAGGTGAAGTAATGAGACGCAGAAAGGTATCAACAGACCTCTAAGAAATGAGGATCTTTCTCAAAGTCTAACAGAGCAACCTGATTGTGTTGTCTGTGAAGGTGCATGGTAAAGCCCGGTTGGTTTCGTCGATCAATGTTTGCCATGAAGGAAGTTTGTTGGTGAAGAAGATAGTTTAGGTCAAGAATTTGTGGAAGAAGAAGAGGAACCGTTGAGAATATATATGGAATGGATTTAAGACAAAGTTAATGCAAAAGGATAAACTTTGAAATCCGAAAGTAGCTCCCACTTCTGAAAAAACGCCCAAAAAGGTAGTTTTCGTGGAAGTTGAAAATCTTTCGAAGGTAATTTTTGCTTCGGAAGTTTTGAGAAAAAGCTTCCAAAGCCAATTTGGCTTCAGAAGATTTGAGAAAAAGCTTTCGAAACCAATTTGGCTTTGAAGATATTCTTAAGAATTGTGAAAATTTGGCTTCGGAAGAAAAATACTTAGAGAGTTTTTCTTCCGACACATATTTGATTTCGAAAGATATTAAGTCTTAGGAGTTTTATTCTAAAGAGAATAAATCTTCCGAGACTTAATTTCTTTCGAAAGATATTTGTCCTTCAAATACATGCAAGTATTTAGAAGCATATTTAATCTTCGGAAGATATTCTCAGAATTTCTTCCGAATGTAAATTTCTTATAAGTAGTTCTTGATTTGAAGACATAAATTTTTTTCGAAGGCAACTTGAAATCTTCCAAAGGAAAATATGTTTTGAAAAATTTTCAAAAATCTAAGGAATATCATTAAAATTTTTCTTTCAAAATAAACTGGGCTTATGAAGGTGATAAAATAGACAACTTAGGACACATAGGTTTTTAGAAATAAAGTTGATTCAAGTTTTTAAGAAAATTTACTCAAAGTTAATCATCCCAATAGCTAATACAAGATATTTGAATCTCTGTTCATCAAAAGCTTTAGTGAACAGATCAGCATATTATTCATTTGTGTTAACTTTGACTAATTTGATTAACCCCTTCTCCAAATTATCTCTAATCAAATGATACCTGATGTTGATGTGTTTGGTACTTGAGTGATGCACAGGATTCTCTGTAATGGAGATAGCACTATTGTTGTCTATATGGATGGGAGTCTTTTTGAAGTTGAATCCATAGTCTAGCATCTGATTCTGAATCCAAAGCACTTGAGCACAGCAACTTGCAGCAGCAAAGTATTCAGCCTCAACAGTTGATGCAGAGAAGTAGGATTGTTTCTTGCATTCAAATGAGACAATCCTTCCACCAAGAAATTGACATCCCCTAGATGTAGACTTTGTAGTCATGTTGCAACCTCCATAGTCACTATCTGTATAAGCATACAGATTGAAGTCAGAACTCTTTGGATACCAAAGGCCAAGCTTGGGAGCACCTTTGTGTTGCTTCCCTTTCAGGCATGCAACATAGTGGTCATCACTTGTAAACTCTTTCTTTGGCATTCCAGTTACCAAATCATTCTTAATCAATTTATTCATGTTCTTAAAGTTTACATGGCACATTCTTTTATACCAAAGAAAAGACTCATCACTATTTGCTTTAGACAGAAAGCAAGAAACTTCTCCTGAAGGAGATGTTTCATGTAAATCCATCTTGTACATGTTCCTTCTCCTAGGGGCTCTGAGCAAGATATGCTCTTGAGGAATGTCCACCCTGGGCTTGAGAATAATGCACTCATGCTCAGTGAAGAGCATATGGTGTTTCTGATCATAAAATTGGGATACACTCAGAAGATTATATCCAGGCTCCTTGAAAGAGTTTACATTCTCAATGCTGAGCTTACCATTTGTGACTCTGCCCCTTCCAGAAATGTAACCACTAGTATCTCCTCCAAAAGCAACTAGCAAAGAATCATTACCAGTCATGTGCCTGGAACAACCACTATTAATAATCCAAACATTCTTCTTGGTCTTTAACTGTTCCTGCACAAAAAGAGGTGATTAGTTACACTTAGAAACCTAATCCTCATTGGTCTTGGGCTTATTAAAATAAGTTGAAGACAATGTAACAGTAAGTGATCCTATATTCAAGCATTGAGGATCATTTGCTGTTGTTGATGAAGAACTTTCAGTCACATGGTCTTCCTTCATCTTCCCCACCACCTTTGGAAGATTGGGCCTGACCTTCAAAGCTTCAGAAGTTTTGACAACTTCGGAAGTTTTGGAGACTGGATCTTCAGAAGATCTTGCTTTCACTGCAGCAAGCTTCAGTACTTCGAAAGCATTCCTTTCTTCCGAGACCAACTTTTCTTCCGAAGGCAAGTTTTCACTTGTCTTCTTCTTCATTTTGGAGCTTCCGAAGGAAACAGATTTTCCTTCCGAAGCTTGCTTTTCCTTCTTCTTCTCAGAAGTGTTCTTCTTAGTCATGTGGATGGTACTTTTGGGATTGTACTTGCAATCCTTAGCCAGATAAGAATTACTACCACACATGACACAGTTGAGTTCCTTCCTTCTAAGAGTCTTCTTTTGAGAGCAAGACCGAGTTTGATCACTTTCCTTCTCTATCTTCATCTTTACAGATGATGCAACAAGCTTCTTAGGGAGAGGCTTGCTTTTGGAGCTGGATGGTTCAGGTTGTGTAGCAGTGGTAAACAGCTGGCCAGTCTTTTTCTTCTTGCTGGAATGATTTGGAACTAAACTAGAACTCCTGGTACTAGAGTTCATAGTTGAGTCTTCAGTCTTTACCACTTCAAAACTTGTAGAAATGAACACTTGTTTCTGCTTTGAGTCAAAAGTGTCCTTGATGTCTTGAGCCTTCTTTGATCTTCTCTTAGCTCTTCTAATCAAGTTCTTTCTCTTTGACTTGGTCATTCCAGACTCTTTTCTCTCCTCAGGAGAATAGTGACCCTTCTTAAGATGATCTTCTTCACTCTTCTCAGAGTCATCCTTCACTATCTCCTCTTCAACAATGGGGTCTATGAGGGGAAGCTCATCTTCACAAGTTCCACACCTTGGAGATCTTACAGACAATAGAGTGTGTGGAGGAGCTATCTCAGTAGATCCTAGTCCCTGCTTATTCTGATAACAAACTTTTGCATGTAGGGATGAGGATATTAAGTTCTTGAAGGTCCCTTCTTCAAGAACACATTTTTCTGCCCTGGCTTTGCTGATCACAAACTCAGCCTGGCATTCAGTTAACTTTGAGATGAGATCTTTGATTTGAGTCCTGTAGTTAGTGTGCTCATGCTTAAGAGTTGAAATGGTTTTATTTAGATCTTCTATCTTAAGTTTATAATCATTTTCAGCTCTTTTAAAGTCAGCTTTTAAGATATTTAAGGACTCAAGATCAGATCTCATCTCTAAGTTATAGGACTTGTATCTATTAACTTTAGCAATGCATTCAAGAGTACAAAGATGTTCCAATAGCTTGGCTTCATCATGGTCTGCCATTAGTGCTTGGTTTGGAGAAGCATCCTCAACCTGAAAGCTCCAATCAAAGCCTTCTTTTTCAACAGCAACTGTAGCTTATTGTATTGGCTTCTTATTCTGGTGAGCTCCCTTAGTGTAGTTTGGCCTGGATTATGCTTGGCCACCATTTGACTTTAGTGCCTTGCACTCTCTGGCAAAGTGTCCCATTTGGTTACAGTTGTAACACTTCACCTTGCTTTTGTCTAGCCCAAACTTTCCACTGGTTGTATTGCTGGGAAACCTTCTCCCACTCCTCTTGTAGAACTTTTGGGCTCTATGAGTGAGTAGAGCCATCTGCTGGACTATTTCCATATATTCCAGATCATCTGGATGGATACAGTCCAGGTATTCAAGAGTGAAGAGAAAATTGCCTGAACTTTCATCAGAAGACACAAAAGCTTATGAAGAACTTGTCTCCTAGAATGGGCTTCCAGGGATGTAGCCTTCCCTTGGTGTCTCCAGAAAGGTGATGAAAGGACCCTTTTGTGATTTGTTCGGGTAGCAGATGAGATGGTGTTGTGGTTCTCTGCAATCCCTTTCAACCACATGAAGGGCTGAACTTTGATGAGTGTTGAAGTTACTAGTTGAGTTCTGCATGTTCATCTCCATCTGGTATCCACTGAGTATTCCATATAACTCAGTGAGAGTAAGAGTCTTGAGATTTTCAGTCCTTTTAATGACCACACAGTAGTGTGTCCATTGTTTGGGAAGAGTGAACATGAACTTCCTAACAATATCTCTATTCTCAATGGTTACCCCAACATCAGCTAGAGTATCCACAATCTTAACAAACCTGAGTACTATTGAGTCATGGTTTCACCTGTCTTGAAGGTGAAAATTTTAAACTGCTACTTCAAGAGGTCCTTCTTGTTCTCTTTGGCTTCATTTGACCCCTCATACATCAGCTTTAGTGCATCCCATAGCTATTTGGCGGTCTTGCACTTCTTGAAACCTCTGTAAATGGAGTTAGGAAGAGCACTTTGAAGGGCTGACATAGCTTTTTGATCAATATCAATTTTCATCCAATCTTCTTTATAAAAATCAGCCCTTTCCTTTGGTATCATACCACCACCAGCAGCAGCTGAAGTGGTGTATGGTACATGAGGTCCATTGACAACAGACTCCCACATCCTGGAATCTTGAGACTTGATGAAGCCTTCCATTCTTTGGCACCAAGTATCAAAATCCTCAGGAGTGATCAGTGGGGACTTTGTCATAGTTCCAGTTTCTATATCAGCCTTTGAGATAGCTGCCATTTGAAAAGTTAAGTAGTGTGAAACTAAAAGGATTTAAGATGGTGAGATCTTACAATCAAGAGCCTGGAATGCTCTGATACCAATTACAGGACCGGGTAAGGGTGTTACCTATAATTAGTTTCACAAGAGAAGTGATCTTAGTGTTGGATCTTATATGCCCAAGACACATACAAGATTGATGTGGTTAGTACGTTATGATCCAAGTCGGGTCATACCCAATAACAAGCTAGGCAAACACCGATAAATATTTATTTGTTGACATGATCAAGCAAATAAATTTTGACACCAATTTAGAAAATGGGTTTTCTGAATTATTGCATTTGAGATAGAACAAATTATATGGATATTTTGTTCATGAGATATCATTTGTAATGTTATTTAAATAATTTAAATAACATCAAATATAAGAGTGTTTAAGTTATAAGATTAAAATTGGTTTAATTATATAACTTTATTAGTGATTAACAATGAATTAAAAGGGTGTTTTTCAAAATGGGAGGGAACCCATTTTGAACCCAATTTCGGCCGCCCCTTTGGTGGTTGCATTGGGATTCCTTTGTCTTGTTTTTATAAAAGACATTTACTTGTTCAACTAAGACACTCAACACACATTCTCTCTCACACATGCAAGCTCCTTCTTCTCCATTTCTCTTCTCCCATTTTCGGACCTAGAGGTTTTGTAAGAAGGATCTTTGGTGTCAACTTCCTAACAAGTTTGGTGCTTTGCAAGAGCTTGTGGGTATACAAGCTTGAGGTCTTCTCTTTTGAAGACTAGACATTCAAGAAACATCATCTTCCTCCTCTCATCCGTATCTAACTTCCTTGTTCAAGAAAGGTAGTATTCATGTACATCCTATGGTTGGTTTTGATAGCACTTCTTTCACATATATATGATCCTTGTTCTTGGGTTTGTTTTCTTGAACATATAAATGTTTATTTTCAGAATATAAAACAAGTTTTAAACCCCTTATATCCGCTGCGTTTTGTTGTTTAAATGGTTAAACATCTTTGTTAAAACTTGTAAAAACCCAACAATGGCATCTAGAGCCGGTTATGTGGAAAACTTGCTTCAAAAGTCCAAGAAAAGTTAGTTTTATTGGATTTTTTCAACCCATTAGGGGCTGTTTTGTTATGGATGAATGAATCCCTTATCTTTCAAAGTTTTATCTTACATGCTTTAGAATAAACCTTGAAAGATTAACATCAAGAGGTTGATTGTTTTGTTTGGTCTAAATCCTAAAGTTTGGGTTTGTGTTGGCCGAAACTTTAAGGTTTAAAAAAGGGGTTCATGGTTGTTCTTGGGTTATATTTGATACATATTTTGGTGCATAACATAGCCTTGACCTAATGTGTTTTGGACTTGGATGAATGTGATTGTCATGTATGGTTTTATTCATTAAAGGGTTGTAATAATAATTTTGGTGTTTGTATCTTTTGGGTTGTAATTTATTTATTCATTGGTTATGTAATAAATAGATTAGGTGCATTTCTTTTATTAGAAAATTTGTATTAGGATATGATTTTGTAAAAAAAAGGGATGCACAAGTTGGAAGATACAAAGGAAGAACTCAAAAGACATGGACACTTGAAGCATTTGGATGCGGATTCGAGTGGGAGTTCTTGGACACATTTTAATGTGTCATTATTAACCATTAGGAAAGACCAAATGACAACACTTGTGATGGAAAACAAGTGTGGTCACCTTAGTGGCTATGGTTATGCACTTATGATTGAATGGTTGTGCTTGTTTGGTTGTTTTGTTTTATGTTGGATGTTTGATATATGGATATGCATAACAAACAAATTTATAAACATAACAAGCTGAAAATAAATGGTTCTTAATCATTAAGTGGTTAATAAAAGGTTATTAAAAGGATTAATGATTTTAAATAAAAGGGGTTTTATTAAAAGAACCATAGGGTACCATGTATTTGAAAGCATGCAAATACAAGGTACATAGAGTTTTCTAAACTAGAATTATGAAAACTTAAAATGTCTTTTGAAAACAAGTTTATCACCATCCTTTTACACAACACTTGAGTCACTTGAAAACTCTTAATGGGATAAAGGTCACCTAACCATTTTGAGGGAACTTGTGATTTGAGGTGGGAATGCCATATTTGTGGGATAAAGATCACCTAACCACTTATATTGGTAAACTCACATGTGTGTGTAAGTAGGTAACTTGATTTGCAAACCATGTTAAATGGATCACCTACAATGTGGTTTACAAAAGGTGTTGATGGGATTAACATGCCGACTATACATATGATGTTTAAGTCGATCCCATACCTCTAGAAGTTGCAAAGGGTTGCAATTGTCAAACGTTGACTACCTTGTTAATTTAAATAATGGGATAAAGGTCACCTAACCACTATTTAAATGTAACGTTGGATTCTAGAATTTTATTTTGTGTATGACACATAAAAGGTATTTATAATTAAATATGATAATATCGTAAATACTAAAATTGAACTTTGTTAAATTTTGTAGATGGCCACCAACAACAATGAAAATAATGATATTCCATCCGCTCATACCCTATCACTAAGAACCATTCTCCAAAAGGAGCGTCTAAACCATAACAATTTCATTGATTGGTTTCGAAACTTGAGAATTGTTCTCAAGCAAGAGAAACGGTCATATATCTTAGACGATCCGATTCCCGATGAACCCAATGAGGAAGATGAAGAGGCCTACATGAATTGGGTGAAATACACTGAGGACTCGGTCCAAGTGTCTTGCCTCATGTTGGCAAGTATGACTCCGGATCTCCAAAAGGAGTACGAACATCACGGAGCATACGACATGATAACCCAGTTGAAGGAAACGTTCCAACAACAAGCAAGGGTAGAGCGCTTCGAAACGGTTCGAGCACTCCATGCATGTCGTATGGATGATACCCAATCGGTCTCGTCTTATGTACTTAAGATGAAGAGCCACATAGACCGCCTCGAAAGGCTGAATTGTCCCGTCTCGAAAGAGTTGGCTACGGATTTGATCCTCAACTCTTTGTCAAAAAGGTTTGACAATTTTGTTATGAATTATAACATGAACGGTTGGGACAAGAACATAACTGAGCTTCACTCTATGCTCAAAACAGCCGAGGCGGCCATGGGTAAAAGGAGTTTACCCGTTCTCACCATCAATGAAGGTGGGAACAAGAAGAGGCCTCACCCCGCATCCAAGGCAAGTGTTGCCAAAGGTAAAGGGTACGTTGGGAGAAAGGGAAAGGGAGTGGTAAAAGTGCCACCACCAAAACCAGCGGAGAAGAAGCAAAAGGTTGCTTCGGATGACCCATGCTTTAAGTGTGGGGAGATAGGACATTGGGCAAGAAATTGTCCTGTCCATCTCAAAGAGTTGAAAGCTAAGAGGGATGCCGGGCAGACCTCAGGTACAATTTTCATGATTCATATTGATCTAAATATAATATCCTCTAACACATGGGTATTGGATACCGGATGTGGGACTCACATTTGCAATTTGTTGCAGGGGTTCAAAAGAAGTAAAGACTTCAAGAAAGGGGATGTTAGCCTCTACATGGGCAATGGGGCAAAAGTTCAAGTTGAAGCCCGAGGGGACTACATCCTGAAGCTTCCAAATGGTTTGGAAGCAATTTTGAACAATGTTTTGTATGCTCCTAGTTTGACTAGGAACATTATTTCAGTTGCCCAATTAAGACAATATGGTTATGTTTTGACGTTTATTGAAAATGAAATTCATGTTTCTTTAAATAACATCTTTTATTTTAAAGCTACTCCTATTAATGGTATTTATGAATTGGTTCGTGAAAACACATTATATGATAGCTCGTTGTACCAAACCACCACCAAGAAGCTCAAATTAGATTTGAGTGACACCTATCTTTGGCATTGCCGTCTTGGTCATATAAACAAGAAGCGCATACAAACACTTCAAAAGAATGGTCTTTTAAAAGCAAGTGAATATGATTCATTTGATGTATGTGAATCTTGTTTACAAGGCAAAATGACTAAGGCACCTTTTAGTGGCAAAACCGAAAGGGCAAAAGATTTATTAGGTATCATACATTCGGATGTATGTGGTCCTTTTAAGCCAATGACTAGGTATAATGAAAGATACTTCATTACCTTCACCGACGACTATAGTAGGTATGGGTATGTGTACTTGTTAAGACACAAAGATGAAGCTTTTGAAATGTTCAAAACCTTCCAAAATGAAGTAGAAAATCAACTCAACAAATCAATAAAAATTCTCCGCACCGATAGAGGAGGTGAATACCTGAGTGATGCTTTTAGAGATCATCTTAGAAGTTGTGGGATTATCTCACAACTATCTCCACCTGGAACACCACAACACAATGGTGTGTCCGAAAGGAGAAATCGAACTCTATTAGATATGGTTCGATCTATGATGGCTGGAAGCTCATTGCCTCTATCATTTTGGGGTTTCGCTTTGCTCTCTGCGGCCCGTATTTTGAATATGGCCCCAACCAAGAAAGTGGAAAAGACACCTTTTGAAATATGGCATGGAAGGGTTCCATCTCTATCATATTTAAAGGTGTGGGGATGTGAGGCTTATGTAAAGACTCCCACCTCAAACAAGTTAGAAAGACGTTCCACTAAGTGTATTTTTATTGGATATCCTAGAGATTCTATGGGATATTATTTCTATGATCCATTGGAACAAAAGGAGTTTGTTGCCAAGAAGGGTGAGTTCTTGGAAGCCAAGTTCCTTATGGAAGGAGCTAGCAGTAGAACAGTGGATCTTGAGGAGGATCAAGAACCACAACCCGATACACGTTTGGTTGACACTAGCACTCAACATGAGGATGTTGAGAATGATCAAATGGTTGATCAATACACACAAAACGTTCGCAAATCTGGTAGAACTAGTAATCCACCTGAAAGATATGGATTTTTCATGGATGGGTGCTATGTGGTTGATTCCGATGAACCAATCACATACCATGATGCAGTGTCCAATTTGGATTGTGACAAATGGCTTGAAGCCATGAATGTTGAGATGCAATCCATGTATGACAACCAAGTGTGGGACTTGGTTGTACCACCTCTTAGCTCCAAGGTAGTTGGAAGTAAGTGGGTTTTCAAGAAGAAAACCGATATGCATGGAAACTTGGATACTTATAAAGCTAGACTTGTAGCAAAAGGTTTCACTCAAACTCAAGGGGTTGATTATGATGAGACTTTTTCGCCTGTTGCAATGCTAAAGTCTATTAGGATATTATTTGCCATAGCTGCTCATTATGATTATGAGATTTGGCAAATGGATGTCAAAACCGCTTTTCTAAATGGATATCTTGAGGAAGATGTCTATATGGTTCAGCCTGAAGGTTTTGTCGACCCAAAACATCCTAACAAAGTATGCAAGTTAAAGAAATCAATCTATGGATTGAAGCAAGCGTCAAGAAGTTGGAATCACCGTTTTGATGAAGAGGTAATTAAATTTGGGTTCATCAAAAACGCTGATGAGGCTTGTGTGTATAAAAAGGCTAGTGGGAGCATCATCACTTTCCTAGTATTGTATGTCGATGACATCCTACTATTTGGAAATGACATTCCAACCTTGGAAGGTATAAAAACCTGGCTTGGAAGCTGTTTTTCCATTAAGGATCTTGGTGAAGCCGCCTATATTTTGGGAATAAAGATCTATAGGATAGATCAAGGCGGTTGATAGGTTTAAATCAAAGTGCATACATTGATAAGATCTTGAAAAGGTTAAGATGAGAACTCTAAGAAAGGTACGGTACCTATTCAAAGAGGAACGATATTGAGTACGACTCAATGTCCAAGCTCAAAGGATGAGCAAGATAAAATGAAGGGAATCCCGTATGCATCTGCTATAGGATCCATCATGTATGCAATGATATGCACTAGGCCGGACGTGTCATGCGCTTTGAGCATGACAAGCCGATACCAGCAAAATCCTGGAACTAGTCATTGGATGGCTGTTAAGAACATACTTAAGTACCTAAGGAGGACTAAAGATATGTTCCTAATCTATGGATCTGGTGAGGAGGAACTCGTGGTAAAAGGTTACACGGATGCGAGCTTCCAAACTGATCGGGATGACTCACGATCACAATCGGGATACATTTTCATCCTAAATGGAGGAGGAGTCTCTTGGAAGAGCTCTAAACAAGATGTGGTGGCATTATCAACTACAGAGTCAGAATACATCGCCGCTTCATTAGCAGCTCAAGAAGCTGCATGGTTGAAGAAATTCATTGCCGATCTAGGGGTTGTCCCTTCCATTCAGGACCCCCTAGAAATTCTTTGTGATAATGAGGGTGCGATTGCTCAAATCAAGGAACCCCGTGCACATCAAAAGACTAGGCACATTGAGCGGAGATTCAACTACATAAGGGATGAAGTTGAAAAGGGAAAGATATGTATTCGCAAAGTTCACACGGATCAAACATTGCGGATCCACTCACGAAGCTCCTTGAAAAGGCAAAGCATGAGGGTCATACTTGTGCCATGGGACTTCGATATTCTAGTGACTGGATTTGATCTTATAATTTTGTATTTGGATATTGGAACCTTTTATTATTTGAATGAATTATTTGGTTATAATGCTTCACTAACGTTCCAATTTTGCATGTTTAATCCATGAGTAAATCATTTACTCTAAACGTCCGTAGTCGTTCATACCTGTGGGAACAAGTATGAGGGTAAGACTATTATGAACTTGGATTGGTGGATATTCATATGGATGAATATATAGCAAAGGGTTGCTGCCAAAGTTCATAGATATTTGTGGGATACAAATATTGGACTGACCCGCATCTCAAATATTACTACATGGAATCTTCTTGATTGATCATAAGTAAATTTGAGTAAAGGCGAATATCATTTGGTATCCTCTGACCTGAGATACATATTGGGTCTTGATATTCACCGGGTATTATACTTTGACTTAGTTCTTCGCTGTTCTGAAACACGGCAGTACATAAGACTAAATTCAGGTATAGCACGAGGTGATTGTAAGAGAACGTATGTAATCAAGATGGGATTTGTCTCTTATTCGTTGAGAGTAAGATGTCTAAGGCCTGCTAAAGTTAAGTCAATGGAGAATGATCATTCTGTGTCTCTAAGATTTAACATGACATCTGTGACAAAAGGATAGATGATTGATTCACCTAAAACATTTTCGAGTAAGATACTTGAAGGGGATGATGTTATTGAATGGCTCTTAGTCATACGTATTAAGGGTAGTAAACCGTTGTTAGGCGGTATTTACTGCTTGCATCAATCTTCTATGAATCTTGTGCAAGTGGGAGATTGTTGGATCTTATATGCCCAAGACACATACAAGATTGATGTGGTTAGTACGTTATGATCCAAGTCGGGTCATACCCAATAACAAGCTAGGCAAACACCGATAAATATTTATTTGTTGACATGATCAAGCAAATAAATTTTGACACCAATTTAGAAAATGGGTTTTCTGAATTATTGCATTTGAGATAGAACAAATTATATGGATATTTTGTTCATGAGATATCATTTGTAATGTTATTTAAATAAGTTAAATAACATCAAAATAAGAGTGTTTAAGTTATAAGATTAAAATTGGTTTAATTATATAACTTAATTAGTGATTAACAATGAATTAAAAGGGTGTTTTTCAAAATGGGAGGGAACCCATTTTGAACCCAATTTCGGCCGCCCCTTTGGTGGTTGCATTGGGATTCCTTTGTCTTGTTTTTATAAAGACATTTACTTGTTCAACTAAGACACTCAACACACTTCTCTCTCACACATGCAAGCTCCTTCTTCTCCATTTCTCTTCTCCCATTTTCGGACCTAGAGGTTTTGTAAGAAGGATCTTTGGTGTCAACTTCCTAACAAGTTGGTGCTTTGCAAGAGCTTGTGGGTATACAAGCTTGAGGTCTTCTCTTTTGAAGACTAGACATTCAAGAAACATCATCTTCCTCCTCTCATCCGTATCTAACTTCCTTGTTCAAGAAAGGTAGTATTCATGTACATCCTATGGTTGGTTTTGATAGCACTTCTTTTCACATATATATGATCCTTGTTCTTGGGTTTGTTTTCTTGAACATATAAATGTTTATTTTCAGAATATAAAACAAGTTTTAAACCCCTTATATCCGCTGCGTTTTGTTGTTTAAATGGTTAAACATCTTTGTTAAAACTTGTAAAAACCCAACACTTAGATCACTTAACAGTTCAAATAGGAAACATGATACTTTGAAGATACAAAGAACACAAGTAACAATAAGACAGAAATTAGAACAATAACACAGGTGTTCAAAGCATAATCTAAAATACAAGGACCTGAGACTCTTTTATACTACAACCTACAACCATCAATACTTGAAAGGACAGTTGGAATTGACTGATCTAGACAACAAGATCAATCTGGAGTCAAAAGGCAGATTGTCTTTTGACTAGTGACTATGACATGCCATAGCTCACTGACTTTTCCTATTACAAAAAAGTCTAAAGGAACAAAAGAAGAAAATTATAGACAAAGACTTTATCTACTATTCACTAAAGCATGAAAGTTTCACCAACTCATACAAGTTGGTGAGTTATCAGAGTTGCAGCAGAAAGTTGGTCAGCTTTATCAAAAGTAGATCAGAGAAAACATCTTTTCTCTGTCTTCTGAAGAAATCAGTCTTCATAGCAAAATGGCTTCGGAAGACTTTGTCTTTGAAGCTTCGGAAGACTTCATCTTTGGCTTTGGAAGAACTTGGCCTTTGGCTTCGGAAGTTTTTACACTTGGAATATTTTCTGTTAAATGTAAAGCTTCCGAAGTAATTTCTTCTGAACTTTTGGCTTCGGAAGACTTTACACTTAGAGTTTTAGAGAGTGTAAAGCTTCCGTAGCAAGTTCATCCTTGTTCCTTAGTGCATGTTCGAAGATTTTTGGTTGCATCTAGATCCTTACAGCCTAAATATCAAAATTGAACCAAATAACCACTAACCAATATCCTTATCTTGAAATCTTTCATATCACTAATTTTTATAACAAAACACATTTAAATATTAAAAATTAAACAATATAAACCTTAAATCCTTAACTTTATAGTGTAATAGAAAAAAAAAGTTAGAAATTTTACCTTGAATTCTTGTCTCTTGATTTGGTAAAAGTAGAAAGATATCGATGGTGGGCTGGTGGCAAGGCCGACGCAACAGCGGGCAACAATAGTACAGCAGACGGTGGTGGTGGTCACTCTGGTCAGGCGGTGGTCAGCCGACGACAGGACAAATGCTGTTGGGTGATCGGCGACAGGTTGAGGCGGTGAGGGTTATGGGTATATCCGATTATTTTTTTAAGTTGTTTAGTTTGGGTTATGTGAGCTGGTAAACTTGTTAGGTTTTTAAGTTGTTTAATTTGTGGGCTTATTTTAATTTAAGGCTTGTTATTGGGCATTATGGGTTTGTTTGTTATTAATTTTTTATAAAATGTAATGTGTTTTATAAAATATTAGATTATTTTTTATAAAAATTAAAACTTTGTATGAAGTGTTGAGATTTAAAAAAAAATTAGGGGTAACGTAATATTTTCTCAGGGGTAACGTAAACCCTTAATTTTTTTTTACATAAAAACGTAATCTTTTTTACACTACGCGTAAAAAGTTGAGGGGTAGCGGAGGCTATCCCTCCCTATATGGTATGTCCGCCACTAATTACAGCTATAAGCAAGACTAAAAACCCTCCACCACTTATCATGAGTATCGGTTTTGTTGTTGTTGAAATAAACATTCAATGTAAGTGACCGTTGATTGACGCGTTCAACAAATCTAATGAATAGGGGTGCCTACCCCGATAGTACTATTAATATGTTCCAGCGTCTCTATCCAAGAGTTAATTGGTTGCGTTGTGAAAATAAAGAATTTAGCATAGGATAATGATAAGATAAACTCATGTAATATTCAAGTAATAAACATAACATATAAAATAATGATTTAAATGCTGTTGTTGTTGTAGCGTGTTTCTCCCTCAAAAACATTTAAAAAGGGTAAGGGGCTACGAGAACTCACTGTTGTTGTGTAGTTAGAGATTCCTTTGTCCAAAATATGACGATGCTAAACCGGTGTGTTTCCTATATATATATATATATATATATATATATATATATATATATATATATATATATATGTGTGTGTGTGTGTGTGTGTGTGTGTGTGTGTGTGTGTGTGTGTGTGTGTACGTAGTGATTTGTCTGTAAGATTGGTAAGTCAACATGTAAATCGTTTTAGATTACATCATTAAGTTTATTCGTATATGTTATCAGTTAATAGGGTATGTTAGATGTTGTTTGGACTTATATTAGTAATGTGTGTATGTTATAACTTATGATATTGAGAGATTTCTATTCACTAGGATCTAGCTTATTACCAATAGATTTCATTATTGTGTGTTTACTTGTAATTTGCATTAAGGAAATTAGATAGATTATAACAACTATATAGTGATGAACTTTAACTCCTAAGTAAAATTATACTTGAAAATCAGGCTCTAATCCCACCCTACAACCCTATTAAAAATTATTTTTCCCTTACTATGTTCACTGTAACATATTTCTAGACATTTGTTCGTATCTTGGTTGGTTGGGGGTCCAAAACTAATTAATAACATCCATGCGTATATGCATTGGAAAGCTAAGACATTAAGCTAACGTTTGACACTAAAATCATATTTGTTGGTTAAGAATTGAAAAGTTTATGGCCTTGTAAAGTTGGGTCAACATTCTGTTCACTTTTGATACTTCATTTTCTTTTGCACTTTTGGGAGACCAAATCTCCATGAAAAATTGCGAGACTAGTTGGGTTTGAAAGCTAACATCCTGAAAATAACTCTAGGATCAAGAAAAACTTTATTTGGTTTAGTTTTAACCACGTTACAGCCTCTTAAAATCGGGTCTATGAATCTGTCGGGTTGATGTCTATGCTGGTTTCACAGCCTTGTTGTCATGTGTTCTAAGTTTTTAACTAGAGCATGAGTATCATACATGTTAAGGCACTAAAAATAAGTGTGAAATGTATCTATTTAATTTTTCAAATCTTGGTTTAAGTGTATGCTTAGGGTGATCTCAGTTCTGCAATGTATGAGTAATCTTAAAATCCTCTTATGTCCAGTTACATGTTCTTCCTGAAACTTGGTTTTCTATACTGTCATGGGACCTTATAACATTTAAAAGGTTTAGTTTAAATGGTTTTAAGTTCCTACCTGTTGGGAAGTGTCGGTGCAAGAAGAAACGCGTGTTGAAGGTCCAAACCATGCACTTGAGCCCTTCTCCCTTCTCACGATCACAACATCAGCAACAGACAACCCTCTTGGAACTGTGTTTGAGCAGGATTTGAGAGTGTTTTTATTTGATAATAATCTGATTTAATAAGGATTTTATAAGGGGTTTAGTAGGGAATCACATCATGAGATACCAAAGCATCTTTGAATATCTTTTTACTTGGATTATAGCATTTATTGGGCAGCCATCGGTACCAGCAGTCTTGTGAGCCTCCCTGTAGCATCTCCCATCTTCTTTTGTACTTCTCTTCATTAACTTTGATTAGATTTGTTATCCAAATCCACCATATACTAGTTTAGCTTTTGGTTCCATGATAAAAGGGGTTGTAACTATGAAATTTGGTGGTGATTTGATGATGTTCCAGCAGCCCCCATTGAGCAACAAAAGGGGTCAGTTGCAACTCCTTTTGACCAACCATGAGGTGATGTTTAAATGTTCTATTATCCACTAGTTTAAGGTTTAACTTTTCGTGGTATATAACATTATACAATGAAAGTTTTAAGAGTGTTTTAGGGCTGTTTTCAGCAGCAATCAATTGAGCATCCTAGGAATGTGATCATGGGTTTGTTCCGGTTCTTGAAATTGTCAATGGTGTTAATGGACTTGGTGATTTATGCTTGATGATATTATTATGTGATCATTAGTTGTGTTCAGTTTTTTTAAAGTCCATTATATGTGATTTGATTGTGATCGTAATCATTGAATCAAGTTGTATTAAAATGCGCGGTTGAATATAAGGTAAGTCTCATATTAAGTTAGTTATGAAAGTTACGATTTAGTATAGGTATTTAGAATTTTTGAATAACGAGCGACAAGTTTGGGTTATTAGAACCGTCTCACTTATGTATAAGCATTAAATTTAGGTTCATAGTTTTGCTCATGAAATACTAATCGATGTCGTTTTGCATTAAACTTAGTATGTTGACGTGTTAAGAGTTATGTTTAACGATGAAACATTCATGCAAGGGTGGTAGTTTCATGCATGATCACATGCACAAATAATACGTCAAGAATTATTATTTGCTATCATCATAAATCATAACGTAATGGTATTGAAGCATGAACCTTCTAAATATGTGATTACATACTTGATCTAATTCTCAATTAAGTCTAAAACACATTAGCTAATTTTTCAAGGTTAAGTAACAAAATTAGGGTTTGACGGGCATTAAAAGTTTTTGAGTGTTAAGTGTCGGGCTATAAAATTACCTAAAATTCCATGAATATTGCATAATGTGACTTAGTTATTGTTTTTAATGTTTTATGTTTCGTGTGCGTGTTTCAACGTTTTTATGCTTACTTTCCATTCGGTTTATTTTTGTTTTTATTTTTTTTTCAATACGAGTTTTTTGGTATTGGTGATCGCTAATGGTAGTGTGACGTTAATGCTACCTAACACGGCGGTCACAATGCGGGGGGGCTTAATATTAGTTAATTTTAAAGAAGATGTAGAAGAAACTAGATAATTGAGGTTATTAAACATAAAATAAATAAAATTAAGTATTTCTACCATTTTAATCAAAATTTTATATTAAAGTAACGAAGAGTTGGATTGTATATTTTAGAGTAAATTTCATTTTTAGTCCCTGAGGTTTATTTAACTATTTTAGTTCAAAAAGGAATTTGACATATCAAGTCCTGATGTTTGTATTTTATATCGGTTTTGATCCTAGAGAGTAGCTCTGTTAGATTTTTTTGTCAAGTGTAAAGGTATTTTAGTCATATTGCATCTAAAGAACTATTTATGTAAATTAATAAGGTTTTTTTAAATATGTAGGGTTTTTGTGTTATTTGCTCAAAATTAAAAAAAAAAGGAGAAAACAAAAAGATGGAATACCAATGTCATCTTCTTCAATATTCATAGACCACCACAACCTCAACTAAGCACCATCATTCTGTGAAAGCGATGATGAATGGCACTTGATATGTTAAAAGATTTCTTTCTGAACTGAAATTTATTTATTTTTTTAATTCAATACTCACTAGTTACTTGTGGTTCACAGTAATATAAAGAGGGATGGATAAATACTCAATAATTTTTTTTTTCTAGAAAGTGTAAAAAAATTTAGATTTATTATCACGAGGGAGGGAAGTGTAAAAGAGAAATCTGTTCTTGCGCTATTTTTTTTCATTATATACATGTTCTATTAAGTATTTTAAACTTCAACAACTTTAATATGTTTTTATACCATTAAATCTAGAGTAAATTACGCTTTTAGTCCCGGTGGTTTGATGGTTATAATGTTTTTCATCCAATAGTTTAAAAACATCCGGTTTAATCACTGTGGTTTGAAATCAGTCACAATTAAGTCCGGGATACTAAACCCCATCAATTTTTTCTATTAAGTGTATGTAAAAAAACAAAAATATCCTTACACTTAAATTATTATTCGAATATAAAAATACAAAATATAAAAGTTATCTATAAAATTTAAAATAGAAAAAGTATGTGTGTGTGTATAAAACACACATATATATATATACACACACATAATATACAAACCTACTCTCTTTATCTCTATTTCACAGCCATCACCACATACCACCACCTCACAGTCATCACCACATGACCACCGCACCCATGCCACACCACAGCGACCACTTAACAGCCACCGCCACAAAGCCACCGCCACCACACAGGCACACACCCACCGCTACACAGCCACTGCCACTACACAGGCACACAACCACTACCATCGAAACAAAAATCCCACCACCACCAATGCCACAACGCAAAGCCTAAGAAACCGATTTTTGTCGCCAATATAATCTTCCATTCAAACTCCAATTCCTAAATTAACCATCAAAAACACAAAACCCTCAAAACCCCAAATCCAAAATTCAAAACCCAAGACCAAAACCCAAATTGAATGTCAAGGAGAACTAATCGGAGAACTCACTGACATACTTTTTCATCAATGCTAATGGAATTAAGAGAAGAAGGGTGAAGAAGATGAATGAATGGTAAACTTATGGTTTGAAAGGTAAGATTGTGTAAAGGATCCAACAAGCAAGAGATACAGGTTCGTCAGTTGGGTGTCGGTGATGGAGTTGATTCGTATCTGAGCGAGTGGCGGGTGGTGGTTGCCGACGAGTAGCGAGTGGTGGTGGTGGATGTTGCCGGTCAGTGGCGTGTGAAGGTGGTTCGGATGTGGTCAAACAGAAAAAGAGAGTGGGTTAAGGTTTGATATCTTGGGTGGGGTGGGACTCACATTTTGTTTATTTGTAATATAATAACAATATTAGTCTAAGGGTATTTTGGTATTTTTCAAAAAAATTAACGGAGTTATTGGTGGAGTTAACGGTTTGGATTTAATTGTGACAGATATCAAACCATAGTGGTTAAACCCGATATTTTAAACTATTGGATGAAAAACGTTATAACATCAAATCATAGGGACTAAAAACGTAATTTACTCTTAAATCTATAAACTTTTTTCTTTTTAACTTGAGTATATTATTTTTAGACAAAATTACAGAAAACGTCTTTTAGATTTATAGAAAATTATAGGTATTATTTTTTATCTTCAAAAAGTACTTTAATCATCCTTTATGTATACGTTTCATAACAGATTACGTCCTTTAGACTAACGGACGTTAATTTTCTCCGTTAAGTCAAGGGCATTTTACTCTTTCTACCCCCTAAAGGACTATTTTTGAAACTTTAACCCTAATTTAAAGAACGTTTTTCGTAATTAGCTTTTGTTTCAAAATTTGTTATACATATAATTTTTTAAATTATTTTATTTTAATAAAGATATACAAGTAACATATATTATACAAATTAACAAATTTTATCATAACTTTAAATAATATAAATTATAATTAGTTAATAAATATTTATTAACTAATTTGAATTTATATTATTAAATAATTAATATTATTATGTTAAATATAAAATTTAGACACATAACAACTTTTTATTAATTTAAAAAACATTATGTATATTACTAATTATAAAAAACATTGAGCATCATGATTTGTATCTTACCTTTAGTGGTTGTATCCACTTTTGTGTTTTTTTTTATCTATAATTTTGTTTTTTACTTTTAACCTTGATATTTTTACATCGTTTACAATTGTACCCTTATAATTTTTCACTTTCAACTTTGATCCCTTATACTTTTCATATTTTATAAACTTTTCGTTTTACACTTCGGAGTTAACATCAATTAGTTTAAATGATGAAATATGTTATAAAAATATACATAAAGGGTGATTAGAGTACTTTTTGAAGATAAAGGATGATATATTCAATTTTTTATATACCTGAAGGACGTATGCTGTAATTTTGTCTTATTTTTATATATTATCTTTTAAAAAATAACATTTTAAAGGTATAATGCTTTTGTGTTATAAGTGTGTGGTTATACAATTTAGACCATGTGGTTAAACCATTTACACAGTGCGTATGTATGCACTGATATGAAATGAGTTTAGGTTTGTGTTTAACAAGATGCAGTTATACCATTTTATATTATACAATTATATATGTCAAAAACTTGTATGCATAACTTCACACAAAACTCTCGCCCATAAAACTCACACATATATATGTTGTTTCCTTCTTGTTTTTTACGCTTTTTAGATTAACAATACTTCGCGTGAGAGCTGCCCCTATATACCCATAATAAATCATAAATCGGTACAAATATAGAAAGGTTAAAAAGCAAAAGACAGTCTTTTGGGCATGTTATAGAGCCATAACCCGAAAAGGCCCACAGATGAAATTGCATTACTTGTAGTTTTATAATAATATTTATGTAATTGAATAGCCATCACACACACTCAAATAAATCTCTTCGTTTTTAAAGAGATAACACCAATTCCTACGAGGCCCTCACCTCACTAGCCAACAATAAAGGGTTTTTTCAGCTACACAAAAAATATAAATTCTTCTAGAAACCCGGTGTTTACAAGAGTAGATATTACAACATATATTAAAATATATAATTATATAAATCGATCCAACCTCTTTTATTTTGTTTTGTTACCTCTAAGATCTAGAGTATTTTCACTGATAAGAACAACTATTTTATTATCTTATTATATGTAGGTTCTCCTAAATCGTATGTGACTATTGTCGGATAAGCGATGAATTAGCAGGTGTTTTTAGTGTAATTACAACCAATATAATTATAATATTTATCAAACAAGTCAGTAGTTGCAGAGTTTATACTTATTTGAGTTTATTGTGATTTTCGATATTAAAAACCTACTTAGAAGCGAAGCCTCCTTAAGCAATGAGGGTACCAAGGGGGCAACGCCCCTGGAAGCGGGGTCCAAGCGGCAGCAACCACTGGTAAAAATTGTTTTATAAAAAATACACGAAAACTTGATTTTTCCGAAATTTCACATGTGAAATTCGAAGGTAAAAAGTGTTATATTTTAAGATGAAAATTGCCTCCCGCATTTTCACCCCATCCTGAAAAATGCCGATTTCAAAACAATTTTGGTCATTCTTCATTGGATCTGGTTCTCGAAAGCTCATACATAAACTCATACTATGTTCTTGATTCGGAGTTGTATCCGATTGAGATATTCGGGTGAACCACCAAATAATTTTGATTTGAAAGTGATATTCACGACTCTCAGATTACCAGCTTGTTTATTTGAAATTCCCTACCTGGATATGGGTGTGCGTCGGGTCTAAACCAGGCTAGCC
This sequence comes from Flaveria sonorensis, assembly GCA_025506505.1. Lineage (NCBI taxonomy): Eukaryota > Viridiplantae > Streptophyta > Magnoliopsida > Asterales > Asteraceae > Flaveria > Flaveria sonorensis. Next base: position 55,273,245 of record CM046440.1, on the reverse strand, counting down.
CGGCACTGAAGCAGAAATATATACATAGAAAGTTTGACTTGTGGACCCGACCATGAGATAATGGGCTGTTCGTGGTTGGTTTTGGGCTCGGGTAGACTCCATGGACGCCTGCATCAGTTTTGGGCCTGCATCAATTTGGGAGCATCAGTTTTGACATCGGATTGCTTCAGTTTTGGGCCTTTTGGTTTCATATCATATCCGTTTTATAGTCTATAAAGTGTAAAGCTGTGATCCAAAAACCAAGTTCAAACAAATGATTTCAAATAAATTGCAACTTGATGATCCCAAAAGTCAGACAAATTGTGTTGACATATTAAATGATTCAAGTTGAATATGTGCTGAAGGTATTCGTGATTGATATAAACAATGCATTTAGTATCGTATAAATAATGCCTCCAAATCTTAAGCAAGGCCGACTCAACTTTTTCGTTGGCCTAAAGCGAAAACAAATTCCAAGGCCTTTTTTTCAATTTTTTATGTAATAATGTTTTTTTCATTTGGACTTACGTGGAACCACTTTAATTAATACAAGCAGAATCTTCGCAATTCGGACAACATATACATTATGTACCAAGTCTGATGTAGAAAACTTTGATTATACTGATGGTAAAACGTAGATGCTACAATATTCACAATACTTTTAACTCACTTAAGGTATCATTCTAACAAGTTTTTAATTTCTTTTAGTCATGAATATAACATCAAAAGTATAGTGAAAGTTTTCATCATTCTAACATAAAGCAAAAAAGAACCTTTACTGAATTGGAATATTCAATAATATATAAGGTAGAAAAGAAACTAAAATAACTTTTTCAGATAATTTGAAGTTATAAATTATCAATAAGCAAGTACTTCAGAAATGGAAAAATATAATAACATAATCAAAGATCAAGTAGTACCTCAAGAGAGTGACATTAGTTGCAACAAACAAGTCATCAACACCATAAGAAGAAGATAGTACTCAATTGGTTTACAGCAGCAAAAGAAAGTTTACACAGGCACAATAACCAAATCATTGAACCAAATAAAAGATTTGTGGACTATCTGTAAGTTGTATGCACCTAAAATATTCTTATTAGCGTTCTTATCTATATCATTATAATTTAACTACAAATCATCTTAAGTCTCATTTCTTCAATACGTATCGCTACTCCAACGTCAAATGCTTCTTTGAAATTTTGATTTTGTACTACATGTCGCCCTAAACAACATTTTGAATATTATTAGGAAAGAGAACCACTAGATCAACATATGTTTGTGCTAAACCAAGCATGTATAGTAATCTAAGGCGAAGTACCTAATCATTAAATACAGTACAGTTGGTTTACGTTAAACCAATAAGGGTACTAGGTGTTGGGTTAATCGGGTTTGTTCACGGTCACGGGTTAGCGGGTCATGAGTTAGCAATGAGTCTCAGGTTGGCAAAAAACGGGTCATCTGGATATGATTTTAAACATGGATTTGTGAAGGTTTAACTAAAATTGGTTTGACCGTGAGGTGAAGTCAACAAGTGGGAAGTAACAACCCATTTTGATGCAATAAGAACAATAAAAAAAGGAAACTTAGAGGGAAGAAGGGAAGAAAGTTCTCCTATTCATTGCATACCCAACTCAGTGTTAGAACCGACTACTTATTGACCTCAACGATCTAACTAATTCTTTCAACAAGTACAATTAAACCCTCCAACTATTATTAATGACACAAACAGTCCCCTAACTTCCCATTACACAACAATACCCCCTCGTTAAGAGTCTTCTTGACCCTAGGAAGTAAAATCAGGGAAACGAAGCTTCATATCAGATAAGAACTCCCAAGTAGCATCTGATGGTGTAATGCCACATTACTGTACCAAGACTTGCAGAGTAGCTCGATTATGTTGTATCCAAAATAGCTAACGGTTGCATATAAAACCTCGAATCGATGGGCATAGGGACAATCTTGGTAGGAGGCCCAACCGCCTTTTTCAAAAGAGAAACATGGAAGGTAGGATAGAGGAGGATATCACAAGGAAGATCTAAATAATATGCAACTTGACCCACTTTCTTAGTGACCAAGAAGGCCAAAATATTTAGGACTAAGCTTAGAATGCTTATGAAGATGAGCTGATTTGGCATATAAGGATGTAAACAAAGGTAGGCCCAAAGTCTGATCTCAAAAGTACGCTCAGAGCGATGCTTATCAACATGTTGCTTCATATAATTTTGGGCAGGCAACAAAGATTAGCGTAACAATTGAATTATGGCCTCACGAGCCTGCATGGCAGAGTCAACAAAAGCTTCAGTTGAATCCTTTGGCACATAAGGAAGATGAATATATTAGAGGATCATAACCATAAAAGGCTTTAAAGAGCGTCATTTGAATGCAAGAATGAAAAGAAGAATCGTACCAATACACCGCTAATGACAACCGGTGAACCCAACTCGTGGGTCTCTCCATAACCATGCCGCGCAGTTATCTCTCAATACAACGATTAACCACCTTAGTTTGACCGTCTGTTTGAGGGTGGAATGTAATACATAACTTCTACTAAACACCCAGTCTACCTATGAATTCTAGCAAAAACAACTAAGGAAGATAGGGTCTCAATTAGAGACAATGGAAACAGGGCAGCCATGTAGTTTATAAACTACATACAGGACCGTTAAAGGGTGGTTAATGTAACAGTTTCACAAGGTGGAGAGATTTAGAACACTTAGCAGATCAAATAGAGAACCGGTTAGGATGAAACAATGAACACAAGTAACAAGAACAATAAACAAGAACTCTCAAATATGGTTTTCAACAATGATGTATATTGGTCTCAAGTTCTTACAAGTGTTACAAAGCTTAAATCTAAATACAAGTACTTGAGATACTTTATACTACATCCTACAACCGACCATACTTTGAAGGCCTATTGGAAACACTAATCTAACAACAAGATCAATGTAGAGTCAAAAGGCAGATTCAGAAAAAGCATGTCTTCTCTGTCTTCGGAAGAAATTAGTCTTTCGCTTCGGAAGACTTTGTCTTTGAAGCTTCTGAAGACTTCATCTTTGGCTTCAGAAGAATTTTTCGTTGGGCTTTGGAAGGTTTGATACTTAGCATAATTCACTTAGTTATATCAAATCTTTTAAAGTAACTTCCCTGTACTTCACATGTGCATGCTGAGAGCTCTTTGGTTGATCTTTGGTTGCATCAGCCTTTAAGTGTATTCCTTACAAACTCCCCCTAGGCTAATCCTACCAAAACTAAAGAGACCTTTGAGTCTTGATCTTCATCTTTTGACACCCCTTATCAAAATGAAGACCATTCCCTTTATCATCAGTTGGTCAGGATTCCTCAGACTCTCAAAGTATCTCTTCATGTCATAGATATCATGTAGAGGGAGGTCAAGTATGTTTTGCCAGAAGTACATGTCTTGACCCCTTGATCTCTATTGGCATACCATCTGTCTGGATTGGTGGCAAACATCCAAGACACCATGGGTCTCTCAATAGCAAGAGGCTTTACTTAATAGGAGTTGGATGAGCAGCCTTTTTGATCACCCTTAGGATGTTCTGACCCATCCTGAGGTGTAGTGGTGGATACGTTGGACTTATTCTTCTTCTTCTTGTTCCTTCTTATGGCCATCCTTTTCCTGTTTTTGTACTTTAACTGAGGAGACTGGCCTGCAGTACCAGATTGTTCTTGTTTGTCTTCCTCAGTTGGGTCCTTGTCCTTCAGAAGTTCTGAAGGAGAAAGATCAGGACCCTGATGTGGAGCAAAAGATAAAGCTGGCTGTGATACAGCATTAGGTTTAGGTTGTGTTGTCTCAAGGGGTTCAACCTTGACCTCAGTTTGAGGTGCAGCCTGACTTAGTATAGAATGCAAGTCAACTAGCTCACCTCTTTTGATCTTCTGCTTGATCACTCTAATGTGCTTATCCATGGTGGATAGAGATATTAGACTAAGTGTCCTTCTAGAGAATCCATACATCTTCAAGAAGCTCACCATCGTATGTCTATCAGTAGATTTCTTCAAATTTGCTCTGATGGTGGCTCTTGACCTTGCAGCCTCTTCCCTCATCTTCCTCTTTGCAGCCTTTTACTCCTTTTTCATTTGTTGCTTAAGTTGCTTGAGGTATTCTAACTCAATATAGTCATATGGTAAGGGAAGAAGGTCTGCTGCCTAATAGAGACCTGTGGCACTTAGGTAGGTTATCATGTTTTGTCTGTCTTGTTCCCTACCTACCTGAGTTTGTTGCTCAGTAGCCACAGTCTCTACTTCAGGACTTTCCTAAACTGGGGAGATGGTATGAGCTTTGTAGAGTCTTTTCTCGTTCTTTCTTCCTTGATCTTGAGAAGCAATTCTACATTCTCAGCTTTCTTTCTCTCTTTTGACACTTCCATTTTAGTCAGTTCATTTAATTTCTCCAAGGGGAGAGATATGAGTTCATCAATTTTGTAGTTCCTGGACCCTAGATAGTTTAATCTGGCCGCCCTTGACTTATCATCTTGAGTGCTTGGCCTGGGGGCAGCTCTGATTGTAGCTTCTATGATGCCAGGGGTCTACTTAAACTCTTTGTCTTCCTCTTTTCTCTCTTCTCCTCCTCAATCTCCTCAGAGGTCATCTTCCTCTTCCTTTTGTCACTCAAAGGCCTGTGTGACTCAGGGTGGAGAGAGCTTTGGCCTTCATTTCTTGGTTCTGCACTTGAGCTCTGGCTAGAGAGAGGTTGTGAGACACCTTCACCGGCTGGTGCCTCACTGAGGGTAATGGATGCTAAAGCAGTTCCTGTCTTAAAGTTCACAGGCTCAACTACTAGGTCTTCAGCCAAGGTTTCCCCTTCAAAGCTAATCTTAGGGTCCACCTCAGCATCTATTTGACCAATAGTCTTGCCTGCTAGCATCTGTCTATATAATCTAGTTCTCAGCTTGAACTCTTCAAGCACCCTTTGTTGAATCCTATCAACTAACCTTGTAGGTTGCCTGTTTTGACTTGGGTTGGCATGTGGGAGGTCAACTAGATAGCTACTCTTATAGTATCTCAGGTTGTAGAAGTTGAAGATCTCTTATTGTCCCTGATACCTAGATATTACAAGGTCTCTCCTTTTAGCATCATACCTCCATCCCACTATCGGATTCTCAGCAGGGGGAGATGGAGTAGGCATAGCCCTTGGTATACGAGGGAGTCCACATCAATGTGGACTTGAGGAGGTTGTTGAGTATGGACAACTGCAAGTGAGGGTGGTGAGTCCTCCCTGTCCATACTCTAAGAGGAACTCCTAGGTTCTGTGAGCGTAAGTAAGACCTTCTCCCCCTTTTTTGGTAGCATCACCCTCTTGCACAGGGGAGCTAGGAGTTAGGTCCACCACATCCACAGGTTCTTGTGGGCTTGGTTGCGTCCTCTAGATGAGTCTCTCAGCTAACTTGCCCTTAAGATTGGTGATCTCAAGTTGTTGGTTATTGACCCTTCTTTGTAAGGTAGACACCTGAGATTCTAGGTGACTAACCTTGGAAACTAAATAGGTGTAAAGTTTGGATAGTTTGTGTACCTTTAGTTATAGACTCCCCTTATCTTCATTAGAAGAATCATGGGGGGATGAGAGAGTAGGACCAAGGTCTTCTTCCTCATCACCAGCTTGTGTTTTTTGGCTGCTGGATTTCCCCTGCACACTGATAGCTTCAAAGGAAGTGTCACTGGGCTACGTTGCCATGGTTGAGATCTTAAGAATGTAATCACTTGCAAAAGTGTGAGCCTCTTCTATATGAGCCTCCTGAATAGGTACAGGAAGGTCCACCTCAGTTGTCGATGGATGATGTGGGCTAGATATTGGTGACTCAGGAGCACTCATCTTTCCTTGAATGGGGGTGGAGAAGAGAGACTCATGGTACTTAATAAACCTATATCTTCATCATTATAGAATTCAAGGTTTGGGATTGCTTGGTTGAGGTCAAGCGGCTAGGATGGTAACTTTCCACTGAAGGTTGATCACTAGAGTTTTGAGACTCTGAGTGAAGGCTTAAGGCTGGTGTTGTGAGCTCATCAGGATGAGCATGACGAACCTCAACACTGATCAAAGAAATGATGGTAGTGGTCTGCTCCTCAGCAGAAGTGGGAGCCCTAGTGTCTACTTCTTCCTGCACGGTTGGTGACTTGGGGACATGCATAACCGAGTAGATTGAGCAGAGGTTCATTTGGATTTCTTTGGTAGGTGATGGTGATTTGTGGCTATGTGGGTGGTGCAGATGTAGAAGCTGTGGGTTTAACATTGGGTTGTGTTGCCAAGTTGTCACCTTGAGCAATGAGCTCTAACATTTTTAGGACCAGGGCTGTTTCTACCCCTGAGAAGCCAACAGTGGCTTTCTCATTGTTTTGAATATGTTCGGGCTTCATCTGTCCCAGTTTAAGAATATTACCCGTTCCCCTTAACTGTGAGCCCAGTTCACAATTAAGAATGTATTGAACATATCTAGGGAACATATAATATTCTAAGGAGTCCAAGTTTGCAAGTAAGTTTATATATACAAATTGAGAGTACCTGAACTTGACCCCTTGTACGATCCCATGGACTATGTAGGATAAGTCCTTAGGAACTTGATCCCAACCTCCATGTTTGTTAGATAGAGAATGGATTACCATATGAACGAGGTACTTCCACTGAGATGAGACCTTGTCGTTTTTGAAGGTTCTTACTGGGTAGTCCCCTTCATAGCCCATCTGCCGGAATGAGTTGTTCACAGCAGATTTTGGGAAGGACAAGTCACCTTCTCCATCATCTAGCCTTAGATGAGAGTTGATGGTGGCTGGAGTGATAAATACTGTCCTCCCTTGCACTGTGGCATACAGTGCCTTCCCACCATCCAAGATGACCTCTTGGCAGATCCTTCAGAACTCTAAAAGTTGATCTTCATACAATGGAAGGTCTATTGTGAGGGCGGTGAGATAGTTGGATAGAGATAAGAAGCGGCAAGCATTTGAGAAACCAGGATCTTTCTCAGATGATAACAGAGCAACTTGATTATGTTGCCTGTGTAACTGCATGGAAAAATCAGGTTGTTTTCAGGGATCAGGGTTGGCCATTTTGAGTAGCATTGAAGTGAAAAAAGGTAAGAACAAGGTTGGTTTGTGGGTGAATTTAGGGTTTGAATTTTTTTTTTCTGAGGGGAACCATTGTACGAATATATATATGGTAAGGATTTAAGACAAATTTAATGCAAATAGATAAACTTTGAAATCCGATGTCGGTCCCATATCTGAAGAAGTACCCAAAAAGAAAGTTTTTTGGAAGTCTAAATCTTCCAAATGTAATTTGTCTTCAGAAGTTTTGAGAAAACTTTTGAAGCCAATTTGGCTTTGGAAGATATTCCTTAGTTTTTCAAGAATTTTGCTTTGGGAGAAAAATACTTAAAGTATTTTTACTTTCTAGATAAATTTTACTTCGGAAGATATCAAATATCAGAAATTTTATTTAATGAAAGAATAAAGCTTTCGAGACTTAATTGCTTTCAGAAGAAAATAGTCCTTCAATACATATAAGTACTTGGTGACAAATATAAGCTTCGGAAGATATGTTAGAATTTCTTCCGAAAGGTTAATTTCTCAAAAGTAGTTATTTGTTTTGAAGACATAATTTTCTTCCGAATACAACTTGATGTCTTTCAAAGAAAAATATATCCAAAATTCTCAAAATTCTAATAGATATCAATTTGAAAAGTTTCTTCCAAAGTAGACTGGGCTTATATGGTGATGATATAGACAACTTAAGACATACATATTATTAAAAATAATATTGAGTTTAGTTTAAGAAAAAATCTACTCAAAGTTAATCATCCCAATAGCTGATACAAGATATTTAAAATCTCTGCTCATCATAAGCTTTTGTGAACAAATCAGCATATTGTTCATTTATGTTAACTTTGACTAGTTTTATTAATCCTTTTTCAAAATTATCTCTAATCAAATGATACCTGATGTTGATGTGCTTTGTCTTTGAGTGCTATACAGGATTCTCTATAATAGAGATAGTACTGTTGTTTTCAATGTGGATAGGAGTCTCCTTGAAGTTGAATATCCATAGTCTAGCATCTGATTCTAATTCAAAGCACTTGAGCACAACAGCTTGCAAACAATGTATTCAGCTTCAGCAGTTGATGCAGACACACAAGATTGTTTCTTGCATTACCATAAGACTATCCTTCCACCAAGAAATTGACATCCCCCAGATGTAGACTTTGCAGTTATATTGTAGCCACCATAGTCATTATCTGTATAGGCATACAGATTGAACTCAAAATTCTTTGGATACCAAAGGCCTAGTTTGGGAGCACTTTTAAGATATTTGATAATTCTCTTGACAGCAACTAGGTGTGACATCTTGGGGTTGGCTTGATATATTGCACAAATAATGTAGCAAACATGATATCAGGCCTACTGGCTGTGAGGTACATAAGAGACCTAATCATAGCCCTGTATAGATGTTCATCAACACACTCCCCCTCAAGATCTGGTCCTAGAGAGTGGTTTCTTGCTATGGGTGTCTTAGCAACCTTGCACTCAATCATATGAAATCTGGTAAGTATGTCTTGCACATACTTTGACTGGTTTATGAAGATGCCACTGTCAACCTACTTCACTTGAATTCCTAGAAAAAAATTAAGTTCTCCCATGGCACTCATTTCAAATCAATTCTTCATCGGCTTCTCAAAGTCTTTACAGAGCTTTGGATTAGTTGATCCAAAAATAATGTCATCTATATAAACTTGAACCAGCATCAAGCCATTTCCTGTTCCTTTAATGAAGAGTGTTCCATCAATAGTACCCCTCTTGTATCGATGCTGATAGAGATACTGTGATAGTGTCTCATACCACTTCCTTGGAGCCTAATACAACCTATAAAAGCTTTGTCAAGCATGCAGACATAATCAGGATGATCTGGGTCTGCAAAGCCTGGTGTTTGTTTGACATACACCTATTCATCAATCACCCCATATAAGAAGGCATACTTGACATTAAGTTGGTAGACCTTAAAGTCCTTGGATGTAGCAACAGCTAGGAATATCCTAATAGCTTCAAGTCTTGCTACAGGAGCAAAAACATCTGTGTAGTCAATCCTTTCTTCTTGTGTGTACCCTTGAACAACTACTCTTGCCTTGTTCTTGATGACAAGTCCTCTATCATCTTTCTTGTTCCTAAATACCCATTTGGTACCTATAGTAGTCTTCCCTTGAGGAAGAGGATATAGATTCCAAACCTTTTGCCTCTTAAATTGAAGCAGCTCCTCCGTATTGCGTTAACCCAACTTCCATCCTTCAAAGCCTCATCAATCTTCTTAGGCTCAATCTAGGACAAAAAACAAGAGTGAAGACAAACATTTTTGTCATGGATTTGTCCTCTTGTTCTCACCCCTGTCTCAACATCTCTAATGATGTTTGTGATGGGATGTGACTTGTGGATTCTAAGTTGAGAAATCACAGCAAGTTGGTTGGACAGATGAAATTTAGATCTGGTGCTTGAATATCATCCACCATATCAACACACATATCAAGTGAAACTTGATCCAATGAGTGTGTCACATTATTGATGTTGTCTTCTATAAAGTGGTTATCAGCATCAAGAAACTCTTGATCACTATCACCACCTCCATCTCCTCCTATATTGAAAATTCCTTTATTTGAGTTATGTGCCTCTGTGCTGGAATTTATAGGCACTTCAGATGTATCAGCTGAAGAATTTGTCATGGTTATGCTGACAGGATTTCTAACTACAGGTTAGTTACCACTAGAGCTGAAGTATTCTCAGCTCAAATCTTGGATTAAAATCTCCTGTTGATAAGGTATCTATAGATCCTAAAACATCTTCACAAGATTTGTTAAAACAGTTGGTAACTAAATCAAGATCAAACAACCAATCAGGACCAGAACCTTTCACACTGGGCGTGTGCTCATTGAAGGTCACATTGGATGACTCCTTAACTACTTTGGTTCTGAGATTGTATACTTTATAAGCCTTAGCTTAGGAAGAGTATCTAATGAAATTTCCATCATCTGATTTCTCAGCTTATTTGGCTATTTGATCCTTGGTATTCAAGATGGTACAAGGACATCCAAATGATCTGAGGAAACCAATAAAAGGTCTCCTTTTGAGTCAAAGTTCATAAGGAGTGTTACCATGAGTCTTGACTACTAAAACTCTGTTCTGCACATAGCAGGCAGTGTTGACTGCCTTTGCCCAGAAGGTGATGGACAATTTAGAGTTAGATAACATGGTTCTTACAGCTTAAATAAGTGTCCTGTTTCTCCTCTCAGTAGCACTATTTTGCTAAGAAGTTCTGGGAGCACTATATTGTCTTATAGTACCCTTTTATCACAAAATGCATCAAGAATTTGGTTCTTGAATTTAGTTCCTTGATCACATCTTATGATCTTGATCTTGTAATCACATTGATTCTTAATTTTTAGAATGAAGCTCTTCAAGATCTCAGGGGTCTCATCCGTAGTTCTAAGGAAAAAGACCTAGGTATATCTTGTGAAGTCATTTGTGATCACCAAGCAATAAAAGATCCTTCCTAGACTTATTATACAGTTAGGACCAAAGAGATTCATATGTAATAAGTGTAGGAGAGTAGTGATGGAATTCATTTCATTTGGCATGCAACACAATAATCATCACTAGTAAACTCTTTCTTTGACATTCCAGTTATCAAATCATTCTTAATTGATTTATTCATGTTCTTAAAGTTTACATCGCACATTCTTTTATGCCATAGGAAAGACTCATCACTGTTGGCTTGTAACACCCGAAAAACTTCAAAAGAGAAAAGCACAGGAGCAAATGGGTTATTTATTTTAAAAGCAAGGGGTAAAGGTGTGCAAGGGCCAAACCGGCCCATAAAGGGGTTTAAAAGAGAGATGGTCGTCCATACTCCCTCCCATGCACCTCAAATCATACGGCTTTAGAGAGAGAAAAAGCTCCCACCAGTTCTAGAGTGAGAAAGTGGAAAATTCTTCGAAAGGTATGATTTTAAGGTGATTTCTTCTCAGATCTAAGTCGAGTTTAAGCTTTTAGGCAGATTTCTATGTGTTTCTTCGTAAGGTAAAAGTTCAAGTGAACGACCATGGAAATGGTGAAGAAAAAAATATTAATGTTGATAATGAATAATATCTGAATGTATGTATGACGTATAATCACGTACAAAAGAATGAATAGTATTTTAAAGAGTATTTTCCTATACAAAACTCATAAAGTATTTTCGCTATTTTAAAACTAGAACTCACTCAGTAACGTTGACTTTTATGCATTTCCAGTTGGCAGGTAATTTTGTTGAGGATGGTACACAGGGAGGCTACTTGTCAGGGCAGGACTGGCATCCATTCATGATTAATAACATTGCTATTTTGTAATGCATTCTAATGATCTTTTGTAACTGATAACAAACACACATGTATTACTTAGCAATAGAATTTATTAATTAATGAATGGCTTTTGATGTTACTTCCGCTGCCATGCTTTATGAATTATGTAATGTTTTTATTTAATTATGCTGTGATTGACCAACTATGAGGTCTCCAGGAACGAGGCCTTATAAGTTGGTATCAGAGCCAAACTTTAAGAGAAATGGGTAAATATTTTCAAAAACCTAAACTTAAACTGAGAATGGGACGAATGGAGGGATGCCAGCCCGAGTAGCTATGTGCCATCAGGTAATTCTTTTTTATAATGTTAACCGGTAATATGTGAGCATGCTATTTGATTTATGTGCTCTTAGTAGATTTGAATACTAATGTAGTCAGGATAGGAAATGCTCAGGGGATGAAGAGTAAAGTAAGTGGCTAATCATAACTGGCCACTGTAATTAGGGACTTACTATACTTAACATTAACTGAGCTATTACCATGAATGATCGTGTTGGTGTTTGAATCTTATAGTGTTTAGAGGATGGCGGGCGGAAGATCATTTAAGGCTTCTCGTGGTGGAACATGTGGTGTTCGTGGTAGGCCACGTATCGCAAGGAACAGGACCAAGGCTGCAGAGACGGCTCCTGCTGAGCCTGAACTACATCACCCGAAGGGGTGGATGAGAGTGCTAACTTGAGAGCCTCGGTGAAGGAGGCAGTGGTGGTGGAGGTTCACCAAGTCATGCAGACAATCCTACCGTCTGTCGTGACTGAAGTGATCCGAGCTGTGAGGGAGGATGAACGAAAGGAGAAGGAAGAGGAGAGGAGAACGACTGCTGGTAGGAGAGGTGATGTGAGGGATCACGATGAGGAGGAGGAGCTAAATACTGGAGGGGGAGCCTCTAGTGATGATGAAGAAGTGGTGGTGCGGGAAACCACGAGGGGATGCAGCTATGGGGCGTTCCAACGATGTAGACCCCCTACCTTCGATGGAAATGGTGATGCTGCTGCTGCTCACCGTTGGATGAGGGAGATGGAGGTTGTACTGGATATTAGTGAGTGTCGGGAGGACCAGAAGGTGAAGTTTGCCACTCACTCTTTTGTCGACACGGCGCTGTGTTGGTGGGACAACCTTGTCCAGGCTGAGGGAAACCGGGCCATTGGAAGGATGAGGTGGGGAGAACTAAAAAAGTTGGTGATCGAGGAGTTCTGTCCTCATCGGGAACTTGACAAGATCGAGAGAGAGTTCCTACAGCTGGAGGCGGGAACTATGACCCACTAATAATACACCGCCAAATTTAACGAGATGGCAAGGCTGGTGCAGGATCAGGTTACGCCAGCAACAAGGAAGATTAAGCGGTATATTCAGGTGTTGCCAGCTGACATTCGCAGGCACTTGATTACTGCCCGGCCAAGCACTTTCAGGTCGGCAGTGGATCTAGCGGGAATGTTGTATGATTAAAGGGAAATAACGGTGGTGGAGGTGAAGAAAACAGATGGTGGTGGTAATAACTGGAGAGGAAAGAGATTCGGCATGGTGGTTTCACCCCGAACAACAAAAAGCCGAGGGTGGATGACCGGCGAGGGGTTGCTGCATGCCCAGGAATAAAGAGGTGTGGTAAGTATGGAAAGGAGCATAGTGGGAATGCCGTTTGGGATTGAGAGTCTGATTCAAGTGTGGGAAGCCCGACCATATAGCAAAAGATTATGGAGTGCCGAGGTGCTTCAACTGTGCCGGACTGGCCACAGAAGCCACGAGTGCAGGAAGCCGAGAGCTGAGAGCTCAGGGAGTAAGAAGGTGGCTGAAGAAGGAGGGCAGAGGGAAAGTGCTAGAGCCTTCATGATGACCCAAGAAGAGGCCCGGGTAGACCCCAACGTCATGTCAGGTATGTTTATAGTAAGCCAAACATGCGCCTCTGTATTATTTGATTTTTGTGCTAGTAGAAGTTTTATATCTGCTGTTTTCTGTGCTAAGTTGCCTGTTAGTAGTAGGAATGTTGACGAACCATTTGATGTAGAAACTACTATTGGTTTGTCTACCAGAATCTCTAATATTGTAGAAAACTGCGACATAGAACTAGAAGGCCATAGGTTCTCTGCTAAACTATACGTGATGCCCCTAGGCGGATTTGATGTAGTACTGGGGATGGACTGGTTAGCAGCCTATGAGACAAACATCATGTGTCGTAAGAAGATGAGTCGATTAGTTGCACCTGATGGAAGTTCGGTAACAGTTTTTGGTGATCGCGTTACCACGGTTCCGAGGGTGATTTCGATGGCGGTGGTAGAGAAGTGTATGAGGCGTGGATGTAGTGCCTACCTGGCGTATGCAAAGGATGTGGACGCGTCAATACCAGAATTGACTGAAGTGCCGGTTGTGTGTGACTTCCTGGGCGTGTTCCCGTAAGATTTACCAGGTGTGCCACCTGACCGCGAGATCGAGTTTCAGATTGACCTGATACCCGGCGCTCAGCCCGTTGCCAAGGCACAGTATCGGTTAGCTCCAATCGAGATGAAGGAATTGATGGATCAGCTGCAGGAGTTGATGGATAAAGGTTTCATCAGACCGAGTATCTCTCCCTGGGGTGCTCCGGTCTTATTCGTTAAAAAGAAGGACGGTAGTATGAGGATGTGTATAGACTACCGGGAGTTAAATAAGTTAATGGTGAAGAATAGATATCCATTGCCAAGGATAGATGACTTGTTTGACCAACTTCATGGTGCCAGTTGGTACTCCAGGATAGATCTTCGATCTGGCTACCATCAGCTGAAAGTAAAAGAACAAGATATTCCTAAGACAACGTTTCGCACGCGTTATGGACATTACGAGTTCCTCGTCATGTCTTTCGTTTTAACTAACGCGCCAGTTGCCTTTATGGATTTGATGAATCGAGTTTGCCGGTCGATGCTAGATAAATCAGTGATTGTGTTATTGATGATATCTTGATTTATTCAAAGAGCGAAGAAGAACATGCCAGTCACATACGCGAAGTGTTGGAGACACTTAGAAGAGAGGGAAGCTTTATGCTAAATTCTCTAAGTGTGCTTTCTGGTTACGTGAAGTTCAATTTTGGGTCACGTGGTTAATGTTGAAGGAATTATGGGGACCGGCGGGTTGAGGCGGTGATGCAATAGAAGCCTCCATAGACGCCATCTGAGATTCGCAGTTTCTTGGGTTTGGCGGGCTACTACCAAAGTTTATTCAAGACTTTTCCAAGATAGCCTCACCTTTCACAAATTGACACGCAAGGATGTGAAGTATGTGTGGGGACGGGAACAGGAGGATGCGTTTTGAGGAGTTAAAGGCAAAATTAACTTCAGGCTCCTGTCTTGACATTGCCCGAAGGGAGTGAGGATTAGTGGTCTATTCGAATGCTTCCTATTCGGGACTGGGTTGCGGTACTAATGCAACGTGGAAGAGTAATAGCATACGCATCCCGATAGTTGAAGACCCACGAAGTCAATTACCCCACCCATGACTTGGAGTTAGCGGTGGTGGTTTTTGCGTTGAAGATTTGGAGGCACTATTTATACGGGACTAAGTGCACAATCTTCACGGAACCACAAGAGCTTAAAGTAATTCTTTGAGTAGAAGGATCTCAATATGAGGCAGAGGAGGTGGTAGAGCTGATTAAGGATTATGACTGCGAGATCTATTACCACCGGGCAAGGCCAACGTGGTGGCCGATGCTCTTAGCCAAAAGGAGAGACCAGAGCCAATCCGGGTGAAGGTGTATCAGTTGGTGATGACCTCGGATGTGATGACGCAAGTTAGAGAATTCCAAGATGAGGCATTGAAAGAAGATCGCCTCAACTCCAAACGAATGAGAGGTTTAGTCACAGAGTTGGAAGAGAACACCCACGGGGTTAAGACTTGTTTTAGACGGATGTGGATTCCTCGGTATGGGGATCTACCTGGGTGAATTATGGACGAAGCTCATAAGACTCGATACTTCATTCATCCTGGTGCTACCAAGATGTATCAAGATATGAGAAAGGACTACTGGTGGCCGGGTATGAAACACGACGTGGCGGAGTATGTGAGTAAGTGCCTTACTTGCTTGCAAGTGAAGGCAGAACACCAGAAGCCATACGTGAAGATCCAACCCTTGGATATACCCGAATGGAAGTGGGAGCACATCACCATGGACTTCATCACGAAGCTACCCCGTACTGCAAGGGGGTACGATACCATTTGGGTGATAGTCGACCGCTTGACAAAGAGTGCTCACTTCCTATCGATCCGCAAGACGTATTCATCTGAGAGATTGGCGGATCTATTTATCAAAGAGATTGTAGCTCGTCATGGCATGCCGGTGTCAATCGTGTCAGATCGTGACAGGTTCACATCTATGTTTTGGAAAAGATTCCATGATACGATGGGGACGAGGCTACACATTAGCACGGCTTATCATCCTCAGACAGATGGTTAGTCTGAGAGAATGATCCAGACACTCGAAGATATGCTTCGTGCATGCGTAAACTTTGGAGGAAGCTGGGATGACCATCTACCATTAGCAGAGTTCTCGTACAACAACAGTTATCATGCCAGCATTGGTATGCCACCATACGAGATGTTGTACGGTAGGAGGTGTAGAAGCCCGTATGTTGGGGTGGCATCAGGCAGAAGGAATTGGGAAGCATCAAGGTGATCGAGGCTACGACCGAAAAGCTGGAAAAGATCAAAGCCTTTATGAAGGCAGCCAAAGATAGGCAGAAGTCGTATGCCGATAAGAGGCGTAGACCAATCGAGTTCAATGTGGGTGATAAAGTCATGTTGAAGGTCTCGTCTTGGAGAGGGATCATCAGGTTCAGGAAGAGAGGCAAGTTGAGCCCTAGATACATAGGACCTTTCCGAATTGTTGCACGAGTAGGAGAGGTGGCCTATCGACTAGAATTGCCTGATGAGTTAAGAGGGATTCACCCGACATTCCATGTATCTCATCTGAGAAAGTGCTTAGCCAACGAGGATATGATTGTACCACTGGACGATATCAAGGTGGATGAACAGCTCAATTATGTGGAACAACCAGTGGCAATCATCGATCGGAAGGAGAAAAGGTTGAGGAATAAAGTGGTTCCACTTGTGCAGGTGCAGTGGAAACACCGAAGGGGTTCCGAGTCTACGTGGGAGACTGAAGAAGAGATGAGACAACATTACCCATAGCAATTCGAAGAATGACAGGTTTCAGGGACGAAACCTCTTAAGGGGGTAGACTCGTAACACCCGAGATTTTGTCACTTTAAAAGAAGAAAAGAAAAGTATCTTAAAAAAACTAGAAAAGGGTAAAAGTAGAGGGGGCTTTTGTGTAAATATTTTAATATAAATAGGGCATGGTCACCCATATTACCTTTTCCTGCTACTGATTATTGACCAAAAAGAAGAAAGGAAGCTGTTGACCTGCTCTCTCGGTTCCAAGAAGGATATAGAGCTATAATCTTTAAGGTTAGTGTGTTTACATGTTAATTGGTTTCTTGGTGGTTTCACCCTCAGAAACCGATTATTAAGTGTCTTTGGTGTTTTGGTGCTTGTTTGTCCTTGTTATAGGTGTTTGAACTCGTGTACAAGCAGGTTCGGAGGAGTTTTTGCTTGTTTGCTACACTAGGTGAGTTCTAGACCCCGGTTTCTACGTATTTTAAACTATTTTGGGGCTGAAAATGCATGATTAAAATGTTTTACCACTGATTTATGTTTACCGTATGTTATGTATGTATATGCTTTTGTTCTATGCATGTTTATGTGTTATGGTTGCTTTGAATGTTAAGTTTATGCTTAGAACAGGTACAAATTCAGATCTAGATTTGTTTGATTCTGAAAAATGAATAACAGGTGGTCATGCGCCCAAATAGGGCCCATGCGCCTGAGGTTTAGTCTTAGAAATGCCTAAGTACAGGTCATGCGCCCAAACAGGGCCCATGCGCCTGGAAATTTGCCTTAGAAAATCCTAAGTGGGGGTTCATGCGCCCCAATAGTGCCCATGCGCCCAAAACTTTTGCCTGATAAGCAAAGTATAACCTCATGCGCCTAAACAGTGTCATGCGCCCGAATGTCTTTTACAGGTGTTAAGTGTATGCTCATGCACCTGAGTGGCTCATCTGTCCAAAAAGTTAAGCAAAACAGCTAAGTATTGAAGTCATGCGCCTGTATAGTGTTGATGCGCCTAAGCAGTGCTCATGCTCCTGCATAGTTTTCATGCGCCTACAACACTTAGAATATTTTCTGAATTTTGGAAGGAACAAAATTTAGGGTTTGACTTTGGGTTGACCTATTGTTATTATTTGATTATTTTATTCATGTTTAAGGTTGTTCTTGTGTTCCTTATTATTATATTACGTGGCTTTACGTGGTGTGAATTTATCCGTATCCGTAAAGTATTATCTTTAAGAAAGTGAAAAGATTAACGAAAGTGGAACGTAAAGAACGTAAGAAAGTTTTGCAAGTAAATTCACATGAGGTTCACAACCACTAGGTTGTTAGCTCAACTGTGTGCGGTTTAGCTAACCCGTTGGATGAACACAGGGTCAATCGTTGAGATTGAGGGGACCATGTTGTTGCCCCGGTACTGGAGTCAGCCATGGATGGGGTCTATTATTAGACTTCGGCCTAGTACCAGGTTTATGCGCATTATTTGGGGGTATAGCACTTTAGTCCATATCGAGGTGAAAGATTAAAAGTAAAAGTTCAAGTGAACGACCATGAAAATAGTGAAGAAAAAAATATTAATGTTGATAATGAATAATATCTGAATGTATGTATGATGTATGATCACATACAAAAGAGTGAATAGTATTTTAAAGAATATTTTCCTATACCAAAATCATAAAGTATTTTCACTATTTTAAAACTAGAACTCACTCAGCAACGCTGACTTTTATGCATTTTCAGGTGGCAGGTAATTTTGCTGAGGATGGCACATGGGGAGGCTACTTGTCAGGGCAGGACTGGCATCCGTTCAAGATTAATAACAATGTTGTTTTGTAATGCATTCTAATAACTTTTGTAACTGATAACAAACACACTGTATTACTTAGCAACATAATTTATTAATTAATGAATGGCTTTCGATGTTAATTCCGCTACATGCTTATGAATTATGTAATGTTTTTATTTAATTATGATGTGATTGACCAACTGTGAGGTCTCCGGGAACGGGGCCTTACATGAATGGAGGTGCACGACCATGTTGTCGTTAGCTCAACTGATGTGCGGCTATTTCAGCCCATAAGGATGCACATCTGGGGTCTAATCCTTGTGATTGACCAATGAATGAATGAATGGGACCTTATTCATGAGCAGGCTTCGTGCCTAGCAGTGTGGGTCAACTGTCAGGGGTTAGCTGCCATGATAAACGCGTACTGGCAGGGGTTCGACATTTGTTGCCAACCATATGATGTAGGCTCTTGCTTTGTGCAATCCTAGTTAATGAAAGAGAAAGATAATGAAAGAAAGAAAGATAATGAACGTCTTAATGAATATTATCAGTCAATTCGATTGTTATGTATTATGGATGAGTGATTAAAGGAAGCTTTCAAAATGTATATTTTTATATATTAACAAAACTAGAACTCACTTAGTAACGCTGACTTTATATGCATATCAGTTGGCAGGTAATGAAATTGTTGGGGATGGCACAAGGATGGAGCTACTTGAAAAATAAAGACCGGCATCCATGTTTATGCAGAAACAAAGTTTTTGTCCTTTTAACTGAAATGTCTTTTTTAACTTAGTGACAATGATGTATTTCTTGGCAAAAATTATTATTGATGCATGAAATGGATTTGTTAAATTATTCCGCAGCAATGTTTTTCATATTTCAATGTATTTTAATATGTAATATGCTATGAATGACCAACTGTGGGGTTTTCCGGGATCGGGCCTTACAAGTTGGTATCAGCGCCAAAGTTTAAGAGAATTGGGTAAATTATTTTCAAAACCTAAACTTAAACTGAAAATGGGACCAAATAAAGGGATGCCAGCCCAAGTAGCTACGTGCTATCAGTTAAAATTTCTTAAAGTTAACCAGTATTATATGCGTTTGCTATCTGAATTTATGTGCTTAGTAGATTTGAATACTGATGGGTGTCAGGATAGTGAGTGTTTAGAACATGGGGGGTAAGGTAAGTAGTTAATCACACTTGGTCACTATAATTAAGGACTTACAATACTTAGTGCATCCCAGAGCTGCTTAGCAGTTTTGTACTTCTTGAAGCCTTTGTATATGGAGTTTGGAAGAGCAGTTTGAAGAGTGGTCATGGCTTTATAATCTACATCTATTTTCTTCCAGTCTTCTTAGAGTAGTCAGCCATTTCCTTTGGTATCATCCCTCCTCTAGCAATGGCTAAAGAGGTGCTTGGGATGTGAGGTCCTTCAACAACAGATCTCCACATCCTGCTATCTTGAGGCTTTATAAACCCTTCCATATGTTGGCACCGAGTATCAAAGTCATTAGGAGTGATCAGTTGAGACTTTGTCATAGTACCGGTTTCCATATCAGCCTTAGAGATAGCTGCCATTTGAGATGATAAGGGTTTTTTGAAACTGAAGGGTGGTTAATGTAACAGTTTCACAAGGTGGAGAGATTTAAAACACTTAGCAGATCAAATAGGGAACCACTTAGGATGAAACAATGAACACAAGTAACAAGAACAATAAACAAGAACTCTTAAATATGGTTTTCAAAAATGATGTATATTGCTCTCAAGTTCTTACAAGTGTTACAAAGATTAAATCTAAATACAAGTACTTGAGATACTATACTACATCCTACAGCCGACCATATTTTGAAGGCCAGCTAGAAACACTAATCTAGACAACAAGATCAATGTAGAGTCAAAAGGCAGATCGCCTCTTAAGTAGTGACTATGACATGCCATAGCTCACATCCTAATATATTATAAAAAGAATAAAAGTACATAGTTGGAAAGTTACAGACAAAAGACCTTAATCTACAGTTGACAAAAGCATGGACTTTTCACCAACTCATATAAGTTGGTGAGTCATCAGAAGTGGCAGCGGAAAGTGGTTCAGCTTTTTTCAAAAGGTGATTCAGAAAAAGCATGTCTTCTCTATCTTCAGAAGAAATCAGTCTTTGGCTTCAGAAGACTTTGTCTTTGAAGCTTCGGAAGATTTCATCATTGGTTTTGGAAGAATTTGTCTTTTGGCTTTGGAAGATCTGATACTTAGCATAATTCATTTAGTTATATCAAATCTTTCGAAGTAACTTCCCTGTACTTCACATGTGCATGCCGAGAGCTCTTTGGTTGCATCAGCCTTGAAGTGTATTCTTTACAAACTCCCCCTAGGCTAATGCTACCAAAACTAAAGAGACCTTTGAGTCTTGATCTTTATCTGTTGATAGTCCTCATCAGAATCAAGACCATTCCCTTTATCATCAGTTGGTCAGGATTGAAGTAGCCTTAAAGAAGGCAGATTCCAAGAGAAAACAACTTTAATTTTCTGAGTTGTAAATGAATCCCTGAATGACCCCAAAAAAAGAATAATCGAAGTTTGAAATGATATCATTCCATAATTGAATATCAAGGCCACAACTAACTTTTGTTTCCTATATAGTAAAAACCCATTCCAAACGTAATAAGGCAACACTTGACCTAACTGTAAAGAAGAAATGAGATTTTGAAGCTGAGATTATTATCCTTTGTAATAACAAAGGATCCTATGAAGAGAGGTGCATAGAAAACATCATCGTCCCTTGAACCTAAGGCCAAGCATCAGCAGCTTTATTTTCTTTGCCTATTGTACACTATTTCATAATCGTAATTCATTAACTTGGCTAACCAAGTATGTTGTAAACAGGTATTTCAAGCTCTGCTGATTCGTTCTTATGATAAAATATGCTTCAATCAAAAATTATTACCGGTGTTTGACTGATACAAGGGATTTGCTGATGAAAAAGAAAAGGTGTTGGTCTTGCATCAACGCAACACCTATATATGAGTATATCATTAAACAAAACCAACACACATTTATGTAACAATGGTTTGAATACATGATTCATAAAAGCTTAGAAAGTAGTAGGGTATTAGTGAAGCCGAAAGGCATCACTAAAAACTTATAGTGGCCTATATGAGTTCAAAATGTAGTTTTGTATATATCATCTTCGAACATGTGCACTTGATGATACCCGGATCTAAGGTCAAGCTTTGAGAAAATAGAAGATTGCACCAATTCATCTAACAATTCCTCAATGAGTGGAATTGGAAACTTGTTTTTAACTGTAGCATCATTCCATCATGTATACTCCATACACGTCCTCCATTAGCCATCTTTCTTTTTGACCAAAACCACTAGGGATGCAAACTCACTGTAAATGTCTCTAATAACACCTTACTCCTTTAACTCAACATTTAGTTTCTCGATAACAACCTTCTAACCAATAGGGTAACAATAAGGTTTATAGTTAATAGGGCCAATGCCCTCTTTGAGGATAATACGGTGGTTGAAGTGTCTTGAGGGAGGAAATGTAGTGGGCATCTCAATGAAATCTTCAGTAACAGCCCACGTAAACCGTACCAAGATATTATCTGCTTTACCCACGATGGGATGCCCATCCAAGATTTCACCTGACGAGTTCCTTGCCCAGGCAAAACGCTTCTTGATAGAAGAGGTATCCACCCCCTTATAAGGAAGGTTTTGTTCTTCCCCTCAATCGATGTGAAACTTACATCTCCACCCCCCTTACAGAGCCCAACGTCCGTGCTGGGACACCAGTCCGGCCCTTGTCTCTGATACCAAGTGTAACAGCTCACGTAAACCATACCAAGATATTATCCGTTTTGCCCCCAATGAGCTGCCTATCCAGGAACTCACGGTTTTGTCTTCACCTGACGAGTTGATCGCGCAGACAAAACGCGTCTTGATAGAAGAGGTATCCACCCCCTTATGAGGAACGTTTCGTTCTCCCCCTCAACCGTCGTGGGACTTACATTTCGTAACTGTAACACCCCACATCAGTTACGGCTGATGTGTTACATATACAAATCGAATTACAGAAAATCCCATAAATGCTTCACATGATTTTAAGATACAATATAATTTCAACCAATTTAAACATATATCATATAATTTCTTTTAACTCTCGAGTACTCCTTCCCATCACATCCCTGGTAGTCCTGCTAACCTAACGTATAAGAAGGAAAATAAAACGTACATCTGAGCAAATTTTTGCCTAGTGAGCAGATAGAGGTAAAATAAAAAAGTTTTATTTCTTTTAAATGGCTCAAGGTTCGAAAACTATTTTTTTCACAAAAGATATACACATATAAATACGTTGTCTCATGATTCAAAATCCAATCGTATATGCATTATATATATATATTTAAAACCACACATGTCAAATTTAACTCATAATATCATAGGAATTAAGTAAATGAGAGTCTCAAAAGACGTACAGGCGTTCCGTAGAAGAACAGGCGTACAGAAGGACGAAACAGGCATTCCATAGAACGAGCAGGCATTCCGTAGAATGAACAGGCACATTATTTGTATCACATAATTTAAATTACACGGATCGTCCATAAGGTTTGCTCAAATTTCATCTTTTATCCCCAGGATTAAAAATTACATGCATCAACACATATATATTTACACCATCATAATTTATATAACATACACTATACCTCTTTATCCTAACACATTCCATGCAAACAATGCATACATACATACATACATACATACATACATACATACATACATACATACATACATATATATATATATATATATATATATATATATATACACACACACACTTACTATCACATAAAATAACACTTGTATGATGGAGTTCTTCATAACCCTTCATACCTTTCATGTTTCATGTTGAAGGATTGATGTTCTTGATGTTATATGATCATAGTGTGACACACCTGGCATGTTCAAGGTGGTGTCCCATGATACAAGAAAACATACGAACCGTTATCATCAACATGTAAACCATGACAAGTGTTAACAATAATATATAAATATATATAATCTTATGGACACGTATTAGTAATATATGCTTAAGGGTTTTACTGTGTGGGTTGTTAAAGACCCATAACATGAACGACATATAAAACAAGAGCTAACCCGAGACGTTTGGACTATTAGACTAATAACCGGTTTATATATATGAATCATCAAATGAAATAGTATTATTTACAAGACTCATGCATATTCATACATTTGCATTTATTATGTTATTTTATGGAGTATTATTTTTCTTATAGTGTTACTTGCATTTGGTGTAGTTCACATACGATAAACTATCTCATAAAACATTTAAAACGAAATACAACGGAAAATGTAGTAATATTTATTTTTTATCAAAAAAGTCGTTTCTAATCTAACAAGAAGTTTATATAAAAAATATACATAAATTTGGTGAGTCTAGACATACTAATGTTTTTTTCATTTTTATAAAACCGATTACTTTTACTATACGAAATAAAAATATATTATTTTCGTACAAGTAATAGAAAAACTTTAAATAAGGCTTAAGATGGCAAAGTCAATACATTTAATACACAAGATCTTTTATAAAAAGTATGACATCAAGTCAACTACAAGTATGGACGCGTTTAACACATATGTATTAAACCGACAAAAGTCCTAAATAAAAAGTCTTTAAATAAACAAGTATTGTTACCATTGTTCTATGCATAGAGTTAGTCCTTAAAACTCAAGTAGTTTTTATTTACTTGTAGCTCGAGTAGGACACTTACCATTACATTGTAACCCATTGTCTCACTTTAGTCAAGACTCAAGGTGAATATTCATAGCCCCATTTTCATTTTACATATATGGCAAAAATACATGCTTGAAATACTTTCCTTTACAAGAATACAAGATACTTGTTTACTTTACACTTTGCACTAGTTACATAATGTATATTACATGTGGCAAGGATTATCAGACTCAAGCTAGTTACTTACACAACCAATTAACTCATGGATTTGAGCCGATGGATTAATATAGATAGTATTATCGGAGTCTGACAAACTCTCATTCATGGTTAGGTCATGTCAACAATAACTACATTGTTAAATGAATGATTATTTCCACCAAGAACTAATGTTTTGTGATAATATGTTAGCAAGGGCCGTACAAATAGTTAATAGGTTTGGTTGTGGATCCATGTAGATTGTATTTATTTACTTGTTGCAAAAGTATAGTAAATGTTTTTAAGTTTTATCGAGTCGCAAACCTGCAAACTCACCAACTATTTTTAGTTGACACTTTTTAGCATGTTTTTCAGGTAATAATTAAATGATATCATGAACGCATTCGAGAATAAGAGTACGCTTGAAGATTTCTATATATTTTCTTTGTGTTAGGACTATATTTTGAGAATTTACAACGATGTACTTATTTGAACACCTTGTATCACTTTAATATTTGGACTTAATGTAAGTTTATTTTCTCTTGAAAGAAATGTGTTCTTGAAATTCAGTTCATAAAATTCCCGTGTTTTCGCCAAGGCGGGGGTGTGACAATGACTTCCTTTTTGATAGGGATAATGAGGTTCAAGATGTTGAGGTTGATATGAAGGAGTATAATCCATAAGTTGGTATGGAGATGGATGAGGTCAGTAGAACAAGTCAAGGATCTGTAGACTTAGATGGTGATAATTATATGGAATAGACTCGGATTATGACAGTTTTTATAGTGCAACAAATGATTCCATGGATGATTTTGTAACATATAGGAGCAAAAAGTTGAAGAAACTTAGGAAGAAAAATAAGAACAAGAAAGATGAAGAAACCTAGAGAGAAGAAGGGAAGAAAGTTCTTGTATTTATTGCATACCCAACACAGTGTTACAACTGATTACTTAACGACCTCAACGAACTAACTAATTCTTTCAACAAGTACAATTAAACTACAACTATTATTAATGACACAAATATTCCCCTAACTTCCCATTACACATTATATTTGGAGATTTTGAAAGAAATCAATTTAGTTTTTTTTTATTATTTTTGTAGAATTGGGCTTATTTAAGTTGGTGTTTATTTCAAATTTAATGTAATTTCTACTTTGAGAATACTTAAAAGAATTCCAAATTATGTGTTTTCAAGAGTTCTGAACTACCACCAGGGACACAACTTGAAGCATCCAAACTACCCAAAATTACATAACCAATAATTGTTTGTTACCTCATTTCTACTCAAATCTGCCTAAAACTACTAAAATTCGTATGGGTACAACCCAAACTACAAACTTCCCTGAATCCCAAAATCACTCTCCACAATTCATTCGAATCATTCGCCTTGAACAAACTAAATTCTACCACCCGAAACCACCAACCTGAGGGTTGGCGCATTGATGACGTCTTACCCAAAGAAATTGAAAGGGGTACTTGAGGGTGCACAAGTACCATAATGTCATGAGAATTTGATTTTAACCCACAAAACTCATATAATGTTTACTATATTTTGGTATGAAAAATCTACTTAAAGTAGACTCATTTCTCATGAATATCCACACAAGAAACATAAAACAAATAAAATCAGACTAACCCTAAGCCTAGATGATATTATCCAAAATCTAATTGGTTTGGAGCAACTAATTATACATTCTCTAACATACACACTCATGCAGCGGTGAAATCATGAATTTTTCCTTAGGGTTCATTTTGTTTTATGATTGGATTTGTAACAAGCCGACATCAAATTTTTCGGTTTGGGTAGGGTCGGGCGCAAAATAAAGTAAATTGCATTAATAGAAATACGATGTCATAAGAAATTAAAGAAGCATTACATGTACAGTTGTTTCATATGCATTTTCATCTTTTGAAACGATCCATTAAATCTTCGAATGAAAATTTGTTAAAAACTTCTTTTAATACAACAAATACAAAAATCATATATATTTATCACTCATAAATCTAGGAGGTTGGAAAAGAAAAGAAAAAAACTAAAAAGACCTGTTGGACTTAGAGTTTTCAAAATCGCTTGCTTGGAACTTTCAAAATTAGGTTGAAACTTAGGCTACGTGTTATGTGATAGAGCACATGATCAAGTTACCCTGTGATATTGAGACATGTGATGTTCATTGATGCTGATTCTACATTAGATAGAGCCCTTGATCAAATATCCTTACCATGCTATGGATCAGGTGATCAGAGGTTCAAACGAATTACTTAATTTTTATTAGAAAAACCACCTAAATACATGAATTCTAAAAACAAAAAATTACATTAAAATATAATTAGAAAACATTACTTAATTTTTTTTTAAAACTATACAAATACTAGTCTAATATGAGATCATCGTGTCGTCTAGACCACAATCGCTCCAACAAATCATTTGATATACACAAAAATAATTGTCACTCAAACGAAAATGTGTTCTAAAACACTCTTTGTCATAAAAGCAATCGGGGGAAAAATAGTGCCTTACCAAAATGTTGTTAGCACCCACTTGGTCACGATTTAGAGGTGAAGATCTTGTAAGTGATCGTTGACATTGAGACTTCTCGATCAAATACTCGACCACTTTTTATCTTGTTTCAAAAATGAGTTCACCTTTTTCAGAAGATTCGCATGAGAAGGAACTCTATTTCATGGTTGAGACAGAGTATTTATTTAAGTAAATGTTAGAAAAAAGTGAGTGAGATAGAATGGTTTGTATAAAATTTGGAGATCGGTATATATAGGTAAACAAAAAAAATTAATTCTTCTTTAAATTTTAATAAGCCTTAATGGCTATTTTCTTGAAACCCACAAAGTCCCAACGTTCGCTGCTAGCCCCCTCACGCCTCCACCTCAGATCATGACACCATGTTGTGGTGTGCGCGATCAAGGTGACATCCACGTGGATAGCGCCCCTGATCAACCCACCCGTAACACCAAGTTTTAAAAAATATGAGGTTAGAGTGTTAACTTAGAGGCAACTATCAAAATTCCAATGGTGATGGACTTTATTAAAATATTGCAATCGCCAAACAGTGAAACAATGGTTTGCTAAATTGCTAGTTACTTACTTTCTGCTAATGCCAAATGACAAATGAGGGTCTGGAAATTTGAGTATTTAAAATTTATTACTTTCTTCAGTATTAAGACTGGAAATTCAAACTTGGACTACTCTATGGGCTTATTTAACTTGGGTTATTTAAAGTTTGATATTGGACTAATTTGGGTGTTTAATTAACTTAGCCTACTCCATAATCCACGGGTTCAGAGTTCAAAGCTCAAAATTCATTAGGGTCAAACCAAATTTATAGTATACTCTCTTAAAGATTTTTAAAAATGTTGGGGTCACTTGACCCATTGGCTAAAGAATACTTCAGCCCCGCACTCATGATAGGGTTGTTCAAATCGTTCGACACTCAACGATCACTTGAAAAATACTCAAACACTACTCATTCGATTTAGCGCTCGGTTGTAAATGCGCCGATTGGCTCAGTTCGGTTTGTAAACGAGTTGTAGGAGTTATCTTTGAGGCTAATGCAAACCAAAGTTCTATTAGCATGCATTCTAAAGTACAAGGAAGTTACTT
Organism: Flaveria sonorensis; assembly: GCA_025506505.1. NCBI lineage: Eukaryota > Viridiplantae > Streptophyta > Magnoliopsida > Asterales > Asteraceae > Flaveria > Flaveria sonorensis. The sequence continues at coordinate 55,245,393 of CM046440.1, read as the reverse complement.
CGGAAGATTTGAGAAATGCACAAAGAAATTCACTAAGTGTCAAATCTTCCGAAGCCAAAGACCAATTCTTCCGAATCCAAAGATGAAGTCTTCTGAAGCTTCAAGACAAATTTTTCTGAAGCCTGAAGACTGATTCTTCCAAATACAGAGAAGACATGCTTTCTCTAAAATGCTTTTGACAAAAACTGAACTACTTTCCGCTGCTATCTTTGAAGGCTCACCAACTTATACAAGTTGGTGATTTCTCTATACTTTTGTCAACTGTAGATTAAGGTATGTAAGTCTGTAACTTTCCACTCTTGTACTTTTATCCATTTTGTAATATATTAGGATATGAGCTATGGCATGTCATAGCACAAGTCAAAAGACAATCTGTCTTTTGACTTTATATTGATCTTGTTATCTAGATTAGTGTTTCAACTGGCCTTCAAAGCATGACCGACTATAAGATGTAGTATAAAATGTCTCATGTAACCAGTCCTTAGGACTAAGCATTGTAAAAATTGTAAAACACTTAAGAGCAATATAATCATCCTTGAAAACCAATAGTTATGCTCTGCTTGTGTTCTTTACTTTTGTTCTTTGTTTCATTTGTCGGTTCCCTATTTGATCTGTTAAATGTTATTCTCTCCGCCTAGTGAAACTGTTGCATCACCCTTAACTGGTCCTGCAATTGGTATCAGAGCTTTTTAGGCTCTTGATTGTAAGATCTCACCATCTTTAATCTCTTCAGTTTCACAAAACACTTACCAGCTTAAATGGCAGCTCTCAGTAAGGCTGACATGGAAACTGACACCATGACCAAATCTCCACTAATCACTCCTAATGACTTTGATACTTGGTGCCAAAGAATAGAAGGCTTTATCAAGTCTCAAAACAGTAGGATGTGGAGATCTATTGTCTCAGGACCTCACATCCCAAGCACCACTATAGCTACTGTTGGTGGTGGGATGATTCCAAAGGAAGTGGCTAACTATTCTAAGGAAGATTGGAAGAATATTGATATAGATCAGAAGGCCATGACCGCTCTTCAAACTGCTCTTACCAACTTTATCTATAGAGCTCTAGGATGTACTGAAGCTTATGTATGAAGGGTCTGAGGAAGCCAAGGAAAACAAGAAGGATCTCATGAAGCAGCAGTTTGAGAACTTCACCTACAAAATAGGTGAAACTATGACTCAACAATACTTTAGGTATGTTGAGATTGTAAACACTCTGATAGATATTGGAGTTAAACTTGAGAATAGGGACATTGTGAGGAAGTTCATCTTCTCTCTTGCCATACAATGGACACACTATTGTGTGGCCATTAAAAGAACTGAAAACCTCTCCACCCTTACTCTCACAGAGCTGTATGGTATCCTGAGTGGTTAGTAGATAGAGATGAACATGTAAAATCCATCCAACAGCTCTTCCAGCAATCAACAGAGTTCCCTTCATGTAGTTGAAAGGGATAACAGAGAACCACAACATCCTCTCATCTGCTACCCTGACAACTCATAAAAGGGTCATTTCATCACCTTCCTGGAGACACCAAGGGAGTGCTACATCCAAGTAAGCCCATTCCAAGAGACAAGCTAATCTTAAGCCTTTATGTCTTTAGATGAAAGTTGTGGCAACTTTCTTTTCACTCTTGAAGACTTGGACTGCATCCATCCAGATGACCTAGAGTATATGGAGATAGTCCAACAGATGGCTCTTCTCACTAATAGAGCCAAGAAGTTCTACAGAGAACTGGAAGAATGTTTCCCAGCAATATAACTAGTGGAAAGTTTGGGATGGATAAAAGCAAAGTGAAGTGTTACAACTGGAACCAAATGGGAAACTTTGCTAGGGAGTGTAAGGAACCAAGGACAAGTGGTGGCCAAACACAATCTAGGCCAAACTAAACTGATGTCGCTCTCGGAACTGAGAAGCCAAGCCAACCAAAGGAACAAGCTGCTGTTGCTATTGAAGAGGGAGGCTTTGACTGGAGCTTTTAGGTTGAGGATGTCTCTCCAAATCAAGCACTGATGGCTGACCATGATGATGCCAAGGTATTGGAATATCTCTATACTCCTGAATGTATTGCTAAAGTAAACATGTATTGGTCCTATAATTTGGAAGTGAGATCTAATCTTGAGTCTTTGAATATTTTAATAGATGATTTCAAAAGAGCAGAAAATGACTATAAACTTAAAATAGAAGATTTAAAGAAAATAATTTCTACTCTTAAGCATGAGCACACAAATTACAGGAATCAAATCAAAGATCTTATTACCAAGTTAACTGAATGTTAGGCTGAGTTTGTGATCAGCAAAGTCAGGGCAAAAAATGTGTTCTTGAATAGGAAACCTTTAAGAACATCATATCTTCATCCTTGCATGAAAAGATTTTTTATCAAAACAGGCAGGGACTGGGATCAAGTAAGATAGTTCCTCCACACACATTACTATCTGTCAGATCTTCAAGGTGTGGAACTAGTGAAGATGAGCTGCCCCTCATTGACCCTATCCAAGAAGAGGATGAAGATGAAGAGGAGATAGTGAAGGATGAACCGGAAGTGAGTGAGGAGGTTCATCATAAGAAGGGTCACTATCTCCTGGAGAGAAGAAAGAACCAAGGATGGCCAAGTCAGCTAGGGAGAATTTGATCAGGGCCATTAAAAGAAAAACAAAGAAAGTCCAAGAGATCAAGCCCACCTTTAATCCCAAGTAAAAACAAGTCTTTATCTCTATTGGGTTTGTGGTGGTGAAAACTGAAGACTTAACTAAGGACTCTTGTACCAGGAGTACTAGTTCAAGTTTAAACCATCCTGATAAAGAGAAGAAAGTTGAACAAATATGCACCACTGGTGCACAACCTGCACCATCCAGCTCTAAGAGCAAGATTCACCCTCAAAGGCCTGCTACATTATCTAAGAAGGTGAAGAAGGAATTGGAAAGAGATCAAGCATAATCTTCTCCTCAGAAGAAGACCCTTAGAAGTATGCCTGTTAAATGCATCATGTGTGGTGATACTACTCATTATGCTAAGGATTGCATCTATAATCCTAAGAGTACCATCCATATGAACACGAAAAAGACTTCTAAGAGGAAGAAGAAAATAGCTTCGGAAGGAAAATCACTTTTCTTCGGAAGCTCCAAGTTGAACAAGAAGAAGATAGGTGGAAAACTGTCTTTGGAAGAAAGTTTGGTATTTAAAGAAAGAAATGCTTCCGAAACACTAAAGTCTGCTACAGTGGATGCATAAGCTTTCGAAGATGCAGTCTCCAAAACTTCTGAAGTCATCAAAACTTTCAAAGTTTTGAAGGCTAAATATAATCTTCCAAAGATGGTATGGAAGATGAAGGAAAGCCATGTGACTGAAGTTTTTTCATCAACAACAGCCACGGATCCTCAAAGGTTGCATATAGGATCAATAACTGTTGAACAATCTTCAATTCATCTTGATGAGCCTAAGACCAGCAAGGCTTGGGTTTCCAAATGTAAGTAACCATCTATTTTTCATATGCAGGATTAGCCAAATACCAAGATAAATGTATGGATCATTGATAGTGGTTGTTCAAGGCACATGACAGGCAATGGCTTTTTGCTTTAGAATTTTGAGAAAATTGATGGAGGGCCAGTTGCTTTTGGAGGTGAATCAGGTGGTTACATTACTTTAATGAGCAGGGTCATAAATGGTAAGCTCAGTATTGAGAAGATAAACTTTGTTAAAGAGCTTGGATACAATATCTTGAGTGTATCTCAATTTTATGACCCGATACATAACATGCTTTTCACTGAGCATGAGTGCATTGTTCTCAAGCCTGAGGTGATCATTTCTCAAGAGCACATCTTGCTTAAAGCCCCCAGGAAAGAGAATATGTACAGGATGGATTTGCAAAAAACCTCCCCATCAGGAGAAGTTTCTTGTTTTCTATCTAAAGCCAATAGTGATGAGTCTTTCCTTTGGCATAAAAGAATATGCCATGTAAACTTTAAGAACAAGAATAAATTAATTAAAGATGATTTGGTAACTAGAATGTCAAAGAAAGAGTTATAAGTGATAACCATTATGTTGTATTCGTGAAAAGAAAGCAACACAATATGTCTTACAAGCCAAAAGAAATGAACTCCATCACTACTTCCCTACACTTATTACATATGGATCTCTTTGGCCCCACCAGTGTAATGAGTTTAGGAAAAACTTCATATTGTCTTGTGATCACGGATGACTTCACAAGATATACTTGGGTCTTCTTTCTTAGAAGTAAGGATGATACCGTTGAAATCTTGAGATCCTTCATTCTGAAAATTGAAAATCAATATGAACACAAGGTCAAGATCATAAGATGTGATCAAGGAATTGAATTCAAGAACCAAATCCTTGATGCATTTTGTGATGAAAAAGGTATTACAAGGTAATATAGTGCTCCTAGAACTACTCAACAAAATGGTGTTGCTGAGAGAAATAGGACAATTATTAACGTTGCAAGAACCATACTCTCTGACTCTAAACTGCCTATCACCTTCTGGGCATAGGCAGTCAACACAGCCTACTATGTGCAGAATAGAGTTTTAGTAGTCAAAACTCATGGTAAGCTCCTTATGAACTGTGGCATAAAAGAAAACCTTTCATTGGTTTTCTCAGGTCATTTGGATGTCCATGCACCATCTTGAAAACCAAAGATCATATAGCCAAGTTTACTAAAAAAGCAGATGATGGACACTTCATTGGATACTCTTCCCAAGCTAAGGCTTCTATGGTATACAATCTCAGAACTAGAGTAGTTGAGGAGTCAGCCAATATGACCTTCAATGAGTACACTCCCAGTGTAAAAGGTTTTGGTTCTAATTGGCTATTGGATCTTGATATAGTTACCAACTATTTTAACAAATCTTGTAAAGATCTGCAAAAGATCCTGATCCAAGATTTGAGCTGAGATTACCAAATAATAGAATTCCTTCAGCTCTAGTGGTAACAAACCCTATAAGTGGAAATACTGTCATCACAACCATGACAAACTCGTCAGCTGAATCATCTGAGGTGCCAACCAATTCCAGCAATGAGGCATAAAACTCAAATGAAGGGATTTCTAGTATAGGAGGAGATAAAGATGGTGAAAGTGATCAAGAATTTCAAGATGCTGACAAACACTCCACTAAAGACAACATTAATGATGTCACACGCTCTCTGGATCAAGTTACACTTGAAAAGTGTGGTGAGTTGGTAGGTGATCCTCAATCACCATATCTAAATTTCACTAATTTAGATCTGTCAAATCAACTTGCTGTGATTCTTCAACTGAGAATCCATAAATCCCATCCTACCATAAATATCATTGGACATATTGAGACTAGGGTGAGAACAAGAGGAGAAACCCATGATAAAAATGTTTGGCTGCACTCTTGCTTCTTGTCCCAGATTGAGCCAAAGAAAGTTGATGAGGCTTCAAAAGATGAAAGCTAGATTGAAGCAACACAGGAGGAACTGCTTCAGTTCAAAAGACAAGGTGTTTGGAACCTATGTCATGTTCCACCTGAGAAGATGCATATAGGTACCAAGTGGGTTTTTAGAAATAAGAAAGATGATAGATGGCTTGTCATCAAGAACAAGGCAAGAGTAGTAGTCCAAGGGTACACTCAAAAAGAAGGGATTGACTACACAGATGTTTTTGCTCCTATAGCAAGAGTTGAAGCTGTAAGGATATTCCTTGCTTTTACTGCATCCAAGGATTTCAAGGTCTACCAACTTGATATCAAGTGTGCATTTTTATATGGGGTGATAGATGAAGAAGTGTATATCAAGCAATCACCTAGCTTTGTAGACCCAGATCATCCTGATTATATCTGCAAGTTTGAGAAAGCTCTCTATGGGCTGCATCAAGCTCCAAGAAAGTGGTATGAGACATTGACATAGTACCTAGTTCAACATGGTTACAAAAGAGGTACTATTGACAGCACACTCTTCATTAAGAGAACAGGAAATGACTTGATGCAGGTTCAAGTTTATGTTGCTGACAACATCTTTGGGTCAACTAATAAAAGACTTTGCAAAGAGTTTGAAAGGCTAATAAAGAATAGGTTTGAAATGAGTGCCATAGGGGAACTCAATTTCTTTCTAGGAATTCAAGTGAAGCAGGTTGACAATGGCATCTTTATAAACCGGTCAATATGTACAAGACATACTAACCAGATTTCATCTGATTGACTGTAAGGTTGCTAAGACTCCCATTGCCAGAAACCACTCCCTAGGGCCTGATCTTGAGGGGGAGTGCATTAATAAGCATCTTTATAGAGCTATGATTGGGTCTATTATGTACCTAACAGCCAGCATGTCTGATATCATGTTTGCCACACGCATATGTGTAAGATATCAAGACAACCCTTAGATGTCACACCTAATTGCTCTTAAGAAGATTCTTAGATATCTCAAAGGAGCTCCTAAACTATGAATTTCATATTTAAAGAATTCTGACATTAATCTGTAGGCTTATACAAATAGTAACTATGGTGGCTGCAACATGACTGAAGTCTACATCAGGGGGATGTCAATTCCTTGGTGGAAGGATAGTCTCATAGCAATGCAAGAAACAATCCTGTGTATTTGCATCAACTGCTGAAGCTGAATACATTACTACTGCAAGCTGCTATGCTCACGTGCGTTGGATTCAGAATCAGATGCTAGATTATGGATTCAACTTCAAGAAGACTTCTATCTACATAGACAACAACAATGTTATCTCTATCACAGAAAATCTAGTGCAACACTCAAAGACAAAGCACATCAACATTAGGTATCATTTGATAAGAGATAATTTTGAAAAAGGATTGATAAAACTGGTCAAAGTTAACACAAATGTATAATATGTTGATCAATTCACAAAAGCTTTTGAAGAAAAGAGATTTAAGTATCTTGTATCACCTATTGGGATGATTAACTTTGAGTAGATTTTCTTGAATTAATTTCAATTTTGTTTTCAAATATGTGTTTCTTTAAAGTTATCTAATTTATCACTCATATAAGCCCTGCTTACCTTGGAAGAAAAATTTTCTGGATATTTCTTAGAATTTTAATAATTAAAGATATATTTTCTTTCAAAAGATATTAAGTTGACTTCGGGAGAACATTATGTCTTCAAAACTAATAACTACTTAATAAGGGATTTAGCCTCGGAAGAAATTCCAATATATCGTCTGAAGATTAAATATGCTTCTATGTACTTATATGTTTTGAAGGACAATTTTCTTCCGAAAGTATTTATCTTTTGAATAAAACTTTTGAAGTCTAATATCTTCAGTAACAAAATATGTCTCAGTAGAAAAATTACTTTAAGTATTTTTTTCGGAAGCAATTCTTCTCAAACTAAGGAATATCTTCCGAAGTCAAATTGAATTCGAAAGTTTTCTTAAAATTTCCGAATACAAATTACCTTTGGAAGATTTTCAACTTCTAAGATAACTACCTTTTTGGGCACTTTTTTAGAGGTGGGACCGATATCCGGATTTCAAAGTTTATCCTTTTGCATTAACTTTGTCTCACATCTAAGCATATAAATAGCCTTACAATGGTTCTCCCTATTTTTTCTTCATATTCATCTGAAACCCTCTAACCCTAAATCACCCACAAACCCTTGTTGTTCTTCTATTTTTTTCACTAAAGCTTCAGAAAATGGCCAACCCTTAACCCCAAAACTAGCCAGACTTTTCCATACACCTACATAGGCAACACAACCAGGTTGCTCTATTGTCGTCTGAGAAAGATCCTGGTTTCTCAGACGTTTGCCTCTTTCTCGCTTAATCATCATACCTCAGCGTACTCAGAATAGACCCTCCACTAAAGAACAACTGCTGGAGTTTTGGAGGACCTGCCAAGAGGTTATCTTGGATAGTGAGAAGGCACTATCTACATCGGTGCAGGGGAAGACTGTTTTCATCACACCAGCCACCATCAACAATCATATGAGGTTGGATGATGAGAAAGGCAAACTTTCCTTCCCCAAATAAGCTGTCAATGGATCATTCTGGCTGATGGGATATGTAGGGGACTACTCAGTGAGGACCTTTAAAAAGGGTAAGGTCTTTTTCCACTGGAAATACCTCCATCATGTTATAATCCATTTTTATCAAACAAACATGGATAATAAGATCAAATTCCAGAATACCTATCCTATATAGTCCACGGGATGGTCCAAGGGATCAAGTTCAAGTACTCTCAGTTCGTTAACACAAACTTGCTTGATAACTTAGATTCCTTAGAGTATTATATGTTCCCTAGATATGTCCAGCACATTCTCAACTATGAACTTGGCTCACCGTTGAGGGGAACAGGTAATATTCTTAAATTGGGATAGATAAAGCCCGACATCTTCAAAATAATAAGGAAAACCACTGTTGGTTTTTTTGGGGTAGAAACAGCCCTTGTCCCAAAAATGTTAGAGCTCCGTGCTCAAGGTGACAACTTGGTAGCACCAGCCAATGTTGAACCCACACCTTCTTCATCTTCACCACCCACAAAGCCATAAATAACCATCACCTACCATAAAAAATCCAAACGAATTCCTACTCAATCTTTTCAGATTGAGCAGGCCCCCATATACTTACCCTTATAGGAGGAAGTGGAACCAAGAACTCCCACTTCCCCTGAGGAGCAAACCACTCCTATCATTCCAATGATCAATGCTGAGGTTCTTCATGCTCAGCCTGATAAGCTCATTACCTAAGTTGCAAGGCTTCACTCTGAGTCTCAAAACTCAGGTGAACAACCTTCAGGGGACAGTTACCATCCCTAGTCTTTAGACTTAAACCAACCAATCCTTGACCTCCAATTCTATGATGATGAGAATATCAAATTCAGTGAATACCATGAGTCTATCTTCTCCTCCCCTGCTTAAAGAGAGATGAGTGCTCTTGATACACCCATATCTAGCCCACATCATCTACCATAACTGAGGTGGGCCTATCTAAACCTGTTCAAGAAGTCCATATAGAAGAGGCTCTCACTTTTGAAAGTGATTACATCTTTAAGACCTCAACCATGGCAACTCAGCCCCTGGAGACTTCTCATGAAGCTATCATGGAGCAGGGGAAATCTAGAGTCCAAGAACTAATATTTGATGGTGAGGGAGATGACTTTGATTATGTTCTATCATCCCCTATGATTCTTCTGATGAAGATAAGGAGAGTCTGCAACAAAGGGTGCAAACATTGACACAAACCGACACCTAATTGGTCTCTAAGGTTAATCACCTGGAATCTCAGGTGGCTACCTTACACAGGCAGGTCCTTAATCAGCAACTTGAGATCACTGATCTCAAGGGCAAGTTAGCTAAGAGGCCTGCCAGGCATGCTTAACCAGGTCCACAAGAACCTGTGGATGTGATGGCCCTAACCTCTAACTCACCTGTGCAAGTGGATGATGCTACCAAAAAAGGGTAGGAAATCTCAACTACAATCACAGAACCTGGGAGCGCTGCCTAGAGTATGGAGATTGGGGACTCATCATCCCCACTTGCAATTGTCTACACTCAACAACCTCCTCAGGCCCACATTAATATATGTGGATGGCATTATTCAAAGTTTATTTGAGGAGGGTATACCAAGGGCTATGTCACCTTCATCCCATCTTGCTGAAAATCCAATAATAGGATGGAGGTATGACACTGACAGAAGATCCTTGGTGCTTTCTAGATACCAGGGTCAACTGGAAGTTTTCAACTTTCAAACCCTGAAATTCTATGAAAGCTTTCCTCTGGTTGACTTGCCACTTACCAACCTAAGTAATAACAGGCAAGCTGATAGGTTAACTAAGAGGATTCAGCTGAGGGTGCTTGAAGAGTTCAAGAGAAGATCCAATCTATATAGACAGAGGCTAGCAGGGAAAACTATTGGTCAACTAGATATTGAGGCAGAACCTAAGATTAGCTTTAAAGGGGAAACCTCGGTTAAAGACCCAGAAGAAGAACTTGTGAACCTTAAGACTGCAACTGCTTCAGCACCCAGTACCCTCAATAAGAGTCTAACTTTTAAGGTGTCTCATAGCCTCTCCCTGACCAGAGATCAAGTTCAAAACCAAGTCAAGAAGGCCAAAACCCTCTGCACCCTTAGTCACATAAGCCAGTGATTGACAATGGGAAGAGGATTCTAACCTCTTAGGAGATTGAGTTGGAGAAGAGGGAAAGGAAGAGGAAGGTAAGGGGAGAGAGGATGAGAGAGACCCCTAGCTTTATGAAAGCTGCAATCAAGGCTGACCCTAGGCCAAATACTTAAAAAGACGAATTAAGGGCAGCCAGATTGAATTATATGGCTCTAGAAACTACAACTTTGATGAAATAATCTCTCTTCCCTTGGAAGAATTAAATGAGTTGGCTGACACTGAAGATTTAAAAGAGAGGAAGGAGGCTGAGGCTGCTGAATTGCTCCTCAAGATTAAAGAAGAAAGAAAGAGAAGAAAACTTTACAAAGCCCCTGTCCTCTTTCAAGTTCAAGAAAGTCCTAAAGTGGAGACTGTGGCTGTTGAATAAGAAACTCAAGTAGGTAGGGAACAAGATAGACAAAAAATGATAACCTACTCTCTATCAGGCAGCAGCTCTACTCCCTCTATCTTATGAATACATAAAGTTTTTGTACCTCAAGCAGCTGGAGCAAGAAGTTCTAAAAGAGAAGAAAGTTGCTAAGAGAAAAATTAGGGAGGAAGCTATTAAGTCAAGAGCCACCATCAGAACTAACCAGAAGAAGTCTGCGGGCAGAATGAAGATGGTGAGCTTCTTGAAGCTGTATGGGTTCTCCGGAAGGAGACTTGGTCCAATGTCTCTATCCACAATGGATGAGCATATTAGAGTGATGAAGCAAAAGATTAAAAAGAGTGAGCTGGTAGACTTGCATTCTCTACCAAGTCAGGCTGCACCGAAAGCTGAGGTCAAGGTTGAACCCTAAGAGACAACACAACTTGAACCTAGTGCTAAATCACAGCAAGCTTCATCTTCTAACCCATAACAGGGTCCTGAACCTTCATCTTCTGAACATGTGAAGGGGAAGGACCCAACTAAGAATAATAAAGAAGGAAAAACTGGTACTAAAGACCAACCTTCTCAATTGAAGTATAGAAAGGGAAAGAGGATGGCCATAAGAAGGGACATAAAGAAGAAGAAGAAAAAGTCCAAGGCATCCACTTCTGCATATCAGGATGAGTCAAAACATCCTAAGAGTGAACAAGAAGAGGTTGCTCAACCAACTCCAATACAAGTAGAGACTCTTGCTGCTGAGAGACCCATCATATCGTGGGTTTACTCTCCAAACCTAGACAGATGTATGTCATAAGAGATCAAATAGGTCAAGACATATACTTCTGGAAAAATATGCTTGATCTTTCTTTGCATGATCTCTTGGACATAAGTAGGTACTTTAAAAGTTTAAAGAATCCAGACGAACTGATGAAGAAGGGAATGGATCTGATTCTAATGATGACTATAAAAAAATAAAGATCAAGACTCAGAGTCATCCTTAAGGTTTGGTAGTATGGGCCTAGGGGGAGTTTGTAGGAATTATCTTAGAGGTTGATGCAAACCAAGGTTCTCTCAGCAAGCATTCTTAAGTACAAGGAAGTTACTTCAGAAGATTTGACAAATGCACAAAGAAATTAACTAAGTGCCAAATCTTTCGAAGCCAAAGATGAAGTCTTTCGAAGCTTCAAGACAAAGTCTTCCGAAGCCTGAAGACTGATTTCTTCCAAAGACAGAGAAGACATTCTTTCTCTAATATGCTTTTGACAAAAGCTAAACTACTTTCCGTTGCCATCTCTAAAGACTCACCAACTTATACAAGTTGGTGATTTCTTTATTCTTTTGTCAACTGTAAATTAAGGTCTTTGAGTCTGTAACTTTCCAGTCTTGTACTTTTATCCTTTTTTATAATAGATTAGGATATGAACTATTGCATGTCAAAATCACGAGTCAAAAGGCAATCTTCCTTTTGACTTTACATTGATCTTGTTGTCTAGATTAGTGTTCCAGCTGGCCTTCAAAGTATGACCGGCTATAGGATGTAGTATAAAGTGTCTCATGTAACCAATCCTTAGGACTAAGCCTTGTAACAATTGTAAAACACTTGAGAGCAATATACATCATCCCTGAAAACCAATACTTATGTTCTGCTTGTATTCTTTACTTTTGTGCTTTGTTTCATTTGCCGGTTCCCTATTTGATCTATTAAGTGTTATTCTCTCCATCTTGTGAAACTGTTGCATCACCCTTAACCGGTCTTACACAAGTCAAGCACAAGCAAAGGTCTGCTCAGTTCGGTTCGGCTTGAGTTATTTTATTAATTTAATTTTTATATATATATATATATATAATTATATATATATCCAAAAATATACAATTATAATTATTGTTTTATACATACCACTCTATTGTGTTTGGTCCACTTTATGAATATGCAATTTATATCTATACATACTAAACAATCAACCCAATAAAAAATTTAACATTATATCTAAATTAAAACCCTAAGCCGTTAAGCGATAGTCTTTGACCAGATTATCATTCATAAATATGATTATACTATAAAATGTGGTTGTTTTTTAAAGCATAAAAACTTGAGACCCAACATATTTATTGTCTTTGTAAATTTAAATCGTGTGGTACACTAAACCTTATGACTATCAAAATCATGGACTGTCAAGATCGTTTGCTACTCACTCAATAAATGCTCGCTTGATTTTTGGCTTGGTTGTAAATGACTCGATCGGATTGGTTTGGTTTGTAAATAAGCCAAACATGAGCAAATGTCCGCTCGGTTCGGCCGACTCATGAACAGCCCTAATCGGATGGTGGTTGAAACTTCCAAAGCCCACTAAACAAACCATCAAAAAGAATAAAACTTTTATTCTAGTCTTCTAGATACCTATTTTAGCAACAGAAATGTCGTCTCTTGTTTCTCTCCTCAACTATAGCTTCTTGTCTTTATAAATGGATGTGTTGTCTTTGAAGTTTTTTCAATAAACGCCTACAATAACTAGCCAAACCTACAAATTGACGTACCTTTGTTAGCATCTTATGAGCTTTCCATTTTTTGAGTGTCTCAATCTTGGCTGAGACCATGTGAACACCCTTCTCATTTATCACTTGTCTAAGAAAATGCACTTATTGTAACTAAAATTCTTATTTGAAAAACTTGACATATAACTTTATGTTCCTTAACAATTCTAAGATTAATCTTAAATTCTAAGATTAATCTTAAATGTTGCTCATGATTTTCTTTACCTCATGAGTATATTAGCATGTTATCTATAACCATTATCATAAATTTGTTCAAATAAGGTTTACATACCATATTCATTTATGAATACCACTAGTGCGTTGGTCAAACAAAACGGCTTGACCAGGAATTATAGTGTCCGTAGTCCTTGGTATTTCTTCTTCTTGAATCCTCAATTGAGGGTATCCTGTTGTAATATAAATCTTCAAGCAGTAACTAGAACTTTGTATTTATTCGAATAAATCATCTATTCAATGAAGTAGATATTGGTTTTTAATTGTTAGTTTGTTTAGTTCTCGGTAATTGATACACATTTTAAAGATTCCATTCTTGTTCTTATAAACAAGACTGACGCTCCCTACAGCAAGAAACTTAGTGTGATGAATCATTTATTCAATAGCTCTTGCAACTGATTGAATAATTCTTGCATCGCTAATGGCACCGATCGATAAGTTGATCGTGCGGTAGGTGCTCCTACTACTAAGTCGATCTGAAAGATAACTTGACATGGGAGCGGGAGTCATGGCAAGTCTTCTAGAAAGACTTCTTGATAATCTTGAACAAACAGAATGTCTTGAAAGTGTTTTCCCTCGGGCATCTTTTAATATGAGCTAAGAGTGTGTGATACCTTTTCTTTAAGTACTTTCAAGCCTTTATGCATGATATGATTCTTAAACATATTCCACTCCTCTCCCCTTGGATCGTGAGTATTTCTCCATGAGAATATCTTGTAAAATCCCACGTGAACCATGCTAGGATATTGTTTGTTTTGCCCTCGATAGGTTGCTCATTTTGAACCTCAAAGTTTTTATTTCTCTTGACGAATTTCTCAGCTAGGCAAAATGTGTCTTGCTAGAAGAGGTTTTCACTCTTTTGCAAGGAATGCTTCGTTCTCCCCGTCAACTGATGTGGGACTTACATCTCCACCTTCGTTAGGGAGCCCAACGTCCTCGTTGCACACCGGTGTGGCCCATGGCTCTAATATCATTCATAACAGCCCAAGTTAATTATGCTAGGATATTATACATTTTGCCCCCAATGGGTTACCCATCTATAAACTTATTCACTTGACGAATTGCTTACCCAGACAAAATGTGTATATGTATAAAAATTACACCTCCTTATAAAGAAGGTTTCTACCTCAGCTCAACCTATGTGAGACTTACATCTAACTAACTATGATACAATTTGTAACAACCCAAATGAATCATACTAGGATATTTTTCAATTTGCCCCCGCCTGGTTGTCCATCTAAAAATTCACAGTCTTCTTTTCACCGGATGAATTTCTAGACTAGATAAAACGCATTATGGTCGAGAAGGTTTCCACCCCTATAAGAAAGACTTTGTTCTTCCCCTCAACTAATATTAGTCTTACATCTCTTGGGTTGTATGGATAGTATTAGAGCCAAGTTAGATGTAAGTCTCATATTGCTTAAGTGGGAGAACGAAACCTTTCTTGTAAGTGGTGAAAACATCTTTTAAGAAGACGCGTTTTGTTTCGCAAGCAATTCACCAGGTGAGAATAAACTCATGAGTTTCCGTATGGGCAACCTATCGGAGAGTAAAATAGACAACATCTTGGGAGAGAGGACGCATTTTATCTGAAACATAACTATTTTATCATTTAATAATAAACCACAAGTTGACTTCTACAGAAGTCGAAACGTTAATGATAAAGTTATTCATTTATTTATGAAAAAATGAATTTGCATCATTGTTTATGAACTCAACATCATTTCTTAACTAATTCTGGTGTATCTATATGTAGATAGCGCTCACGTTTGTTTGAAGTATGATGCCAATAAAGATAATAATATATGGAGGTGTCTAAAGCTCTACTTCAATCAGTTCTAATGAATTTTGAGGCATAATGCTTTAATTATAGTTTTGAAAAACGAAAAAGCAAATCGGCTAGGTTGGCTTAGTTGCCTAGAACGGTCATGACAGATCAACTTTGGTTGTTTGAATCAATTTTTAAAAATATTCAACTCGCTAGATTGTATTAATTTTTTAAAATCATTAAAGTTGTCGGTTTTGTATTTCGTTAAAAACTTGGATACTGAAATCACGTCAACACTTTTAGATTAAATTATTTCATTGGTACTCACAAACATTTGATCGAGTAATTCTCAAAGATAGATCAAGAACGAGTATGAAATATGTTAAAGATTTTATATCAAAATCTTGTCAAATTCAACCTTTATATAAGGACTGAAACGATGCAATGAATAATCACGACCTTTCATGAGACGTCATGACAATTGACTATTATCATCTCCATAACTATCAACTGGCACTTACATTAGTAGAAACTACATCGGTAGACAAAGTTACTACTGTAGACTTGTTCATTAGCCGTAAGTTTTTGGTCATCATTTTTTCTACTGATTGGTTACTGTACCAACTAATGAAGTGTTAACAAAGTCGCTATTGATCTTCAAGTTTGCAACCAAAGTTTAGTTTTGCTACTTGAGAGCAATTTTGTTACTGAAAAGTGCTGATGATCAATTGCTAGTAATACATCATATACTACCGAAAGATCAAAACTTGCTATTGATCATAGTTTCTTCTTACGATCAATGGCAACTTACTACTGAGGTGTTAGTTCTTTCACATCATCGAAAATCAGCTTGATCGCAACAAGAGCTGCCGCCCATTGGACCTCTCTATTAGAGGCATTGCCCACAGACCCGGTTGTTCAGTGAATTTCGTCCCCTTGAATCATTGAGGTGTCTTATCATCAGAAAATTTAATAGTTTTTGTCAAATGTGCACTCGACCCCTTTTAACATGTATCGATATATATTTTTATTTCTCATTATAATTTTAAGTTAATTTATTATATTAAAATGATCTTTGTAACACCAAAATCACTAACAAAAGATATCTATTAATAAACGAACAATTCAAAATAAATATTTCAAAAGTTAACAAGCGATTTTCAATTTACACTACCAGTTCCAAGTTTCAATAACCTAGATCCTAAATCGAAGGGTAATAAATTTTAGGGTTAATTTCATATATATCCGTACAAACTTACAAAATATCATATATATTCAAATGAAACTTTTAATATCATATATATCCCTACAAAACATAATAAATATCATATATCCTACAAAACCTTTTAAATATCACATATATTCAAAGCATATTCTAAATACCATATATATGAATAAAATAATCAAAATATCATATATTTATATTAACATATTTTATGCATATAATATAAACTATAACCAATTTACCATTTATTTTCTTAAAACTTTGTTTTACACACTTTAAACTCATATTTCTATTATATTTTTTATCGTTCTTTAATGTTTTTTTTTTTTTTTATAGAAGTTTGTATGTAACTGAAAAGAAGCTATAAACAAATCTAACCTACATTAATACGATCTATATGAATAAAACTTTATTGTTAAGAGGTTTAAAAAGGATATTTAATCGAGACGACCGAGAAAATAGTTAAAAAAAGGTATAAAATTTAGTAAAAATCACTATGAAATTTAGTAAAAGATATAATAGAAAATGCTATAAAAATCGAGTCACTTATAAAATCAATAAAAATTTGGTTGTAAAAACACAAAAACACCCCATAAAAAGATGAATAATATAAGTAAATATGAAGATTTAAAGTTTTAATAAAATTCAAATGGTTATATAATGAATTATTTTTATGCAATATATGAAATGGATACATATAATATTTTAATTATCTTAAAAAGATATATATGATATAAGATAAGTTTTATAGGAACATATATGATATTTAAAATTTAGTTTGGATATATATGATATTTAACTAGTTTTGTAAGAATATGTATGAAATTAATCCTAAATTTCAAATAACACCATCAAACCCATTGAACAAACATGTTTGCTTAGATTTAAATGGTTTAGCTGGAGGGTTTATAAAAACTCTAGAAGGTTGCACTTTTGGAGCAAGCTGTTTTTATTTAGAGTTTTCTTAGTCTATAAGTTAACAAACAATCAAGTTGGCCTATGTTTCTCTTGTCGTGATCAATCTTTTATTAAGCTTTAATCGTTTTTATCTAAAGCATTGAAAGTTACAAATTAAATTCGCATCAATGTCTTTATATTGAAAATTATGTTTTAAAAATGTGTAATCCAAATTTAACCATTAACTTCAAAATTCAACTTTCATTATGCATACATGCAATTAATTTCTATTTCTAGACAAAGTTATATATACGAATGTGAAAGCTAAATACAAGATGGTGTTATCATACTGATCATATTAAATGAATTAATTGAAACTACCAATTAACGTCAACGAGTTTTTTAATTTACTATCATAACAAAAATCTGAATATTCCCAATTGATATAAAATTAAATCGGGTGAAGATACCAATCAACCGAACTTGTTCGCTTTTTGCCTAATTTTACAAAGTTACCAACTTTTTCGCTTTTAGTCTAATTCTACAAACAGCATCAATATAGAGAATGTAATTCAAACGAACCATAAATACAAGATTCAAGGTCTTGGTAAAATCGGGACTTTTGCATTACATTTCGAACATTATTTAAGACAACTTAAATTTTTATGACAATTGACATCTCCATTCAAATTTTCCTGACCCGGGTAGGCATGTTAGACGAACATGAACGAAAACCTAAAATGTTAAGGTGGGTATTCAGGTATGAGAATATTTTTAAATTCTTTTACTGGTATGACATTTGGTGACACCCAACCCTATTTTCTAAAACATGCATGTCTATTTAACTTAATCATACCTGTAAACATTTTTATTTATTTTCTTTTATCATTGGCTTACAGAGTTATCTATTACATGTTTCTACTAGTTTTAGTTACCCGTGTATTACACGAAAAGTGTAAAAAGTTAATTATTAAATAATATAAAAATAAAAATAAAATCAAGTGTGTTATATATTAAATAAGACATAACAATTTTTGATTATAAGGTCACAAATGAGCAAAAACATCATTGTAAACTACATTTGTAGTAACATTAGTAGGTTTACACTCATTATCTAAAGCTAAAAGCTTCAATCCATCTTTACTCTTAACTTGTGATAAGATGTCATAAAACTGATCATGCGTAAAAATAAACTATTTCAAGTATAAACCGACACTTGATAGAGATTGACCTTAACTTTTGTTTATTGTCATAACGAAATATACAATCAAATAAAACTGTCTTCTTTTAGACTTAAAAAGAATACTTTTGACGGGTCAAATCGTGAGCTAGATATTGAGTGGGTGTGAAGATATTAGTATGAAGAAATTAAGATTTGAATAATATACACTGAAAAATTATGTGCAATAATTAGATCAATTTCGAATTATTTTGATCATGTAATCAAATATAGAGATATAGTATTGAATCGGGTTGGATCGGGCTATAAATATTCATAATATCTCTGATTAGTTGTTGATTATTATTTATTTAATACTAACTTTAGTAAACTCGTGTATTATACGGGTTGAAAAAAATAAAATATTAAATATAATTAAATTTTATGAAGTATAAAATGATAATCTAAAATAAGATATAACTAAAATTACATATGAGTAATAACTATAAGTAATAAAATAACAATATCAATTTTTATACTTTTGTTTTTAAATTTTCTTTCCAAAAAAAGTTAAACATTTTTTTTCAAAACAAACCATATTAAAAATATTATTTTTTATAATTTTTATTATAACTCCTAATTTTAATTATTTTAAGTTTATTAAAAATTTACTTTCTAAATATACCAATTTTAAAATATTTATATTTAAAAAAGTTAGATGTTTTAGAAATTTTTTTAATTGTATGAAAAATTGTTTTCTAGAAATAACATTAATAAAAAGACATCTTTATTAATTTATTAAAAAAATTAATCTAGAAAAGAATTAAAATTATTTAATATTTCTTAATTTAAGTAATTATTTTAGAGGAGAGAGAGACGAGAAAAATAAACTTAAGGAGCCTAGAAATATACAAAGTGTCCCCCTAAATTACTCTTTTAGTATTTTATATAGATATAGATCGGATAATAGAACTATATAAAACAACTAATAAGAGATTTTCTTAAAAATCCACAGATAATGTTTAACAAACTAACTTAGTTTATATCCGATGTGTAATGAGCATTCAGATAGAGAGATCACACAAAGTGGCATCCGGGAAAGGGTAGGGAGTGCCTGTCACCGGATGAGAAACCACCCCCCCTCCACCCCCGGGGGGGTCTCGACTTCAATTTTAAGGTTCCAACCAAATGACTATTGATCAGGCTTTCACCAGTTAGTTTGGTTGGTATGCAAGTTGTACTGTATAACACACAATGCACATAAAGGGAATTTGGAAAACACACTAAACAAAACAAGAAAAATAAAAAACAATTCTAATATGATATTAATGTGACAACCCGAATAAATTGAGGAACCTAACAACATTCACTATCCATCCCACATCTTTATCTTTATAATTACATTAAATATCATTATTTTTCTCTCTTATTTTAATTAAATATTATTTTTTATATCTTTATCATTACATTTTCTCTTTCATCCACTTATAGCCACTTTCAAAAATATTAAAAAATTATGGGGGTTGTACCATGTTTTCTCAAACATAAGAAAACATGATACAATTCCTATAAATTTTCTACTTTTTTCACTAACAAGCATCCACATAATATAAGACATCCACTTATATATATATTGAAAACGGACTATGAATGCGCTAAGGCGACTGCCGCCGCTTAAAGCATATAAAACTTGACACCGTTTTATAGTCGAGTATGACACACCATCCCATTGACCAGGGAATCTAGTACTCCCAGGTACAAGACTTTAGTAGACCTCGGCTAACAAATTAACAAATTTGGTTGACTAGGCCCATTTCATTTGAAAACTTTGCAACGGCACAATTCTTATCCTCGATCATAGTTTTATTTCTTAGCGCATGCAACAGACGTACCATTTGTTGCTCGTATTCATCTTCTCTTTCTCTTCAATTTTACCGAAAGAAACTCAAATCTTTACTTTTAAAAGTTCCAACTTTTCAAACCCCACTTCTCAAAACATGTGATCGATCGTTTTCCGTATGAATCGATAAAGAACACATCGTTTCACATGGTACCCATTTCGCAAAGACACCTAAAAAGTCGAAAGTTTCATGTTTTGAGTTCGATTTCGACTGTTTAAAGTGGGATCGGTCGTTAATTTGTTCGTGGGTCTTGTGATTTTCGTGGGGATTTTTAGTTTGCAGGTGGGAATCAAGCAGATTGTTGATTTAGGGTTTAGGGTTTGTGAATTATCTCTGTTTTTGTTGGATAAAAATGGGGGAATGTCGTCTGATAATATTCATGGGCTTGTGTTAGCTCTATCTTCTAGTGTGTTTATTGGATCTAGCTTTATTATTAAGAAAAAGGGTCTCATGAACGCTGGTGCTACAGGAATTAGAGCAGGTTTCAATTCATCCCTCTGAATTTTCCCTTCAATCTTCTGTTTTTATGTATGTTGAAAATTAGGGTTTTAGCGTTTAATTTGGATAAAATGTTGTTAATTTAGGGTTTTATGGGTTTTGTTGCTCTATAATGATCATCCTCTGTTAAAACCCTTGTTACATCTTCACCTATAAAACCATGAAGTGCAACTTGTTATAAAGAAACATATGATGAATTCTACATGATGAATACCTTTAATCATATTTGATATCTTACACCGGGGACGGCATAAAAATCCAAACCCAACCGGAAATCAATAGGTGTTAGGTGATACTTGTCTCGTTTCATGAAACGGATCCTGTTTATCTGCATCGAAACCGAATATGTTAATGGTATTTTGAAATGGTTAATAACTTGAAACTATTTTAAATATAGAATTGTTAGAAATGTACTTGACTATTTGATAATTTAAGTAGTTCTTTGCGGTGAGTTTGAGATCATGATTCGAGTAATAGGAATCTTAATAGTTATTTTGATCAAATAAATTCAATAGGGATCCTTGAAATACATGGGAAACCGTGAACCTATAGAGTAATTGGGTACCTAACAGGTATGGGACCAGGTATGAGATACGGTTTACACTCAGGTATGCGAATAGATTACCAAAACCTGTGAGTGTGCCACAAACCTGCCCATTACCATACTTACTTTAAATATAGCGAAAAGGTATCAATATATCTGTGTTAATATACATCAATTGATCAATCCAGATTCCTGAGTCATTTTTAGTTATTTAATATTTTAATGTATATGATTTTGATTATACAACCTTATATATATGTGTGAATTCTTTGATTAGGTTCAGGAGGCTATTCATACTTGAAAGAACCCTGGTGGTGGGCTGGCATGATCAGCAGTAAGTTCTGATTGAACAACAAGTTTGTGTTGTTGCTTTTGTAATTGGTTAATTGCATATAAGTTTTGTTAAAATGGCACCCAGAATCCATAATGGTTTTCATTCTTATATTGAAATTGCAGTGATCATAGGCGAGGTGGCAAATTTTGCTGCTTATGCTTATGCACCAGCAATTCTAGTAACCCCATTAGGGGCTTTGAGTATGATAATCAGGTAGTCTAGCATACGATATGTGGTAATTTTCTTGATTTAAAGATGTCATTTTTTTACATATATATAAAATCTTGTGCAGTGCAGTTCTAGCCCATTACTTTTTGGGTGAAAGGTTGCATATTTTCGGTGTAATCGGGTGTGCACTCTGTTTGGTGGGTTCGACCACAATCGTCCTGCACGCGCCACAGGAGACCCCTGTCAAGTCAGTTAAAGAAATTTGGTTCTTTGCAACCGCACCAGGTATGTTATGTTATAGAATTTATATTTCGAAGAAACAGTTGGCATAAAGATTATAGCTTTTGATATCTTGACAGAATTTTAGGGTCTTAACAGGATTTCTGGTCTATGCGTGCATTGTTTTGATTGTTGTTGGCATACTTATCTACCGTTATGTGCCTCGTTATGGTGCGACCCATCTGGTCATATACGTCGGAATATGCTCTCTTATGGGCTCCCTCACGGTTCGTGTTGTCTTGTTATTGATTGTGGTTTCTTTTAATGGTTTGATGTTTTTCGACCTTAAAACTTGTGAAAATTGTAGGTTATGTGTGTGAAAGCCGTGGGAATCGCCATGAAATTATCATTTTCGGGACATAATCAGTTCAAATACTTCCAAACATGGTTCTTTACAGTGTTTCTTTTTGGTTTCATTCTCTTGCAACTCAATTATTTGAACAAGGTAAATTAAAAAGGATATATTTTACCTATTCTTTTGGATTTGCCAACTTTTAATATAATATATATGCGTGCACGCGCGCGTGTGTATTGAGACTCTTTACAAATAATGGTGTTTTACAATATATTTGCAGGCGCTAGACACCTTCAATACTGCTGTGATTTCACCAGTTTATTATGTCATGTTTACCAGTCTCACAATTTTAGCCAGTATGATCATGTTCAAGGTGATTTACCGCAACCATGACACCTAAACAAAAAATTTCAACTTTTTAACATTATTCTGATGTTTTGTTGTTAAAATTTTGATTTTTGAAACGCAGAACTGGGATCATCAAAATGCATCTCAGATTATAACTGAAATCAGTGGTTTTGTGACTATTTTCTCGGGGACGTTTCTTCTGCATAAAACTAAGGATATGGGAACTCCAGCAACCGAATCACCAAAACTTTCGAGCTCATCAACCAAGAGCCAAAATGAAAGTCCTGCAAGGCCGGAACTGTGAAATGACATAGGATGGCTGTGGTGGTGATGGTGGTGGACCAAAACTCCGGTGACTGGAACAGTGAAATGTCACAAGCTGTTGATGGTCTTGTGGTAGATTAGAGGCTTTTAACAACAGGGTTAGATAATGCTGAGAATCATGAGGATTTCTTGCATACTGTGATAAAGTTGTTAGAAAGATTTTGTTTTGTTAATTTTTAGTTCTAGCTTTTGATATTCAAGTATTTTATTTATTGGATATTGAAGCAAACTTTTTTACTTTTAATATGTTAATATTTAACTAAATTTTGGATGATATGAATTATTATTTATTATTACAGTTTTATATTCATTACAGCAAACTTTTTACTTTTAATATGTTAATATTTAACCGAACCGAGCCGATCCGAACCGAGCGGACCTTTCCTCGTGGTTATACACATTAGCACGCCGCAACGCACATGCATGGGTTAAAGTTTTTACGTCTGGTGTTGGTGGTCACTAGCGACAGTGTGACATTGATGTTATTTGACACGGTTTTACGCCCTCATCGCAACGCGTGGGGTTAAATACTAGTTAAGGTTGAGTTCTATCTGGCCAATGGTTTACTAGTGTTTAGTGGTGGCTTTTTTTATTTTTTATTTTGTAAAAGTAAGAGTTGAAGTTCTGTTATACCCAAAGGTATACTTAGACGAAGATTAATAGGTGTAAATGTTTTATGAAAAACTTTATTATTTTTTTGAGTGAATTGTCGTTTTCTTCTCTGGTTTGGTCATAATTGTTATTTTCATCCAAAAAAAATTTATTTTGCATTTGGCTCCTAAGGTTTTTTAAAATCATCATTTTCATTCAAAAAAATTAATTTTGTTAATTTAAAATGTTAAACCATCTATCATTAAAAGGGGTAATTATGTAATATTGCATATAAAGACAAATTCCTAATTTATGTTAACGTATTGGTGTTAAGTTTCATTCACGTGTTGTTGTTCCATTCATGAAACCTAAATAGGTCATTTTATCTTCAAACCTTTCATCATGACTGAATCATGAGATTGTCTGCTTCATCGGTGGGGGAGGAGAATGGACCTCATTTTTTGTAGCATGTCGGAACACCATGACGTAGGAGGTTATATAATAGGACCATCGCCTCTTGTCACATCTTTCCTATGATTCAGTTCCACTCGATTATGGTTATGTAATTGAGGGATTTTGTTTGTAGTTTAAAGAATACTCTGAATATAATTCAAATTCCAATTCCAATTCTAACAAATTACTACCAACCAAACACATTGACTAATAGAATTCAAATTTTAATTTCATTGAATTCTTTCAAAATACTATACCAAACGCACCCCAACACACCCTGCAGGACCGATGAAGGATGGTCAATGCAACAGTTTCACAAGGTTGAGAGATTTAGAACACTTAGCAGATCAAATAGGAAACTGGTTAGGATGAAACAATGAACACAAGTAACAAGAACAATGAAACAAGAACACTCAAATATGGTTTTCAAAAATGATGTATATTGCTCTCAAGTTCTTACAAGTGTTACAAAGCTTGTCTTCTAAATACAAGTACTTGAGATACTTTATACTACATCCTACAGCCGGCCATACCTTGAATGCTAGCTGAAAACACTAATCTAGACAACAAGATCAATGTAAAGTCAAAAGACAAATTGCCTTTTGACTAGTGACTATGACATGCCATAGCTCACATCCTAAGATATTACAAAAAGGATAAAAGTACATAGTTGAAAAGTTACAGACAAAAGACCTTAATCTACAGTTGACAAAAGCATGGACTTTTCACCAACTCATATAAGTTGGCGAGTCTTCAAAAGTGGCAGCAGAAAGTGGTTCAGCTTTTGTCAAAAGGTGATTCAGAAAAAGCATGTCTTCTCTGTCTTCGGAAGAAACCAGTTTTTGGCTTCGGAAGACTTTGTCTTTGAAGCTTCGGAAGACTTTGTCTTTGAAGCTTCGGAAGACTTCATCTTTGGCTTTGAAAGATATGGTCTTTTGGCATCGAAAGATTTGATACTTAACATAATTCACTGAGTTATATAAAATCTTCCAAAGTAATTCCCTTGTACTTCACATGTGTAGGCTGAGAGCTCTTTGGTTGTTCTTTGGTTGCATCAGCCTTTAAGTGTATTCCTTACAAACTCCCCCTAGGCTGATGCTACCAAAACTAAAGAGACCTTTGAGTCTTGATCTTCATCTGTTGATAGTCCTCATCAGAATCAAGACCATTCCCTTTATCATCAGATGGTCAAGATTTCTCAAAGTCTTAAAGTATCTCCTCATGTCATAGAGATCATGTAGAGGGAGGTCAAATATGTTTTGCCAGAAGTACATGTCTTAACCCCCTTGATCTCTAGTGACATACCACCTGTCTGGATGGGTGGTAAACATCTAAGACTCGATTGGTCTCTCAGCAGCAAGAGGCTCTACTTGAATAGGAGTTGGATGAGCAGCCTCTTCTTAATCACCCTCAGGATGTTTTGACCCATCCTGAGGTACAGAGTTGTATGCCTTAGACTTCTTCTTCTTCTTCTTGTCCCTTCTTATGGCCATCTTTTTCCTCTTTCTGAACTTTAACTAAGGAGACTAGCCTGCAGTACTAGATTGTTCTTGTTTGTATTCCTTAGTTGGGTCCTTGTCCTTCATAGGTTTAGAAGGAAAAGGATCAGGACCCTACTGTGGGTCAGAAGATGAAGCTGGCTGTTATGTAGCACTAGGTCCAGGTTGTGTTGTCTCATGGGGTTCAATCTTGGCCTCAGCTTCAGGTGCAGTTTGACTTGGTGGAGAATGCAAGTCAACCAGCTCACCCCTTTTGATCTTCTACTTGATCACTCAAATGTGCTCTTCTATGGTGGATAGAGCCATTGGACCAAGTCTCCTTCCAGAGAATCCATACAGCTTCAAGAAGCTCATCATCTTTTGTCTACCGGCAGATTTCTTCAAATTTGATCTGATAGTGGCTCTTGACCTTGCAGCCTCTTCCCTCATCTTTCTTTTTGCGGCCTTTTGCTCTTTTTGCACTTGTTGCTCAAGCTGCTTGAGGTATTCGAACTCAATGTAGTCATATGGTAAGGGAAGAAGGTCTGCTGCCTGTTAGAGACCTGTGGCACTCAGGTAGGTTATCATGTTTTGCCTGCTTGTTCCCTATCTACCTGAGTTTGTTGCTCAATAGCCATAGTCTCTTCTTTAGAACTTTCCTAAACTAGGGAGAGGGTAGGAGCTTTGTAGAGTCTTTTTCTCCTTCTTTCTTCCTTGATCTTGAGAACCAATTCTGTAGTCTCAACTTCCTTCCTCTCCTTTGACACTTCCATGTCAACCAGTTCATTTAATTCCTCTAAGGGGAGAGAGATGAGTTTATTAATGTTATAGTTCCTAGACCCCAGATAGTTCAATATGGTTGCCTTTAACTCATCATCTTGAGTGCTTGGCCTGGGGACAGCCCTGATTGCAACTTCCATGAAGCCAGAGGTCCCACTTGAACTCTCTCCTCTTGCCTTCCTCTTCCTCTATCTCTTCTCCATCTTAATCTCCTCAGAGGTCATCTTCCTCTTCCTTTGTCACTCACAGGCCTGAATGACTCAGGGTGGAGAGAGCTTTGGCCTTCATTGCTTGGTGCTGCACTTGAGCTCTGGCCAGAGAGAGGCTATAAGACACCTTCACCAGCTGGTGCCTTACTAAGGGTAATGGGTGCTGAAGCAGCTCCTGTCTTAAGGTTCACAGGCTCAACTACTGGGCCTTCAACCAAGGTTTCCCCTTTGAAGCTAATCTTAAAATTCACCTCAGCATCCAGTTGACCAACAGTCTTGCCTGCTAGCCTCTGTCTATATAATCTGGTTCTCAACATGAACTCTTCAAGCACCCTTTATTGAATCCTATCAGCTAACTTTGTAGCTTTCCTGTTTTCACTTGGGTTGGTAAGTGGGAGGTCAACTAGATAGGTGCTCTCATAGTATCTCAGGTTGTAGAAGTTGAAGATCTCTTATTGTCCTTGAGACCTAAAGATTACCACGACTCTCCTTTGAGTATCATACCTCCATCCCACTATTGGATTCTTAGCAGGGTGAGATGGAGTAGACATAGCACTTGGTAGACCCTCCTCAAACAAGCTTTGATGAGCGAGTCCACATAAGTGTGGACCTGATGTAAGGCCCAGTTCCCAGGATACCCCACAGCTGGTCATTCATAACACTTTACACATTAAAATACATTAAAGTAAGAAATCATGGCAACAGAATAATTAAACAAAAACAATTTCATGCATTAATAATAACTTTTGCCAAGAAATTCATTGTTGTCATGAGTTTCAAAAGAATATTTAATTATATTACAAGACAAAAATATTATTTCTGCACAACATGGATGCCAGTCTTTATTCACCAAGTAGCTACAATCTCGCGCCATCCCCCAGCAACATTATCACCTGCCAACTGATAAGCATATGAAAAAAGTTAGCGTTGCTGAGTGAGTTCTAGTTTTAATAATATAGAAAATATACATGGTAAGCTCCCTTTGGTGATCATTCATCAGTATACATAATCATTCATTAAGAGATTTATTATCTTTCTTTCTTTCATTATCTTTCTATTTTATTAACTAGGATTGCACAAAGCAAGAGCCTATATTATTGGTTGATAATAGATGACAAACCCCTACCAGTAAACTTTTATCATGATAGCTAACCCATTGGCAGTTGACCCACACTGCTAGGCACTAAGCCTGCTCATGAATACGGGTCCCATTGATTTATTGGTCAATCCCCAGGATTAGACCCCGGATGTGCATTATTTGGGCAGAAACAGCCGCACATCAGTTGAGCAAACGACCCCAAGGTCGTGAACCTCCATTGGTTTTGCTTTCAAGACTTTCCATTTATCATAAGGGCCTGAGGGTAACATTCATTAAGTTCCACTATCTTTCTTTCATTTCTTTACGACCACTTGATTATGAATAATACTTGTAAGATAACCATTGCCTTATAATCACATAACATGAAATAGTAATTATTATCCAAAACAACAGCCCATAAGAAAAGAATAAAACAGCAGCATTGGAAATCACACTACCTACCAGTTCACAACTAACTAACTAACTAACTAACCCATCACATGCATTAATAATAACTTTTGCCAAGGAATACATTGTTGTTACAAGTTTCAAAAGAATATTTAGTTGTATTACAAGACAAAAATATCATTTCTGCATAACATGGGTGCCAGTCTTTATTGCCAAGTAGCTTCAACATCGTGCCATCCCCAACAACATCATTACCTGCCAACTGATATGCATATAAAAAGTCAGCGTTGCTGAGTGAGTTCTAGTTTTGATAATAAAGAAAATATACATTTTTACAAGCTTCGCTTGGTCATCGTCCATCATTATACATAATCGTTCACTAGGAATTCATTATATTTCTTTCTTTCATTATCTTTCTCTTTTATTAACTAGGATTGCACAAAGCAAGAGCCTATATTATTAGTTGGCAACAGATCCCGAACCCTGTCAGTACATATTTATAAGTGGTAGCTAACCCCTGATAGTTGACCCACACTGCTAGGCACGAAGCCTGCTCATGAATACGGGTCCTATTGATTTATTGGTCAACCACAAGGATTAGACCCCAGATGTGCATTCTTGGGGCTGAAACAGCCGCACATCAGTTGAGCAAACAACATCTAGGGTCGTGAACCTCCATTGGTTTTGCTTGCAAGGCTTTTCATTTATTATAAAGGCCCGGGGGTAACATTTATTAAGTTCCACTGTCTTTCTTTTATTCCTTTGTGACCACTTGATTACGAATAATACTTTTAAGATATCCATTGCCTTATAATCACATAACATGAAATAGTAAATATAATCCATAACAACAGCCCATAAGAAAAGAATAAAACATTAGTGTTAGAATTCACACCTCAGACAATCACGATTGCACAGATTATTATTTCTGATCATCTCTCGAATGAGAATACATCACACTATATACCCAGTTCCACAACTAACTAACTAACTATTAACACCCAACACACGCAACTTAATAAACATATAATTTAAGACCCTGAACTTATGCTAACTATCAATTAGCAAACACAACCTAATACTAATACTTCCGAAGGCAAACATAAGCTTCGGAAGAATATAAGCTTCGGAAGAAAACTTGTACTTCTGCTTCGGAAGCAAACTTGATTTGACTTTTATATCTCACAATTAGAAACATTAAACAAGCATAAGCTTCCATTAAAACATAAGTACCAGTCACTTAATTTCTATTCCCAAAATTTTAGAATAAACCTAAGTGTTCACAGCGCATGAAATAGGTATACAACGGATGACTTAAATACTAAGTGTCCACAGCGGACAACCAAAGTCCACAGCTGGCGACCAAGGTCCACAGCGGACGGCTAAAGGTCCACAGCGGATGAGTAAAACACTAAGTGTGCCCACAGCGGATGACTAAGGTTCATAACGGATGACTTAAACATTTTAAGTGTCTACAGCGGACATGCATGCATACTTAGTGTCTGCAGCAGACATAGATTGTCCACAGCGTGTATGTCCGCTGCGGATAGGCTAAATGCTTAAAGTGTCCACAACGAACATTGTAACAATGTTCAAGTGTCCACAGCGGACAGTATGTTCACCATTTACGATCCAACTTATGCAGTTTCTAGTCCCATACATCATCTTAAGCGTATTCTTAACACAGATCTACCAGTTACACACTTAAAACAACACAAATATCAATTCAATATCATAGAGATCTTTTAAAAAACTTTCATCTTTCTAAAACAGTCATATTTTTCATGGAAAAGCATAGTTTAGTAAAGAAACATTCTTTGCAGTACGCTTATCAGCCCCAAACAAATAGAAAACAAGTAAAATAGGGGATCTAGAACTCACCTTAAACGGCCTTCGAGCCAAACACCGCAAAACCGAGAGCAAACCTGGAGTTCTAACACCTAAACACATGTAAAGAAGTAACTAAAACACATAGAAACACACAGAAATCGGTCTAGAAGCTTGAACCCGACTAAAAACCGAGAAGAAAACACCATAAAATCTTACCTTTTGAAGATTTCTTCTACTTTCTCACTCTAGAACCGGTGGAAGTCTTTTTCTCTCTCTCTAGCCAAAGGTTGAGTGCATGAGAGAGGGGGTATGGGCGGCTATTTCACCTTTTTGAACCCATTATGGGCCGGTTTGGCCCTTGCACACTTTTAACCCTAGCTTTTAAAATAAAATATCTTTGCTCCCTTACTTTTCTTTTCTTTTCTTTTCTTTTTCTGAAATTTCTGAGTGTTACACCTGAGGAGGTTGTTAAGTATGGACAACTTCAAGTGAGGGTGGTGAGTCCTCCATGTCCATACTCTGAGAGGAACTCCCAAGTTCTGTGATTGTAAGTAAGACTTTCACCCTTTTTTTGTAGCATCACCCTCTTGCACAGGGGAGCTAGGAGTTAGGTCCACCACATCCACAAGTTCTTATGGGCCTGATTGAGTCCTCTGGATGGGTCTCTCAGCTAACTTGCCCTTGAGATCAATGATCTCAAATTGTTAGTCATTAACCTTCTTTATAAGGTAGTCACCTGAGATTCTAGGTGACTAACCTTGAAAACTAAATAGTTGCAAAGTTTGGATAGTTTGTGTACCTTTAGTTGTAGACTCCCCTCATCTTCATCAGAAGAATCATGGGGGGATGAGAGAATAGGACCAAAGTCTTTTCCTCATCACCAGCTTTTGTTTCTTGGCTGTTGGATTTCCCCTGCACACTGACAGCTTCAAAGGAAGTGTCAATGGGCTGGTTAGACATGGTTGAGGTCTTAAAGATGTAATCACTTGCAAAAGTGAGAGCCTCATCCATATGGGCCTCTTGAACAGGTTAAGAAAGGTCACCTTAGTTGGGGTGGATGATGTAGGCTAGACATGGGTGATTTAGGAGCACTCATCTCTCCTGAGCAGGGGTGGAGAAGAGAGACTCTGATACGCTTGAAATTATTCTTGTTAATAATGCATATTGTCCCCCATTTTGAATGTTTTTTGTTACAAATGCATTTGCAGTGACATTAATCATGTTTTATATGAATTTTGTAGGTTTGGATGGTGATTTAGTGATTTTATTGGAAAAACTCAAGAATTAGGTGAAGTTGTTGAAGTTTGGCTTATGACATGGCCATGTCGAATTCTGACATGGTCATATCAGAATGTTCAAGAATTACAAGTCTGATGGATGACACGACCATGTCACTTTACGACATTACCATGTTCGGTGCAGATATCACTTTATAACCTAAATTGAGTTTCATTTCCTAAATACAACGTTGGGGGTTAAAAACCCTAGTTTTCTCCAGCCCCCAAAAACCATTTGAGCAAGTATTAAAGGAAGATAAGTCAAGATTGAAGATCAAGCACTCTAAAGAAGAATCTAACAACATACAACCCATCTAGCTTGATTTGGTTTGATAAATTCTTCATCTAACCATGTATCTTTTGATTATTCAAGTTTCTTAGGTGTTTTTGTAGTTAGCATGAGTTAAAACTCTAGATTCACTTAGATTAGATGAATCCTAGATAACTTTGATGATGTACATGTTATTTTTGATGATGATTATGTTGATGACTTTAACATGGTCTTGATCTTCTTCAATGATTATGTGTGTTTGTTTGACTTGATAATATGTTCAATCTCATGGGTATCTTGACCATATCATGCTGGAAAACCGTATGTGTTAGGTATTTATCATGAATATATATATATATATATATATATATATATATATATATATATATGTATGTTATTTATGGCATTTGACTAGGAATGGTGGATGGGGATTGGAACATGTATGATTGTTATTCAAATGTGTATCCTTGTGTATATGCTTGGAAGGGCCATTACATTTGTTGTGAATTCTTCATATCATTGTGTATGTGTGATTATGGTTTACTGGTGTAAATTTGTAGTTCATATATTCGTGATATGATATT
The DNA here is from genome assembly GCA_025506505.1 of Flaveria sonorensis. NCBI lineage: Eukaryota > Viridiplantae > Streptophyta > Magnoliopsida > Asterales > Asteraceae > Flaveria > Flaveria sonorensis. The sequence continues at coordinate 55,213,460 of CM046440.1, read as the reverse complement.
CATAAGTTAGAGGACCTCATGATTTTGTTTACATTACGTGATTCGACGTGGTTGGTATGTGTTTATCGTATTAGCTTTCCAAAGAATTATGAGACTAAATAACCTTGACAAGAGTTTAGTCCACATTCATATTCAACATAATTGTATCATGGTTCTTCATGGAATGACTTTAGGTGGTTACTATTTTAACATCATTTTAACTTTCCAAAGAGTTTTCTAGTCTATTTTTGTGTTACACGTGTATAGAATGATCTTATCATGAATTTGTGTTTGTTATCATTATTGGCTAGGTGGATTTAAAGTCTAAGTGAATATTCCCTTTACTTGATTATCTTTCTTGATTTCTATCCATATTTATCTATTTATGTTTATTTTAGTTTAAAATTAAAATATAAAAATACCAAATCATCTATCTTTTCCAGCTAAATAATAACAAAGGTTTACTATTAGTAGTTACCGTGTCCTTGGATCGATACTTGGTTCTTGCCTAAACTATTCTACATATATGATAGATACACTTGCCTATTTATGTGTGGTTTAATTTTAAGGTAAAAATCATTTCTATAAATTAAAACCAAGTGTTGTGAAAATCATTAAAAATATATATATACCCACACATCAAGTTTTTGGGGCCGTTGCCGGGGATACGACAATTCTAAGAGTGTCATGAGTTGTACTTTGCTATTTTGTATATATTAGTTCTCTTTGTTATTTTCCATTTTATTTTTTACTTAATTTGTTATCTGGTGCCCGTGATCCTTTTTGTTTAAGTGTTCTTTATAGTGATTCGCATGGAGCATTACTACGGCGAATACTAAGGAGGATACTATTATGATCACGGGGATTATCGCAAGGAGGTATGTTGCGAGATTTGTGGAGAACCTCATTATACACAAGATTGTTACTATCCATCGGGGTGTACTATAGGTTACTATGAAGAACCATATCCTTATTCACTGCCATTTGAGGAGACTACTATACCATTATTCCTAACTGAGCCTCGTCCATCATTATATGAGTTGCTACAACAAGGAATTGATATGTTTTCTCAACAAAACACATGTAATCAAGATAATTTTGAGAAACAACTCATTGAACGAGGTCATGCATTAGAGTCATTAAGTGTTGAAGTTAATAAGCTCTATGTATACCTTCTTCAATAGAGTCCATCTTGCAACATCATATGAACCAAGAGGATGGAAATAAAGCCCATCTGGCTTCATTATCTGATGTGTTAGAGCAAGAACTGGAACCGGAGACAATAATGGATGAAACATAAGTCCCACCTCCGATTCAGAGCGGATTTGAATATGACGAGCCATCGTTACTTATCCTTGTCTATTGACTAATGATGAGCAAGATGTCATGGATAAGAAGATACATGAATCACATTGTAAAGAACAACAAGAAGATGAGCTCATGGATGATATGAAAGTGGTTTTACTGATTCTCACTTATGTTGAAACCACAAACCAGATTGTTCCATCTTGGGAGGATGAGTTTGGAGATGAATTGGTGATATATGCTTTTTGGAGAATGAAGAAAGATGATTTGACCCGGTTGGTGATCTTGATGAATTAGAAGAATTGTTGTATGGAAAACCATTTATGGTAATCAAGGAAGAATCGCACCATGAAGAAGATGTCCAAGTGGATGGGTACACCAAAAAACCAATGCCCATGGTGACATTTAATCCTAAGCTATGCACCAAAGATAGCCGCCCCCTAATTGAGCACTATGATGATTCGTCTCACAAATCAAATGAATCGTTGGAGATGGCAAACTACTTCACAGACTAACCAACTTTGAAGGTGCGACATCGATCAATCATGAACAGTAACTTAACAACATATTATCGGGATGATTGCCTCCTTAATTACATAAGTTGTATCAGGTTTGGTTCGGGCAAATACAAGTGTTGGTGGCATGACCCGTTTATATTATGTTTGTGTTTACCATTAAATTCCTTACGAATCGATGGTAAATGCACAAAATCAAAACGGGTCGGATAGGTTTCAAGTATCATAAGCCACCTGTTTGTTAAATTGTTCCATCACTTGCCCTAGATTTACATGAATTTGGGCCGAGTCAAGCTAATGACTCGTTAATAAATTAGCGTTTTCGGGAGGCAACCCGAGTTTATGAAACACTTGGTGTTTGTTTGTTTGATGTTCGTTGTTTTTTTTCTTTTTTCTTTCTTTCTATTGCGTATGATTATACTCACTTTTTTCCTTGGAGTTTGATAGATATCTTCGCTTATGATCTATGATGGATGCTTGGGGCACTTCATATTTTTTCTTGGATTTTTTTCGCACATTTCACCGCCTATAAGCCATAGGAGTTTTTCTGTTTCTTTTTCTCGCCTTACTTTACTATTTGTGTACATTGAGGATAATGTACAATTTAAGTTTGGGGATGGGTATTAAAGGGATTAAAAACTTCCATGTCTTCAAACTTTCTCTCATTGCACATGAAAAGTCTCCATGTTTGCTAAAAGTTTCAATAAATGCATCCATTGACTTACATTTTAGATCCTTATGCATGATTGTGTTTTTGGAATCATAAGATTTTAAGAAACCTACGAGTTGTTTTAATTAAATATCATGAAATATCTAGTTAGTGTAGCAGGTTGAACGAATTATTATTATGCATGTTCTTGCACTTATACTTATATCCCTCCGTTTCTGTGAGCTTTTGTTCCTTTATAGTGTTCTTTGATAATTTATATTGGTTGCTTGCAATTTTGTTGACTTTTGAGTGTGCCATTTGTTGCTTTCATTTTAAAACTTGTTTTGTTAATGCATTTCGAGACCATGACTAAGTTTATGTATGAAAATGATAGAGGAATTAGGAAAACCCATTTTGTGTAGCCTTTTTTTGTTTCTTTCACCTTACCTTTTCGTTACCACTAGTCGCCATGTTGAGCCTTATTCCGTTTTGTTATTACCCACATGTAATACCCACTTAGCCAAAATTAGCCTTTTAAATTTAAACCAATGTGTTAAAATTCGGATTATGTTAATTGTCTAAATTGTGTTACCTAGTTACATTGTTGTAGAATATTTGTGTTTCTTTTCGTAATGTAATTTGTTGTGATCATGAAAAAAACAAGATAAAAAAAGATGGAAAAAAAGTTGGAAAAAAAGATGAAAAAAGAAAAAAAGATGAAAAAAAGAAAAAAAAAAGAGAAAAAAAATATCATTGTATTGTTTATTTCATTTCATTTTAGTAAAAAAACAAATTAACATGAGCAGTTTTATAGAATATAAAATCATAGTACTAGCTCAGTATATGTTTATATTAGTTTTTGTTTAGTTTATTTATTTTCTACATAATTTGTATGTAATCACAATTAGTATCTAACTATTTTGGATTTTTAACCATTCAGCCACTTTATATCTCAAATTTCATATCTTTAACCCAAACCCCGTTATAATCCGTCAAAGTCCTCTTAATTTATACATTTTTTTATGTTTTTGGTAGAGATTTGATTTCTAAACAAGCTATGATTATGTTTGCGTCATTTTTTGGCATCGAGTGATTCACATACATACAAATACATATAACTAACCAGAGTGTCGAGCGAATCATTGAGAGAGGTGTATGTTAATGCATAACAATAGTCCTATAGACAAACTACACTTATCTAGATATTTACATGTTTTTGAAAGAAGAAAAAAAAAGTCAATCCCACTCGTTTGGTTTCCTTCTTTTAAGTTTTACATCTCTTAAAAACCATTTATGCACTTGGGTCTTTAATTTACAATAGGTTTGCTTATCTTTATTTTTTGTTACCGATTGGAATTTTAATTGTATTATGTATGAGAGTTTGCTTGAGGACAAACAAAGTTTAAGTGTGGGGATGTTTGATACACTTAAAATTTTACATGTTAATAATGCATATTGTCCACCGTTTTGATTGATTTTTTGTTACAAATGTATTTGTAATGACATTTATTCGTGTTTTATATGAATTTTGTTGGTTTGGATGGTGATTTAGTGATTTTATTGGAAAAACTCAAGAATTAGGTGAAATTGTTGAAGTTTGGCTTATGACATGGCTATGTCGAATTCTGACATGGTCATATCAGAATGTTCAAGAATTACAAGTCTGATGGATGACACGACCATGTCACTTTACGATAAGGCCATGTTCGGCGCAGATATCACTTTATAACCTAAATTGAGTTTCATTTCCTAAATACAACGTTGGAGGTTAAAAACCCTAGTTTTCTCTAGCCCCCAAAACCATTTTGAGCAAGTATTAAAGGAAGAGAAGTCAGGATTGAAGATCAATCACTCTAAAGAAGAATCTAACAACATACAACCCATCTGGCTTGATTCGGTTTGATAAATTATTCATCTAACCATGTATCTTTTTAATTATTCAAGTTTCTTGGGTGTTTTTGTAGTTAGCATGAGCTAAAACTCTTGATTCACTTAGATTAGATGAATCCTAGCTAACTTTGATGATGTATATGTGATTTTTGATGATGATTATGTTGATGACTTTAACATGGTCTTGAATCTTCTTCAATGATTATATGTGTTTGTTTGACTTGATAATATGTTCCATCTCGTGGGTATCTTGACCATATCATGTTGGAAAACCGTATGTGTTAGGGTATTTATTCATGAATATATATATATATATATATATATATATATGTATGTATGTATGTATGTATGTATGTGTATTTATGGCATTTGACTAGGAATGGTGGATGGGGATTAGAACATGTATGATTGTTATTCAAATATGCATCCTTGTGTATATGTTTGGAAAGGCTATTACATTTGTTGTGAATTCCTCATATCATTGTGTATGTGTGATTATGGTTTACTAGCGTAAATTTGTAGTTCATATATTCGTGATATGATATTCATAAGTTGGAGGACTTCATGATTTTGTTTACATTACGTGATTCGACGTGGTTGGTATGTGTTTATCGTATTAGCTTTCCAAAGAATTATGAGACTAAATAACCTTGACAGGAGTTTAGTCCACATTTATATTCTACATAATTATATCATTGGTTCTTCATGGATTGACTTTAGGTGGTTACTATGTTAACATCGTTTTAACTTTCCAAAAAGTCATATGATTAGGTAGCCTTGACGGGATTCTAGTCTATTTTCGTGTTACACGTGTATAGAATGATCTCATCATGAATTTGTGTATGTTATCATTGTTTGGCTAGGTGGATTTAAATTCTAAGTTTATATTCCTTTTGCTTGATTATCTTTCTTGATTTCTATCCACATTTTTTAGTTTAAAATTAAATATAAAAATACCAAATCATCTATATTTTCCAGCTAAATAATAACAAAGGTTTACTATTAGTAGCTACCATGTCCTTGAATCGATACTTGATTCTTGCCTAAACTATGCTACATATACGATAGGTACACTTGCCTCTTTATGTGTGGTTCATTTCTATAAATTTAAAACCAAGTGTTATAAAAATCATTAAAAATATATATATACCCACACACATCAGACTTATGGTACTCATTGAAACCTATATCTTCATCATCATAGAATTCAAGGTTTGGGATTGGTTGGTGAGATCAAGTGGCTGGGGATGGTAACTTTCCGGTGAAGGTTGATCACTAGTGTTTTGAGACTCTGAGTGAAGGCGTAAGGCTGGTGTTGTGAGTTCATCAAGATGAGCATGAGGAAGCTCAGCACTGATCAAAGAAATGATGGTATTGGTCTGCTCCTCAAGAGAAGTGAGAGCTCCAGTGTCCACTTCCTCCTGCATGGTTGGTGATTTGGGGGCCTGCACAACCTGAATAGCCTGAGCAGGGGTTTGTTTGGATTTTCTTTGGTAGGTGATGGTGATTTGTAGCTATGTGGATGGTGCAGATGTAGAAGGTGTGGGTTCAACATTGGCTGGTACTATCAAGTTGCCACCTTGAGTAATGAGCTCTAACATTTTTGGGAACAGGGTTGTTTCTACCCCGGAGAAGCCAACAGTGGGCTTTCTTATTGTCTTAAAGACGTCGGGCTTCATCTGTCCCAGTTTAAGAATATTACATGTTCCCCTTAACTGTGATCCCAGTTCACAGTTAAGAATGTATTGAACATATCTAGGGAACATATAATATTCTAAGGAGTCCAAGTTAGCAAGCAGATTTGTATAAACAAATTGAGAATACCTGAACTTGACCCCTTGAACCATTCCATAGACTATGTAGAAAATGTCCTCTGGAATTTGGTCCCAACCTCCATGTTTGTTAGACAAGGAATGGATGACCACGAAGGTACTTCCATTTGGAGGAAACCTTACCCTTTTTGAAGGTTCTTACGGAGTAGTCCCCTTCATAGCCCATCTGCCGGAATGAGTTGTTGACATCAGATTTTGGGAAGGACAAATCGCCTTCTTCATCATCCAGTCTCAGATGAGTGTTGATAGTGGCTGGAGTGATGAAAATTGTCCTCCCCTGCACTGTGGCAGAAAGTGCCTTCCCACCGTCTAAGATGACCTCTTAGCAGGTCCTCCAGAACTCTATGAGTTGATCTTCATACAATGGAGGGTCTATAGTGAGGGCGGTGAGGTAGTTGGATAGAGACAAGAAGCGGCAAACATCTAAGAAACCAGGATCTTTCTCAGATGATAACAAAGCAACTTGATTATGTTGTTAGTGCATGGAAAAATTAGGTTGGTTTCAGGGATCAGGGTTGGCCATTTTGAGTATCTTTTAAGTGAACAAAGATAAGAACAAGGTCGGTTTGTGGGTGAATTTAGGGTATGAATTTCTGCAGATGAAGGAGAAAGTGAAAGAGGGGGAATCATTGTACGAATATTTATATAGTAAGGATTTGAGACAAAGTTAATGCAAACGGATAAAATTTGAATTCCAGATGTCAATCCCACCTTTGAAAAAGTTCCAAAAAAGGTAGTTTTCTTGGAAATAAAAACTCTTTCGAAGTTAATTTGTCTTCGGAAGGTTTGAGAAAACTTCCGAAGCCAATTTGGCTTCGGAAGATATTCCTTAGTCTTTCAAGAATTTTGCTTCGGAAAAAAATACTTAGAGTATTTTTACTTCCCAAATAAATTTTGCTTCGAAAGATATCAAATATCAGAAATTTTATTCTTTCGAAGTTTAATTTCTCAGAAGTAGTTATTTGTTTTGAAGATATAATTTTCTTCCGAAGACAACTTGATGTCTTCCGAAATAAAATATATCTTAAATTCTCAAAATTCTAAGGGATATAATTTTGAAAAGTTTCTTCCAAAGTAAATTGGGCTTATATGGTGATGATATAGACAACTTAAGACACATATATTATTAAAAAATAGTCTTGAGTTTAGTTTAAGAAAATCTACTTAAAGTTAATCATTCCAATAGCTGTTACAAGTTATTTGAATCTCTGCTCATCAAAATCTTTTGTGAACAGATCAGCATATTATTCATTTGTGTTAACTTTGACTAGTTTTATTAATCCTTTTTCAAAATTTTCCCTAATCAAATGATACCTGATGTTGATATGCTTTGTCTTTGAGTGTTGTACATGATTCTCTGTTATAGAGATAGTGTAAGGTAATATCAGAAGATTATAAAGCTGATGCAACCAAAGAAGCCAAAACAACCAAGGGTCTTCCTGCATACATGCACTGGACGTACAAGGTAGAAGTGCTTTAGAAGTTTTACACTACATCAGAAAATACTCTAAGTGTAAAATCTTCTGAAGCCAAAGTCCAAATCTTCCGAAGCCAAAGATGAAGTCTTCTTAAGCTTCAGAGACAAAGTCTTCCGAAGCCATTTTTCTATGAAGACTGATTTCTTCAGAAGACAGAGAAGACATGCTTTCTCTAATCTACTTTACATAAAGCTGACACACTTTCTGCTGCAACTCTGAAGACTCACCAATTTGTATGAGTTGGTGAAAAGTCCATGCTTTTGTAAACTGTAGATTAAGGTCTTTGTCTGTAACTTCCTACTTATGTACCTGTTATCCTTTTTATATTAGAAAAGGATGTGAGCTATGGCATGTCATAGTCACTAGTCAAAAGGCAATCTGCCTTTTGACTCTACATTCATCTTGTTGTCTAGATTAGTGTTTCCAACTGTCTTTCTAAGTATTGATGGTTGTAGGATGTAGTATAAAGGGTCTCAGGTCCTTGTAATTTGAATATGATTTGTAACACTTGTAATAGAACTTGAGAGCAATATACAACAACTTTGAAATCCATACTTGTTTGATCTTGTTCTTTGTCCTGTCTCACTACTTACTTGTGTTCTTAGTATCATCATACTCAAACCCAATTCCCTATTTGAACTATTAAGTGTTCTAAATCTCTCCTTATTATGAGACTGATTGATTGACCACCCTTCACACGTTCCTGCAATTGATATCAGAGCATTTTAGGATCTTGATTGTAAGATCTCACCATCTTTGATCCTTTCACTCTTACAAAATACTTAACATATCAAATGGCAGCTATCACCAAGGCTGACATGGAAACTGGTACTATGACTAAGTCCCCACTGATCACTCCTGAAGACTTTGACACTTGATGTCAAAGAATGGAAGGCTTCATCAAGTCCCAGGACTCCAGGATGTAGGGTTCAGTAGTCTTTGGACCTCATGTACCATCCACCTCTTTAGCTGCTGCAAATGGTGGTATGATACCAAGGAAGTGGCTGATTATTCTAATGAAGACTGGAAGAAAAATGATATTGATCAGAAGGCCATGACCGCCCTCCAAACTACTCTTCCAAACTCTATCTACAGAGGCTTCAAGAAGTGCAAGACTGCAAAGCAACTATGGGATGCACTAAAGCTGATGTATGAGGGGTCCAATGAAGCTAAAGAGAACAAGAAGGACCTCTTGAAGTAGTAGTTTGAGAACTTCACCTTCAAACAGGTGAAACCATGACTCAACAATACTTCAGGTATGTTGAGATTGTGGATACTCTTGTTGATGTTGGAGTAACTTTGGAGAAAAGGGATATTATAGGGAAGTTCATGTCCTCTCTTCCCAGACAATGGACACACTATTGTGTGGTCATTAAGAGGACTGAAAACCTCAAGACCCTTACTCTAACTGAGTTGTATGGCATACTCAGTGGCTTCCAGATGGAGATGAATATGCAAAATTCATCTAGTAACTCCAGCGTCCAATAGAGTTCAGCCCTTCATATGGTTGAAAGGGACTGCAGAGAACCATAGCACCACCTTATCTGATACCCTGAAAACTCACAGAAGGGGCCTTTCATCACCTTCCCAGAGACACCAAGGGAGAGCTACATCCATAGAAGCTCATTCCAGGAGACAAGTTCTTCTCAAGCTTTTATGTCTTCAGATGAAAGTACAGACAACTTTCTCTTCACTCTTGAAGACCTGGACTGTATTCATCCAGATGATCTGGAGTATATGGAAATAGTCCAGCAAACGGCTCTTCTCACTCATAGGGCCAAGAAGTTCTACAAGAGGACAGGGATGAATTTTCCTAGCAATGCATCTAGTGGACAGTTTGGGCTAGATAAAATCAAAGTGAAGTGTTACAACTGTAACCAAATGGGACACTTTGCTAGAGAGTGCAAGGCACCAAAGACAAATGGTGGCCAAGCACAAACCAAATCAAACTACACTGATGGAGCTCACCAGAATGAAAAGCCCAAGCAGCAAGTTACAGTTGCTGTTGAAGAAGGAGGCTTTGACTGGAGCTTTCAGGTTGAGGATGCATCTCCATACCAAGCACTAATAGCAGATCATGAAGAAGCCAAGGTATTGGAACATGCTTACACACCTAAATGTATTGCTAAAGTTAACTGATATAGGTCCAATAACTTAGAGATGTGAACTGATCTTGAGTCCTTAAAAAAATTTTAAAAGCTAATTTCAAAAGAGCTGAAAATGTTTACAAAGTAAAAAATTTAGAGAAAACTATTTCAACTCTTAAGCATGAATATTACCAACTACAGGACTCAAAAAAGATCTCATCACTAAGTTAACTGAATGCCAGGCTGAGCTTGTGATCAGCAAAGCCAGGGCAGACATGTTCTTGAAGAAGACACCTTCAAGAACATGATATCCTTATCCTTGCATGCAAAAGTTTGTTATCAGAATAAGCAAGGACTGAGATCTACTGAGATAGCTCCTTGACACACTTTATTGTCTGAAAGATCTCCAAGGTGTGGAACTTGTGAAGATGAGCTTACCCTCATAGACCCCATTGATGAAGAGGATGAAGAGAAGATAGTGAAGGATGAATCTGGGAAGAATGAAGAAGATCATCCTTGAAAGGGTCACTATTCTCCTGAGGAGAGGAAAGAAGCTGGGATGACCAAGTCTCAAAAAAAGAACTTGATCAAGAGAGCCAAGATAAAGGCAAAAAAGGCTCAAGAAATCAAGACCACCTTTAACTCTAAGCGAAAACAAGTGTTTATCTCTACAGGGTTTGAAGTGGTGAAGGCTGAAGACTCAACTAATAACTCTAGTACTAGGAGTTCTAGTTCATGTCCAAATCATCTCATCAAGGAGAAGAAGAATGATCAGCTGTGTACCACTGCTACACAGCCTAAACCATCCAGCTCAAAGAGCAAGCCTCTCCCTAAGAAGCTTGATGCATCATCTGTAAAGGTGAAGATGGAGAGGGAAAGTGATCAAGTTCAGTCTTTATCTCAAAAGAAGACTCTTAGAAGGAACCAATGGACTGCATCATGTGTGGTAGTACCTCTCATCTGGCTAAGGATTCCATCTACAATCCTAAAAATACTATCCACATGATAAAGAGAAACTTCTGAGAAGAAGAAGGAGAAGCTAGCTTTGGAAGCAAAATCTGTTACCTTCGGAAGCTCCAAAGTGAAGAAGAAGACAAGTGAAAACTTTCCTTCGGAAGAAAATTTGGTCTCAGAAGAAAGGAATGCTTCCAAAGTACTGAAACATGCTGCAGTGAAAGCAAGATCTTCCGAAGGTCCAGTCTCCAAAACTTCAGAAGTTGTTGAAACTTCTGAGGTGTTGGAGGTCAAGTCCAATCTTCCAAAGATGGTGTGGAAGATGAAGAAACACATGGTGACTGAAATTTTTTCATCAACAGCAACTAATGATCCTCAAAGCTTGAATATAGGATCAATTACTGTTACATTGTCTTTAAATCATGTTGATAAGCCCAAGACCATTGAGGCCTGGGCTTCCTAATGTAACTAAACATTTCCTATTGTGCAGGAACAGCTAAAGATCAATAGGTATGTATGGATCGTTGATTGTGGTTGTTCCAGGTACATGACAAGTAATGGCTCCTTGCTTCAAACTTTTAAGCCAGTTGCTTTTAGAGGAAATGCTAAAGGTTACATTGCTTCAAGGGGTGAGAACAAGAGGACAAACCCATGACAAAACTGTTTGTCTATACTCTTGCTTCTTGTCCCTGGTAGAGCCAAAGAAAGTTAATGAGGCTTTATAAGATGGAAGCTGGGTTGAAGCAGTGCAAGAGGAGCTGCTTCAATTCAAAAGACAAAAGGTTTGGAACTTATGTCCTCTTCCTCATAGGAAGATTACCATAGGAACCAAGTGGTTGTTCTTATAGATAAGATGAATGATAGAGGACTTATCATCAAGTACATGGCCAGACTAGTTGTTCAAGGATACACACAAGAAGAGGAAATTGACTACACAGATGTCTTTGCTCCTGTGGCAAGACTTGAAGCTGTAAGGATATTCCTGGCTTTTGCTACATCCAAGAACTTCAAGGTCTACCAACTTGATGTCAAGTGTGCTTTTCTGTATGGGGTGATTGATGAAGAGGTGTATGTCAAATAACCACCTGGCTTTGCAAACCCAGATCATCCTGATTATGTCTACGAGCTTGATAAAGCTCTTTATAGGCTGCACCAAGCTCCAAGGAAGTGGTATGAGACACTATCTTAGTATCTCTGTCAACATGGTTACAAGAGGGGTATTATAGATGGAACTCTCTTCATCAAATGAACAAGGAATGACTTAATGCTGGTTCAAGTATATGTGGATGACATTATCTCGGGTCAACTATTCCAAAGCTCTACAAAGACTTTGAGAGTCTGATGAAGAATAGGTTTGAAATGATTGTCATGGGGGAACTCAATTTCTTTCTGGGAATTCAAGTGAAGTAAGTTGACAATGGCATATTCATAAGTCGGTCAAAGTATGTACCAGACATACTTACAATATTCAACATGATTGATTGTAAGGTTGCTAAGACACCCATAGCCAGAAACCACTCCTTTAGACCTGATCTTGAGGGGGAGTGTGTGGATGAACATCTTTACAGGGCTATGATTGGGTCTCTTATGTACCTCACAGCTAGCAGGCCTGATATCATGTTTGCCACATGTATCTATGCAAGATATCAAGCCAACCCCAAGATGTCATACCTGGTTGCTATCAAGAGGATTCTTAGATATCTCAAAGGTGCTCCCAAGCTTGTCTTTTGGTATCCAAAGAGTTTTGACTTCAATCTGTATGCTTATACAAATAGTGACTATGGTGGTTGTAACATGACTGCAAAGTCTACATCTTGGGGATGTCAATTCCTTGGTGGAAGGATTGTCTCATGGTAATACAAGAAACAATCCTGTGTCTCTGCATCAACTGCTGAGGCTGAATACATTGCTGCTGCAAGCTGCTGTGATCAAGTGCTTTGGATTTAGAATCAGATGCTGGACTATGGATTCAACTTCAAAGAGACTCCCATCCACATAGACAACAACAGTGCTATCTCTGTTACAAAGAATCCTGTGTAGCACTCAAAGACCAAACACATCAACATTAGGTATCATTTAATTAGAGATAATTTTGAGAAGGGATTAATCAAACTAGTGAAAGTTAACACAAATGAAGTATATGCTGATCTGTTCACTAAAGCTTTTGATGAACAGAGATTCAAATATCTTGTATCAACTATTGGGATGATTTACTTTGAATAGATGTTCTTAAAACTTAAATCAACTTTATTTCTAAAACCTATGTGTCCTAAGGTTGTCTATTTTATCACCTTCATAAGCCTAGTTTATTTTGGAAGAAAATTTTTAATGATATTCCTTAGATTTTAGAAAACTTTTTAAAACATATTTTCTTTCGGAAGATTTCAAGTTGCCTTTGGAAGAAATTTATGTCTTCAAATCAACTAACTACTTATAAGAAATTTACCTTTGGAAGAAATTCTGAGAATATCTTTCGAAGCTTAAATATGCTTCTAAGTACATGCATGCATTTGAAGGACAAATATCTTCCGAAAGCAATTAAGTCTCGGAAGATTTATTCTCTTAAAATAAAACTCCCAAGTCTTAATATCTTCCGAAACCAAATATGAGTCGGAAGAAAAATTCTCCAAGTATTTTTCTTCCGAAGCCAAATTTTCATAACTTTTAAGAATATCTTCCGACGTCAAATTGGCCTCGGAAGCTTTTTACTAAAACTTCCGAAGCTAAATTACCTTCGGAAGATTTTCAACTTCCAAAATAACTACCTTTTTGGGCCCTTTTTCAGAGGTGGGACCTACTTTCGGATTTCAAAGTTTATCCTTTTGCATTAACTTTGTCTCAAATCTATTTCATATATATTCTCAGCGGTTCCCCCTCTTCTCACTCTCCTCTTCAGCTACAGTTTTCTCTAACCTAATTTCACCTACAAACCGCCTTTTTTCTTATCTTCCTTCACCGTAAAGCTACTTCAAATGGCCAACCTTGACCACATAAACCAACCCGATTTTTCCATGCATCTTTACAGGAAACATAATCAGGTTACTCTGTTAACTTTGAGAAAGATCCAGGTTTCTTAGAGGTTTGTCGTTACCTTTCTTTGTCCAACTACTTCACCTCCCTCACTATTCATCCTCCTTTCTATGAGGATCAGTTGTTAGCATTCTGGCGGACCTACGAAGAGGTCACCATGGATGGGGAGAAGGCACTGTCTGTTACAGTGCAGGAGGACAATCTTCGTCACTCCAGCCACCATAAACACACAACTTCAACTGGATGATGTGGAAGGTGACTTGTCCTTTCCTAAAGTTGTAGTCAACTACTCCTTTGAGCAGATGGGCTATGAGGGTGACTTCTCAGTCAAGACCTTCAGGAAGGGGAAGGTCTCCTCTTAATGGAAGTACCTCCTCCATGTTGTCATACACAGCTTATCCAACAAGCATGGAGGATGAGACCAGATTCCAGAAGACCTCTCCTTTATAGTCCATGGGATGGTTCAGAGGGTCAAGTTCAGGTATATACCAATTTGCTTGCTAACTTAGACTCCCTAGAGTATTACATGTCCCTAGATATGTCCAGCACATTCTCAACTATAAACGGGGCACACAGTTGAAGGGAACAGGAAATATTCTACAACTGGGACAGATAAAGCCCGACATCATCAAAATCATAAGAAAGCCAACTGTTGGCTTCTTTGGGGTAGAAGCAGCCCTAGTCCCAAAAATGTTAAAGCTCATTGCTCAAGGTGACAACCTAGCAGCACCAACTAGCGTTAAACCCACACTTTCTACCTCCCAACCCCAAATAAAGCCTACAATAACCATCACCTACCATAGAAAAACCAAGCAAACCCCTGCATATGCTATTCAGCCTGTACAGACCCCATATCACCAACCATGCAGGAGGAAGTGGACACTCGAGCTCCCACTTCCCTTGAGGAGCAAACCACTCCCATCTCTCAAATGATCAGTGCCGAGGTTCCTTATGCTTAGCCTGATGAGCTCACAACCCCAACAGCCTTAAGCCTTCACTCAGAGTCTCAACACTCTAGTGAACAACCTTCTGGGGATAGTTACCATCCCCAGCTGCTGGATCTAAACCAACCAATTCCTAGCCTTGACTTCTATGGTGATGAAGAAATGGGCTTCAGTGAGTACCATGAGTCTCTATTCTCCACCCAACTCAAGGAAGATGAGTGCCCCTGTCTCACCCATGTCTAGCCCACATCATCCAACCCCCACTGAGGTGGATCTTCTTGAACTTGTTCAGGAGATCCATATGGAAGAGGCTCTCACTTTAGAAAGTGATTACATTATTCAGACCTTGACCATGGCAACCCAGCCTCTTGACACTTCTCTTGAAGTTTTCATGATGCAGGGGAAATCCAGCAGCCAAGAACAATATGCTGGTGATGAGGAAGAAGACACTAGTCCTATTCTCTCATCCCCCAATGATTCTTCTGATGAAGATGAGGGGAGTCTGAAACTAAAGGTGCACACATTGACTAAAACTTGCACCTATTTAGTCTCTAAGATTAGTCACCTGGAATCTCAGGTGACTATCTTACAAAAGAGGGTCAATGACCAGTAACTTGAGATCACCGATCTTAAGGGCAAGCTAGCTGAGAGACCACTAAGAACAACTCAACCAGGTCCACAGGAACCTATGAATATGATAGATTCAACCCCAGCTCTCTTATGCAAGAAAGTGATACTACCAAAAGGAGGAGAAAGTCAGAACAGTCACAGTACCTGGGAGTTCTTCTTAAAGTATGGACTTAGAGGATTCACCACCCTCACTTGCAATAGTCCATACTCAGCAACCTCTTAAGTCCACATTGATATGGTCTCACTCATATATAGCCTATTTGAGGAGGGTATACCCAAAGCCATGTTTACCCCATCTCTTCACTCTGAGAACCCAATCTTAGGATGAAGGCTAGCAGGTGAGACTTTTGGTCAACTGGATGTTGAGGTGGACCCTAGGATTAGCTTCGAAGGGGAAGCCTTGACTGAAGGCCTAGAAGTTGAGCCTGTGAACTTTGAGATGGGATCTCCTTCAACACCCAGTACCCTCAGTGAGGCACCAGCTGGTGAAGGTGCTTCACATCCTCTCTTTGGCCAGAGCTTGACTGCTGAACCAAGCGATGAAGGCCAAAGCTCTCTCCACCCTAAGTCACCAAGGCCTGTGCATGACAAAAGGAAGAGGAAAATGGCCTCTAAGGAGTTAGAGGAGGAGAAGAGAGAGTGGAAGAGAAAGCTAAGGGGAGAGAGTTCAGGAGGGTCCTCAGGCTTCATGGAAGCTGCTATCTGGGTTGTCCCCAGGCCAAACACTCAAGATGATGAGTTGAGGGCAGCCAGGCTAAACTACATGGGGACCAGGAATTATAACATTAATGAACTCATATCTCTCCCCTTAGAAGAGTTAAATGAGCTGGCTGACAATGAGTTGTCAAAGGAGAGGAAGGAGGCAGAGGATGCAGCATTGCTCCTCAAGATCAAAGAAGAAAGGAGACTGAAAAGGCTCTATAAACATGCTCCTGTCCTCTCCCCAGTTCAAGAAAGTCCTAAGACAGAGACTGTGGCAGCTGCACAACCTCAGGTAGATAAGAAGCTAAAAGAATGAATATGATCAACTACCTGAGTGCCACAGGACTCTATCAGGCAGCTGCACTTTCTTCCTTATCCTTTGAGTACATTGAATTTGAATATCTCAAGCAGCTAGAGGAACAAGCCACAAAAAAAAGAAAAGCTGCTGAGAGAAAGTTAAGGGAAGAGCTACAAAGTCAAGGGCCATCATCCATAAAAGCCAAAAGAAGCCTGAAGACAGACAAGGATGATAAGCTTCTTGAAGCTGTATGGATTCTCCGGAAGGAGGCTTGGTCCTATGTCTCTATCCACTATGGATGAGCATATAAGAGTGATCAAGCAGAAGATCAAAAAGGGAGAGCTTGTAGACTTGCATTCTCCACCAAGTCAAGCTCAACCTGAAGTTGAGGTGAAGGTTGAACCCCCTGAGACAACACAACCTGAACCTAGAGCTACATCTCAGCCAACTTCGTCTTCTGATCCACAGCAAGATTCTCTTCTCTCTCCTTCTGAACCTATGAGAGAAGAGATCCCAACTGAAAGAGACACAATAGAACAATCTAGTGCTAAAGAACAGTCCTCTCAGTTAAAAACATCAAAGAGGAGGAAAAGGATGGCCAGGTGAAGTATCTCAAACAAGAATAAGACCAAGGCATCCACCTCCACACCTCAGGATAAGTCAGAGCATCTTGAGTAGTGCATGAAGAGGCTGCTCAACCAACTCCTATTCAAGTAGAGCCTCTTGCCATTGGAAGAACTATCTTGTCCTGGAGTTTTGCTGCTGATTCGGACAGATGGTATGTTATCAGAGATCAAGGAGGTCAAGTCAGATGTCTACTTCTGAAAGACATGCTTGATCTTCCTCTACATGATCTCTATGACATGCTGCAGGATCAATTTTAACTCTCAACACAAAACTCACTAAGTCTCACTTAATCGATGAAACACAGAATTTCAAACTAAAGTAGATAATAATATACAAAGTTAATGAACAAGAGAATGGTTTTCAAGATACTTGTATATATTACTTCTCAACTCAGTATTACAAGACTCTTTCTAAGCCCCCGTTCACTTAAGTTACAATGAGAAACTATATATACTACTATCTACAGCCGGTTATACTTGGAAATCTAGCTGGAATCTACAACTAGATAAATACTACATTGCTAGAAGTAAAGTATCTAAGATAAAATAATATCCTATAAGGTAGTCATGACAGGTCCATGACTTACCTTTTGTCATCAACTAAAGATGGGAACTGTACTAGGTTGAAAAGGTGAATAGTGGATTAAAGTATGGTCAACTACATGGTTTAGGAAAAGCACCATGTAGTGTATCAGAGTCTGTCAGACAGACCATACTTATATCCACTGGTTCATAGTTGATTCTTCTTCCGGCTAAATGGCTTCAGTAGAATAAGTTCTTTCGTGGCCATTTATACTTCGGAAGAAACACACTTCTTTCAAGTCTTCTACAGGTCTTTATGACTTTATTCTTCGGAAGACTTAGTCTTGGATCTTCTAAGTGTGAATGCTTCGGAAGGAGAACTGCTTGGTCTCGGAAGACTTTGTTCTATCCTTCGAAAGTTCTTCATATACTTTGGAAGGAAAACTACTTAGTCTCAGAAGACTTAGTTTTCCTTTAGAAGCTATTCAGACATAATGCTTCGAAAGATCTTTGACATAGCTGCGGAAGAGTAGTTTTGTCTTCGGAAGACTTCTTCAACTTGTACACAAAATTGTTTTAAGTGTTGTTTTGGTTGCACCAGCCTCATATGATCCAACAAACTCCCCCTAGGCTGATGCTACCAAAACTTCACTTCCACCTGCTCCTCAAGGTCTTCAACACAGGGAAAGCAGATATTTGTCTGTCTCTTTGTTCTTCCCTGATGTGGTGGTGAGGAGTTTGTACAGGTCATTCGTAGATAATAATCCAGTCGGTTGCTCTGAATGACATGTACTCTTTGCTACATCCCTCTGAAGAGAGTTAGTTGATGGGAATGGTAGTCATATTCCCATCTAACTATAGGATCTGAAGTGGAGCCCTCAACCATCTGTAGAAGGTCTTCTGTTTTGTGGTTGTACCTTTTTCTGCATCCTGTGCTCTCTTTTCAACTCTTCTTCAATCTTGGCCTTCTTTTGTGAGTTCGACTAGATGAAGGCTGCTTAAATTATTTTTGATGTGAGCAACTATCTCAGAGTTAGAGGATTGAGAATGGCTTCTCTTCTCTGCTAACTCACCAATGTCAAATCTGCTAGAATGTAGCAGAGATGAAATGTCAGCTCTGGTAACTTCACTACTCTTCGTTTCCACAGCAAAGCTGTGGGAATCATCATTGAACCTCCACTGGACAATTTGCTTTCTAGGATGGAGGGTTTTGTTGGTAGTTTGTCCCCGTCACCAACATCCTTCTTAACTTCTTCTCGACTTCATTAAGAGTATCTAATTTGTTGCAAGAAGTTGGAGAGCTTGGTTCAATGTTCCTCTAGGAAGATCAAGGATTGCATCTCTTGTGAGGGAACTGGAAGAGCCATCAATGAAAGTTAGCTGGATGGCCTCTTCCTCATAAGAGATGTTGCTCAGTGTTGTGCAATTTGTGAGCTTCTTCTTTATCTCCTTGAATTCTTCCAAGGTTAGGGGTTTTGATGGATCAGAGGATGGTTTGGTTTTTGAGTGGGTTCTTGGTTGTGTTTTGGGTGGTATGATGGGTGGTGGTGGTGGTTGGTAGGAAGCAGTGGGTGAGGGTGTAGGTAAGGTTGATGGTGAAGGTTTAGGGGTGAAAGGTTCTGTTTTGATGGGGAAGGGAGAAGGTGTAGGTTGTGTTTTGGGTAGTGGTTTGGGTATTGGTTTGGGTGCCATCCTCTGAACACTAGGAGTTTAAGCAACCTCCTACCTTCTTCCTAAGTGAATGTCAGCCTTGATGTCACTTTGATTGACATGGGACCCACTTGCCTGCCGGAGAAGCCGTGAGCTTGGAGATAGGATTTCATCCAATCCTGATCTCCCTCCTTTTTGGCAGCCGCAAGTTCTCCCTCTACCTCTTCTTTTTTTTTTTTTCTCTTTAAGCTTCTCCCTGGTAGCCTTCTTCCTCCTTGTTGATTAGATCTTCTCTTTGTGAAAACGAAACAGATCATGTCGTTTTTGTGAAGTGTCAGCTCCTTTTGAGAATAGCCGCTGGTGCAGAGAAAGGCTATTCTCTCCATCCTCTCCCTTTCCATAGCCTCTTCCTTCTTCTTCCTTCTTTCCTCCTCATTGGCCAACCTTTCTGCTTCTTCCTTTTCTTTTTGTAGCAAGGTTGCCTTATCTATTTTCACAAGCTCATCAGTTCGGAGTAGAAGAGTTTCTTTGTTGGCTACACCCAGGCTGATGAGCCTATCAATGATTTCCACCTCATTTGATTGTTGAGACTTTCTTAGGCAACTGCTGCTGCTTTGCTAATTGTAGCCAACAACTTTCCAGTATCAAGTCTGTCTTTCTTCTTTAGCTTCTCCAATCTTTCCTTCTCTAGTAGCTCCTTAGCAGTAAGCTTTCTCTCCCCTTAGGATCAGAGGAAGATTCAGCCTTTGGAAACTCAGGTTCAGAAGATTCAGGTTGGAGTGAGGGTGTTTTAGAGTAGTGGTTCTTATAAGAGAGGGGTTTTAAGGAAGTCCTCACTGTTCAAATCACTGGACAATGAAGACAGTCCAATTATTCCTTCGACAACTTGGATTTCTGTCTCGAAAGTAACTGGAACTACATCACATGTCCCATCCAAATCAGTTGCTGGGCCATCAGTCTGTACATTCCCTTCGAAGTTAATCTTAGGTTCAGTAGAGACCTTAGGTTGACCAACTTCCTCTTTAGAGGTAGGTGGTGCATTCAGCCTTTGAAGCTTTCAGCTCCAAAGTAGGCGACAACTACATCAGGGGAGGGCTGTTCAATGGAAGAGCTCAACAGAAATTTGGTTAGAAACCTATTAAGATCTATGGGCATCCTTTGGTCCACTTGAAAGGTAATGGGAGCTGGTTGAGGGAAGACTGTTGTAGGGTGATGCTGTTGGGGGTAAAAGATAGATAAGGCATCAGGAGAAGTTGTTGTTATGGTATAAGTGGGTTCCACATGATGTTGTTTTTGTACATTCTCCCCCTTTTTGGTAGCATCATCTTGAGAAGTAGATGAGCTAGAGGAAGAACTTAAAGAACCTAGATAGGTATGTGCCCGATAGACTTCTCAATCTGTGTCTCAGCTAGTTTAACCTTGAGATGTTCAATCTCAAGTTGCTGAGTGGCAGACCTGTCCTCTAAAGTCTTAACCTTTGATTCAAGGTTTGAGACTTTAGAAATCAGGTCTCTGATAGTGAGTTGCAGACTACTCTCATCTTCCTTTGAAGAATCGTAGGGAGATGAGATAACATACCTGGCATGTTCATCATTACCACCAGTAATGGTTTCTTGGCGCCCTAGATACCCTTCCCCACTGATGTCCTTTTCAGAATCATCAATTGGCAAGGTTGTTGTAGACTCAGTCTCACTGATGTCATCACTTTCTTGAGAGGCCAGTGAGACACTCTTAGTAGTGGCAGCTGAGTCTACATTAGTCACCTCTACATGAGTGGCAGCTTAACTGATGTTGTCTAGACATCAGAGGTTCCCTGGGCTCAGTTGATCTTGAGAGAGGTATTATAGATCAACATCATGGCCCTGATGGAACATGATATCCTCATTAGGTTGGATTAAAAGGTCAGTGAAGGATAGAGAGCTTAATTCTAATGACCCGGGACCTTGGTCAGCACCTAATGGCTCTTCTTTAATAGCAGTTGTGCCAATGATATTGGTTATCCCTTTTGGTTGCTTAGGGGAGTGTTAGGACTCACCCTGAGGGCTAACGACTTGGGTTTTGGGCTCATCAGGGTGAGACTGAGGAGACTGAACCCTGATATTGAGGTGATGGTGGAGGATGGTGGGACCTCTGGTTGAGTGGGAGCCCTGAGTTCCACTCGATCCTTTTTAGTATGAACAGAAGGGACCTGATCAATCAGAATAGATTGATCAGGGGTTCGCTAGGGGCGTCTGGTGTATGTAACCTTTATTGGGTGGGAAGAAGTAGTTGGCATTTGAATGGGGGGTCTGGTGTGGGTTCATCACCTACTGGGCTTGCAGGGATGTCACCAGGAGCCGTTGGCTCAAGCATATCTGGGAGAAGATCAGTGAATCTCCCTGTGAAATTGGTGGACACCTTCTTCAAGGTCTTGGAGATGCCCGGCCTCGTGTGAGGGACCATTAGAGTGTCTACTTGTTATAGTCTGTTCTGGTCCAGCCCAAAGTTTATGATATGCTGAATAAACTGGGGATACATGAAAAATGAATCCCGGGTAAGATTTCCTCGCAGATTGTTCAGCACAAACCTTGAATAGTTGAAGCAGAGGCCTTTTACCATTCCATGGACTAGGCAACCCAGATCATTTGGGATTTGATCCCAACCCCCTGACTTGTTGGATAGGCAGCGTAGAACGATGTGCAACAAGAATTTCCAGTTGTAAGAGAAATTAAACTTGTAAACAGTGGACTTATGCACATAACCACCATATCCCATCTAAGTGTATGTGTTTGCTAGCTCAGATTTGGGGAAATCAGTAGGGGCACCTTTATCATGAAGCTCCAGATGCTCCCTGATGGTAGATTTAAAAATAATGTTCTCTTGTCCACTGATTCTCGACCTAATGACCCTCTCATCATTCTGATTTCACAACGACCGTTTGTCCAAATTCAGCCATGTGATTAGAGTATATGGTGGGGTTTACAGTGAGGACGGTTGTAAGGCCCTATTCCCGGGAACCCACAGTTGGTCAATCATCACCTTATTTATAATAAGACACAATAAATTTCATAAAAACATTACAGCGGATTAATTTATCAAAACCATTCATGCATTAATATTTGATGTGGACAAATAATACATCATTGTTTTAAAAGAATTACAAAAGAATATTCAGTTGTATTACAAAACAACAACATTATCATGCATGAAATGGATGCCAGTCTTTGCCCGCCAAGTAGCTTCACCCTCGTGCCATCCTTAGCAATAAGCTATCTGCCAACTGAAAATGCATAAAAATTCAGCGTTTCTGAGTGAGTTCTAGTTTTATAAATAAGATACTTTTCTTTCGTTTAAAACATTTTCTTTACTTTCGTACATGGTCATTCAGCGTATATACATCAATGTAATATCATTATTATCTTCCATTATCGCACATATTCGTTCGTTTCACACTTTTTTATTATCTTTCACTTCTATCTAGATCCTATCATAAGTTATGCCCCATCGTTAGGAATGAAGCCACCTCACTCTTGGGGTTAAGCGACAAGGACCCCGTTTCGCACGTATGGATCAGTCGCCAAGACTGACCCCCCTGTGTGTACCCTCATGGGTTAGCCAGATTGCACGCTACATCACACACAGTTGAGCTAACAACTCTTCAATGAGTTGTGAACCTCTTAAAATTTTGCTTGCAAGACTTTCATTCATTCGTTATGTTCACTTTTCATTATCTTTAATCTTTCACTTCTTTTATGACAATACTTTACGTATAAGAGCATTAACACACCATGTAAAGTCACGTAATAATACGAAATAAGAAACATCAATAACAGACCATAAACATGCATAACATGAACAAACATAAACCACCAAAACATTTCAAAGCTTAATCATTGATTTATATTTCCCAAGATTTCAGAAAAATCCTAAGTCAACTTAGGCGCATGGGCACTATGTAGGCGCATGGGTATTATGTAGGCGCACGAGTAGTTGGGCGCATGGGAAAACTTAGGCGCATGGGAAAACTTAGGCGCATGGGAACACTTGGGCACATGGGTACTATGCAGGCGCACGGGCGGTTTGGCGAATGGGCAAAGTGTTAGGCGCATAGGCAGTTGGCCGCATGGGCAAAGTGTTAGGCGCATAGGCAGTTGGGCGCATGGGTAAAGTGTTAGGCGCATGGGTACTATGTAGGCCCACGGGCAGGTGTTAGGTGCATGGGTAGTTTACCAGTTCTCACTTACTAATTTCAATTCCCATTCATCACCCTAACGTATTCTTAGCCCAAATCTAGCATACTAAGCACTTAGAACAAGCATACAACCACATGACTTGGTCAAAACATTCACAAACACACACACCCATGTAAAACAGGGGTAAACATACGGTTCCAACACACAAGTTGTAAAAAGATAGTTTATATGCATTTCAGCGCCCAAAGACAAGTTTAAAACAGAAAAATCGGGGACCTAGAACTCACCTACAGCAGCCTTTGAGTAAAACTCCTCCAAACTCGAGAGCACTTGGAGTTCAAACACCTAAACACACCAAAACATACAACCGAACACAGAGGAACACATAAGACTCGGTCCAGAAGCTGAAAATCCAGTTGAAACCGAACAAACACACAAAAAGCTTACCTTCAAGCCAATCTTCTTCTTCTCTCTAAAAACCAATAGAAACTCTGTTGTTCTTCTTTTTGCAGTCGAAATCAGGTTGTGGAGCAGGGTAGTGGGCGGCCATGCCCACCTTTTAAACATCATAATATTAAAGTTTTCCTCTTGCATAACTTTAACCCCTTAACTTGGGTTATTTCACATTTCTTTCTTTATACTTCTCTTTTCCTTTCTCTTTTTTTTTGTAAATTTTCGGGTGTTACAAGTCCACCCCCCTTATATAGGTTTCGTCCTTGAAACCTATCATTCCTTGAACAGTTGTGGATAATGTTGTCTCATTCTTCCTCAGTCTCCCATATAGACTTGGATCCTTTCCTGTGCCTCCACTGTACTCGCACCAGTGGAACCACTTTATTCCGTAATCTCTTCTCTTTTCGGTCAATGATGGCCATTGGTTGCTACGTAATTGAGTCGTTCATCCACTTTATGTCCTCCAGTGGTACAATTATATCTTCCTCAACTAGGCACTTTCTCAGATGAGATACATGGAATGTTAGATGAATCCCACTTAACTCATCGAGTAGCTCCAACCTAGAGGCCATCTCTCCTACTCGAGCAATGATTCGAAAAGGTCCTATATACATCAGCTCAGCTTACCCCACTTTCTGAACCGAATGATCCCCTTCCAAGGTGAAACCTTCAGTATAACTTTGTCACCCACCTTGAATTCAATCGGTCTACGCCTATTGTCAGCATAAGACTTTTGCCTATCTTTTGTCGCCTTCATAAAGGCCTTGATCTTCTCCAACTTTTCAGTTGTAGCCTCGATCACTTCAATGCTCCCCAACTCCTTCTGTCCGATGTCACCCCAACATATGGGCATTCTACACTTCCTACCGTATAGCATCTCATATGGTGGCATACCAATGTTGGCATGATATTGTATGAGAATTCAGCTAACGGTAAGTGTTCGTCCCAACTTCCTCCGAAATCTATGACCCATGCTCGGAGCATATCCTCAAGCGTCTGTATAGTTCTCTCTGACTGACCATCCGTCTGAGGATGATAAGCCGTACTGATATGTAACTCGTCCCCATCGCGTCATGAAATCTCTTCCAAAACTTGGATGTAAACCGAGTGTCACGGTCAGACACGATAGACACTAGTACACCATGAAGTGTCACAATCTCTTTGATGAACAGCCTCTCAGATGAATATGTCTCGCGGATAGTAGAAAGTGAGCACTCTTTGTCAAACGGTCAACTATCACCCATATAGCATCGTACCCCCTTGCCGTACGTGGTAACTTTGTAATGAAGTCCATGGTGATGTGCTCCCATTCCACTTGGGTATATCCAAAGCTTGGATCTTCCCGTATGGCTTCTGATGCTCTGCCTTCACTTGCAAGTAAGTTAGGCACTTACTCATATACTCCGCCACCTCATGCTTCATACCAGGCCACTAGTAATCTTTCTTCATATCATGATACATCTTTTTAGCACCGGATGAATGGAGTATCAAGTCTTATGAGCTTCATCCATGATTAGCCCCCGTAGGTCTCCATAACGAGGGATCCACATCCACCCGAAGTGGGTTCAAACTCCGAGAGTGTTTTCTCCCAACTCCATGACTAGACCTCTCATCCTTTCAGAGTTAAGGCGATCTTCTTTCAATGCCTCATCTTGGAACCCCTGAGCTGGGTCATCACATTGGAGGTCATCACCAACTGGTAAGCTTTCACTCGGATTGGCTCGGGTCTCTCTTTTCGGCTAAGGACATCCACCACTACATTGGCCTTGCCTGGATTGTAGTGAATCTCACAATCATAATCCTTGATCAACTCTAACCACCTCCTTTGCCTCATATTGAGGTCCTTCTGCTCAAAGAAGTATTTCAAGCTCTTATGGTCAGTGAAGATAGTGAACTTCATCCAGTACAAGTAGTGCATCCAAATCTTCAATGCAAAGACCACAACTGCTAGGTCCAAGTCATGAGTAGGGTAATTAGCCTTATGGATTTTCAACTGTCGAGACGCATAGGCTATTACTCTTCCCCGTTGCATCAGCACGCAACCCACCCCGAATAAGAAGCATCCGAATAGACCACTAAGTCTTCGCTCCCTTCGAGTAATTCCAAGACAGGAGCTTGGGTCAATCTTGCCTTTAACTCTTCAAAAGCATTCTCCTGTTCTACACCCCATACAAACTTCACATCTTTGCTAGTCAATTTAGTCAATGGTGAGGCTAACTTAGAAAAGTCTTGGATGAATCTTCTGTAGTAACCCGCCAAAACCAAGAAACTGCGAATCTCGAATGGCTTCTTTGGAGACTTCCATTGTATCACCGCCTTAGCCTTTGTTGGGTCTACCATGATCCCTTCGGAATTTACCACATGACCCAAAAACTGAACCTCGCTCAACCAGAAATCGCACTTGGAGAACTTAGCATACAGCTTCTCTCTTCTAAGTGTCTCCAATACCTCACGAATATGACCAACATGCTCCTCTTCGCTCTTCAAATAAATCAGGATATCATTGATAAACATAATCACTAATTTATCCAACATCGGCCGACACACCTGGTTCATCAAATCCATAAAGGTAGCTTGACCGTTAGTTAGACCAAAAGAAATAATGAGAAACTCGTAGTGTCCATAACGCGTGCGAAAAGCTGTTTTGGGGATATCTTGCTCCTTCACCTTCATCTGATGGTAGCCAAATCGGAGATCTATTCTCGAAACCAACTGGCACCTTGGAGCTGATCAAACAAGTCATTAATTCTGGATAGTGGATATCTGTTCTTCACTGTCAACTTGTTTAACTCATGGTAGTCGATGCAAATCCTCATACTACCATCCTTCTTCTTTACAAACAAGACCGGAGCACCCCAGGGAGAGGTATCGGTCGAATGAACCCTTTGTCCAACAACTCTTGCAACTAAACCATCAGTTCCTTCATCTCAGACGGAGCCAATTGATACGGTGCCTTGGCAACAGGTTGAGCACCAGGTATCAAGTCGATCTAGAACTCGATCTCGCGGTCCGGTGGCACACCTGGTAAATCTTCTGGGAACACGTCTGGAAAGTCACACACAACTGGTACGTCGGACAATTTTGGTACTGACGCATCCACATCCTTCATGTAAGCCAGGTAGGCACTACATCCACGTTTCATGCACTTCTCTGCCACCACCATTGAAATCACCTTCGGAACCGTAGTAACTCGATTACCATAGATCGTCACGAACTCCCATCAGGCGTAGTTAATCGGATCATCTTCTTGCGACACACAATATTTGCCTCATAGGCTGCTAACCAATCCATCCCAAGAACCACATCAAACCTGCCTAGGGGCATCATGAATAATTTAGCAGAGAACCTATAGCCTTCCAATTCTAGGTCACAACCCTCTATCAGATCAGAAATCCTGGTAGGCTTACCAATGGCAGTTTCTACATCGAAGGGCTCATCAATCTTTCTACTCCTAACAGGCAACTTAATACAGAAGGCATCAGAAATAAAACTCTTACTGGCACCAGAATCAAATAGTATAGAGGCACAAGTTTGGTTTACTAGGAGCGTACCTGACATGACATAGGGGTCCACCCTAGCCGCCTCTCGGGTCATCGTGAATGCTCTGGCTTTTGATCGCTACCTGTCATTCTCGGTCCCCTTCTTTGCCCCAGAACTTTCAGCCCTTGGCTTCTTGTAATCCCTACTCAGATGGCCCTCTTCACCACAGTTATAACATCTTACAACCCCACACTCTCTTGCCATATGACCGGGCTTCCCACACTTGAAGCAGAGATTCAGTCCCCACTTACACTCCCATGTATGTTCCTTCCCGCACTTACCACACCTCTTCATTCCCGTACCTGATGTTACTACCCTTTGATCATCCACCCTTGCCCTCTTGTTATTTGGAATGAAACCACCACGACCAAACCGCTTCCCATTCCAGTTCCTGACATCACCACCCTTCTTACTCACCTCTACCACTGCCACCTCTCTCTCATCATACAACCTCCCTGCCAGATCAACCACCACCTAAAAGTACTCGGCCGGGTGGCGATCATATGCCTGTGGATATCTGCCAGCAAACCCTGGATATACCTCTTGATCTTTCTTGACACCGGCATCACCTGATCCGGCACCAGCCTTGCCATCTCATTGAACTTAGTCGTATACTACTGGTGTGTCATGGTTCCCGCCTCCAGTTGTAAGAACTCTCTCAATCTTGTCAAGTTCCCTGTGAGGAAAAACTCCTTGATCACCATCTTTTTCAGTTCACTCCACCTCATCCTCCCAACAGCCCTGCTGCCCTCAACCTAGAAAATATTGTCCCACCAACATAAAGCTGAGCCATGAATGAGTGGGTAGCAAACTTCACCTTTTGATCCTCCCTACATTCGCTAATCTCCAACACAGCCTCCATTTCTCTCACCCATCGGTGAGCAGCAGCAGCATTCCCGTTACCATAAAATGTCGGGGGCTTGCATCTTTGAAATACCCATAACTACACCCCTTGGCAGTTTCCTGTACCTCTTCCTCTTCCTCTTTATCGCTGGAGACGACCATCTCAGTTTTTCTGTTGCTCCGCTTCACCTAAACCTCTCTCCTCACCCCTTATCCTAATGGTCCTCCTCCTCTCCTCCTTCTCTTTCTTTTCATCCTCCCTCACAGCACAAATAACCTCGGTCACCACAGATGGCAGGATCGACTGCATGACCTGATGAACTTCCTCCATAACTGCCTTTTTCACAGAGGCTCTCAGATTAGCACTCTCATCACCGCCTTCCTGGTGATGAAGCTCAGGCTCTGCAGGAGCCGTCTCAGCAGCCTTAGCCGTGTTCCTGGTGACACGTGGTCTAGCACCACGACCACCCTGTACACCACCTCAAGAAGCCTTTGAAGATCTACCACCCGCCATCCTCTAAACACTATAAGATTCAAACACCAACACGGTCATTCAAGGTAATAGCTCAGATTATGTCAAGTATAGTAAGTCCCTAAATACAATGGCCAGTTGTGATTAGCCCGTTACTTTACTCTTCATCCCCCAAGCATTTCCTATCCTGACTACATCAGTATCCAAATCTACTAAGAGCACATAAATCAGAGAGCACACGCACATAATACCGATTATCTTTATGGAAATAAATTACCTGATGGCACGTAGCTACTTGGGCTGGCATCCTTCTATTTAGTCCCATTCTCAGTTTAAGTTTAGGTTTTGAAAATAATTTACCCAATTCTCTTAAACAATGGCTCTGATACCAACTTGTAAGGCCCCGTTCCCAGGAACCCCCACAGTTGGTCAATCACCACCTTATTTATAATAAGACACAATAAATTTCATAAAAACATTGCAGTGGATTAATTTATCAAAAACCATTCATGCATTAATATTTGATGTTGAAAAATAATACATCATTGTTTTAAAAGAGTTACAAAAGAATATTCAGTTGTATTACAAAACAACAACATTATCGTGCATGAAATGGATGCCAGTCTTTGCCCGCCAAGTAGCTTCACCCTCGTGCCATCCTCAGCAATAAGCTACCTGCCAACTGAAAATACATAAAAAGTTAGCCTTGCTGAGTGAGTTCTAGTTTTATAAATAAGATACCTTCTTTCATTTAAAACATTTTCTTTACTTTCGTACATGGTCATTCATCGTACATACATCAAGGTATTATTATTATTATATTATATATCGCACATATTCGTTCGTTTCACACTTTTTCATTATCTTTCACTTCTATCTAGATCCTGTCATAAGCTATGCCCATCGTTAGGCATGAAGCCACCTCAGTCTTGGGGTTAAGCGATAAGGACCTTGTTTCACACATATGGATCAGTCACCAAGACTGACTCCCCTGTGTATACCCTCATGGGTTAGCCAAGATCACACGCTACATCACACACAGTTGAGCTAACAACTCTTTAATGAGTTGTGAACCTCTTTAAATTTTGCTTGCAAGACTATCATTCATTCGTTATGTTCCACTTTTCATTATCTTTAATCTTTCGCTTCTTTTATGATAATACTTTACGTATAAGAGCATTAACACACCATGTAAAGTCTCGTAATAATACAAAATAAGGAACATCAATAACAGACCACAAATATGCGTAACATGAACAACCATAAACCACCAAAACATTCCAAAGCTTAATTATTGATTTCTATTTCCCAAGATTTCAGAAAAATCCTAAGTCAACTTAGGCGCATGGGCACTATATAGGCGCATGGGTACTATGTAGGCGCACGCGCAGTTGGGCGCATGGGAAAACTTAGGCGCATGGGAACACTTGGGCGCATGGGTACTATACAGGCACACGGGCGGTTGGGCACATGGGCAGTTTACCAGTTCTCACTTATACTAATTTCAGTTCCCATTCATCACCCTAAAGTATTCTTAGCCTAAATCTAGCATACTAAGCACTTAGAACAAGCATACAACCACATGACTCAGTCAAAACATTCACAAACACACACCCCTTGTAAAACAGGGGTAAACATACGGTTCCAACACAAGAGTTGTAAAAATGATAGTTTATATGCATTTCAGCCCCAAGACAAGTTTAAAACAGAAAAATCGAGGACCTAGAACTCACCTACAGTAGCCTTCGAGTAAAACTCCTCCAAACTCGAGAGCACTTGGAGTTCAAACACCTAAACACACCAAAACACACAACCAAACACAGAGGAACACATCAGACTTGGACCAGAAGCTGAAAATCCAGCTGAAACTAAACAAACACACGAAAAGCTTACCTTCAAGCCGATCTTCTTCTTCTCTCTAAAAACCGATGAAACTCTGTTGTTCTTCTTTTTTGCAGCCGAAATCAGTTAGTGGAGCGGGTAGTGGGCGACCATGCCCACCTTTTAAACATCATAATAATAAGTTTGCTCTTGCACAACTTTCCCCTTACTTGGGTTATTGAACCTTTCTTTCTATATACTTCTCTTTTCTTTTCTCTTTTTTTTTGTAAATTTCGGGTTTTACAGCAGTAAAGTATGTGGAGTGGAACAGAAAATCGATGACGGGGGCAAAGTCAGCATCCTTAGAGGAATCAAGGATGGCGACTTGGTTGTTTGAGGATTGAGAGCCATTGTAAGAAAGTATTGTTTGATTGAGGAATTTGAGAGACAGTGAAGACGATAATAGGAATATTAGGTTTCAGTGGTGGTAAAAAAGGTAAAGAAAGAGAGTCAGATGTTTTAAATAGGGGTTAAAAGACCATACCGATAAGTTAAAAGATAGTTTGGTGTGTACTTGAGTATGGCGTAAGGTAGATAATTTAAAATATTCCGAAAAGATCTTAACTTTACACAGTGGAGGCCAAAGATTTCCGTTACACAGTAAAAGTTTCTTCCGAAGGAAAGTTGCTTCCGAGAGAAAAGACTTCTTCCGAGAGAAAATACATCTTCGAGAGAAGAAGTTAATAATCTTCGAAAATAAATTTGATCTATGATCAAATTTTCTTCTAAGGGTAAAAACTCTTTGGAAGAGAGTATTAAAGTGAGGAATTTACCTTCGGAAGATATAAATCTCTTCCGAGGGCAAATTTCTTTTCGAAGAATTTCAACTTAGAAGAAAAACTTTAGTAACAGGGCTTAGATTGTAATTAGACAACATAAACAAGACACATTTTAAAAGGTTTTAAAAAGAAATAAACTAGTCAATGTTAATCATCCCAATAACTATGATTAAGTATTTAAATCTTTGTTCATCAAAGGCTTTGGTGAACAAGTCAGCATATTGTTCATTTGAATTGACTTTTACTAGTTTAATCAAGTGTTTCTCATGAATATCTCGAATGAAATGATACCTGATGTCAATGTGCTTTGTCTTGGAGTGCTTGACTGGATTTTCTGTAATGGAAACACTCGTGTTGTCTATGTGGATAGGAGTATTCATGAAGTAAACCTATAGTCTAACATCTGATTTTGAATCCATAGCAGTTGAGCATAGCAGCTCATAGCAGCAATGTATTCCGCTTCAGCAGTTGATGTAGAGACATATGATTGCTTCTTGCATTGCCAGGAAATAATCCTTCCACAAGAAATTAACATCCTCCTGATGTGGATTTCTTGTTAATGTTGCAGCCTCCATAATCACTGTCAAGTACCCATAGAGATTAAATCTTATTCTTAGGATACCAGAGACCCAGTTTGGGAGTCTCCTTTGAGGTATCTAAGAATCCTTTTGATGGCAATTAGGTGAGACACCTTGGGAACAGCCTGATATCTTGCACAGATGCAAGTTGCAAACATGATATCAGGTCTACTAGCTATGAGATACATCAGAGATCCAATAATTGCCCTGTACTGATGCTGATCAGTATCCTCCCCCTCGGAATCAGGACATAGATTGTGATTTCTGGTATAGGTGTCTTGGTTGTCTTACAATCTTTCATCTCAAATCTTTCTAAGATGTCCTTGAAATACTTAGACTAGTTGATAAAGAACCCTTCTTCCATCTGCTTCACTTGAATATAAGAAAGAAATCCATCTTCCTATGGAGCTCATCTCAAATTTCTTTCTCATGATGCTTTCAAAGTCTTTGCACATTTGGTCATTTGAGGAACCAAATATGATGTCATCGACATAGACTTGAACAAGCAGCATGTCCTTCCTAGATTTCTTTTTGAACAATGTCTTGTCTATGGTGCCTCTGGTGTAGCCGTTTTGAGGAGAAACTAAGACAGAGTCTCATACCACAGCCTAGGTGCTTGATGTAGCCCATAAAGTGCTTTATCCAGTTTGCACACATAGTTGGGATGTTGTGGGTCTTCAAAACCAGGTGGCTGACACACATAGACTTCTCTGTCTATATCCCCATACAAAAATGCATATTTGACATCAAGTTGATAGACTGTGAAGTTCTTGGATGCTGCAAAAGCAAGAAGATTCGCACAGCTTCAAGTCTTGCAACAGGTGTAAAGACATCAGTGTAATCTATGCCTTTTTCCTGTGTATCCTTGAACAACAAGTCTTGCCTTATTCTTGATGATCAAACCTCTATCATCTCTTTTGTTTCTGACCACCCACTTGGTGCCAATAGGGACTTGGCCAGGTGGCAAAGGATACAGGTTCCATACCTTTTGCCTCTTGAATTGAAGCAATTCCTCTTGCATAGCTTCAATCCAATTGCTGTCCTTGAGGGCTTCTTCCACCTTTTTTGGTTCCAATTGAGAGAGAAAGCATGAGTACAAGCATACATTCCTATTGTGGGTCTGATTTCTTGTTCTCACACCTTCTGATACATCCCTAATGATGTTTTCAGTGGATGAGTGTTGTGTATCCTAAGCCTAGGAATTACATCTAATTGCATAGATAGGTCTAAGTTTGAGAAGTTTTGCTAGAACTTCGAACACCTTCTCCAGTTGATGTCTCACATTATTCAATGAGGACTGATTGATTGAATGAGTGACATCATCAATGGTAGTATGCTGTGAAGCAGCATCAACAGTTGCCTGTTCCTCCATGTCACTGTCTTCATCAGCTTGGTGTTGAGTGCTTGAATTGTCACCTCTGGGTTATGAGGCTTAGTGAACTGACAATTTGTTGAAGCTCCTTTGTTTCCTGAGATACTCATGCTTTCAGGACTTTCAGCAGTAGGAGCTTGTTCTTCATTTCTTCTTGGAGAACTAGAAATAGGTCTGGGTAGTCAAATAGTTGATCTTCATATGGGTCACTTTGAGTTCCTGTTCCAGCTGAAACATTCTCACAAGATGGTTTAGAATAGTTTGGAAACAATTCTAAATCAAAAATATATCAGGTCCATTCCCTTTAACACAAGGAGTGTGCTCATTAACAACAATGTTGGATGATTCCTCAAACTGTTGAGTTTTGATATTATACACTCTATAAGCAATAGAGGTGGAGGAATATCCAACAAAGATAGCATCATCTGACTTTTCAGCAAATTTTGCTAAATTGTCCTTTGTGTTGAGTATGGTACACCTGCTACCAAAGGACCTAAGAAAGCCAATGAACGATGGCCTCTTGTTCCATAGCTCATAAGGGGTCTTCCCATGAGGCTTAACAATGAGAACTCTGTTTTGCACATAGCATGCAGTGCTGACTGCCTCTGCCCAGAAAGTTAGAGGCAGTTTTGAATCAGCTAACATTGTTCTTGCAGCCTCAATAAGTGTCCTGTTCCTCCTCTCAGCAACACCATTCTTTGAGGAGTTCTAGGAGCACTATATTGTCTGGTAATCCTTTTTGAGTTAAAGAATGAGTCAAGAACTTGATTCTTAAACTGTCCCTTGATCACTTCTAATGATTTTTACCTTGTGATCCTTTTGATTTTCAATTTTAAGAATAAAGATTTTAATTTCACCGTTTCATCTTTAGTTCTTAAAAAAATACCCAAGTGAATCTTGTAAAATCATCAACAATCACAAGGCAGTATGATTTTTCCAATGCTCATTATACTTGTGGGACCAAAAAGATCCATGTGCAATAAGTGTAATGGAGTGGTGATAGAGTTAACCTCTTTGGATTTGTGAGTGACCTTGTGTTGTTTTCCTTTCAGGCAAGCAACACAGTTGTCTTTACAGAAAAACTCCTTTTTAGGCACACCATGTACCAAATTATTTTTAACCAACTTGTTCATGGTTTTAAAATTAACATGGCACATTCTTTTATGCCAAAGAGTTGACTCATCACCATTGGCTTTGGAAAGAAAGCATGATACTTCACCCAGTGGGGAAGCATTGTTCATATCCAGCTTGTACATATCCCCTCTCCTGGGAGATCTAAGAAGCACCAATTCCTGAGGATTGTCATCCCAGGTTTGAGGATAATGCACTCATGTTCTGTGAAAAGCATTTGGTGCTTTTGGTCACAGAATTGAGAAACACTTAACAGATTGTGTTCAAGCTGTTTGACAAAGTTTACTTTGTCAACTTTTAACTTACCATTGGATACACTACCTCTACCAGAAATGTATCCTCCGGCTTCACCTCCAAACTGAACAGGACCTCCATCAAATATTCAAATTGTTGAAGAAGAGATCTGTTCCCTGTCATGTGCCTGGAGCATCCGCTATCCACAATCCATACATTTCTATTCTTGTCATGTGGATGTCCCTGCACATAAAGTGAGATGATTAGTTACTATTAGAAACCCAAGCCTTGTTGGTCTTGGGTTCTTCCAATGTAGATGATTTAATTGAACCAAAGTATAGGCAAGTGGGTTCAATTTGTGTTTGTGAAGAAGAGGTATTGGCTGCAGCATCTGTTCTGTTCTTCCATACCATCCTATGGTTGACCAGTGTAGATGATCCTGAAGAGGATTGAGCAGCATGACCTTCTTCCGAGGCTACTTTCTTTTTGGAAGATTTCAAAGGATTCCTTTTGTTCCTTTGTTTGTTCTTTGGCTTGTCTTCCGAAGCTATTTTTCTTTCGAAAGAATGATTTTCTTCCGAAAGCAACTTAGCTTCGGAATAAGCTTTCCTTTCCTTGTCACTTGGACCATGTGATAAGGTCCAAATGTGAAACCTTCCTTGACTCCTTCTCTTTTAACATTGGTTGCATAATATGTGCTTGCAGGATTGTAGTAACAATCTTTAGCCATGTGGTTATGCAAACCACAGATTATGCACTCAATGTTACTCTTGATGGGGCGTGATGGCTGTTGGTTCTTGCACTTCTTTTCTTCAACAGCTTTCCCTTTAACTTCTGATCCTTCAGTTGGACAGGAATGCTGGTACTACATTCCTTTCTTGAGTCAGAGTTTCCAACCACTTGGAATCCTGCTGAAATGAATACACCCTTTTGCCTGGGATCTATCTTTATCCTAGACTCAGTCACCTTCTTGTAGTTTTCTTTACTGCCTTGATTTTTTCTTTCTATCTTTGGTGGTTAGGGGTAGGACTAGAGCGGTGGGAATGAGGTTTTCTACCTTATCCTTCCCTGTGGTGGTCACCATAGTTGCATCACTCTTTTGCTCATTGGGTAGTGGTCAGCAGTTGGAACCTCTTGCTCATGAGTACCACATCTTGGCTGTCTAACAGACACATAAGAGTGTGGTGGAGCAATTTCATTGGTTCCAACCCACTTTTGTTTTGATAACACACCTTTGAGTGGGAGGATGATGCAATGATGGTGTTGAAGTTATGCTCTTCAATAGCATACTTCTTTGCTTTAGCCTCAGCTATTACTAGCTGGGCTTGAGCCTCAGTCAACTTAGAAATCAAATCCTTTATTTGAGCCCTGTAGTTTGTGTGTTCATGTTTTAAAGAAGAAACAGTTTTCTCTAACTCTTCAATTTTGAGTTTATAGTCAGATTCTGCTCTCTTGAAATCAGATTTTAGGATGTTTAAGGACTCAATATCGGATTTAATTTCCATGTTGTAATCCTGATAAAGTTTAACCTTAGCAATACAAGCTGGAGTACAAAGGTTTTCATATACCTTACTGTCTTCAGTTCCAGCCATGAGAGCTTGAGCAGGAGTGACATCTTGCACCATAAGCTCCAGTCAACCTCTTGAGCAACAGCCACAGTTTGCTGCTCAGTAGGTTTTGGTGCAGCCCTTGAGGTGGTAGGATGTTGGGAGGCTTGAGTTGCTCCAGGATTAGATCTTGGAGCTTTGCATTCCCTAGCAAAGTGACCAAGCTGGTTACAGTTGTAACATTTGGCTTTGCTTTTATCAAATCCAAATTTGTTGTTGGTTGGATTCTGAGGGAACTGCCTTCCTGTTCTTTTGAAGAACTTCTTTGCTCTGTAGGTGAGGAGAGCCATCTGTTGGACAATGTCCATGTACTCAATGTCATCTGGGCTAAAGCACTCTAGATCATCAAAGCAGAATTGAAATCTCCAGAGTGTTCACTTCCTGAGACAAAGGCACAACTATCCTGAAAAGGAGTGTGTTGAGCCTGTTGAGACCTGGGTGTCTCAGGAAAGTGATGTATGGCCCAGAGGAAGATGATGGTTATTGGGGATAGTTCAGGTACAACTGTGGTTGGGAAGTCTTGATCCTTCAGCAACATGTAGAGCATTGCTGACAGCAAGATTTGAGGGTCTGTTCATCTGGTGGCTCTTCTGAGTCTCCATCTCCATACGGTATCCATCAAGGATTCCATACAGTTCAGTCATGGTGAGAGTGTTAAGATTCTCAGTTCTCTTGATAGAAACACAATAGAAAGTCCATTCATGAGGAAGTGCACTCATGAATTTCCTTACAATCTCTCTTCTCAAGATCCACTCCCATAGACTGAAGAGAGGTGATCAAGTTCATGTACCTGAAGTATTGTTGGCTCAAGGTCTCACAACGATATATGTGAAGTTTTCAAACTTCTACTTCAGTACATCCTTCTTGGACTCCTTGGATTCAGCGAAACCAGAGTACATCAGCTTAAAGCATCAAAGAGTTCTTTGGCTGACTCGCATTGCTGAAAGCCAACCATTATGGAGTTTGGTATGGCTGTAAGCAAAACAGTCATTGCTTTGCAGTCAATGTCTATTTTCTTGAAGTCTTCATCAGAGTAGTCTTCAACGGCCTTCTCTATCATGGCACCATTACCAACTGGGGATTCTACCTTAGGAAGTAAGGACCATGAGTGATAGATCTCCACATGCGGCTATCTTGATACTTGATGAACCCTTCAATAGTTTGCACCAAGTTCCAAAATCATCAGGAGTGATGATAGGAGCCTTGGTCATGGTTCCCATTTCGGACTCAGAAAATTTCTGGTTAAGAGCCATTAAAGTGAAGTGAGTGAGTGTGAAGAAGCAAGGGTGATTTGGGATGGTTAGATCTCACAATCAAGAGCCTGGATGCTCTGATACCAATTGCAGGATCGTTTTTAACTCTCAACACAAAACTCACTAAGTCTCACTTAATCGATGAAACACAGAATCTCAAACTAAAGTTGATAATAATATACAAGTTAATGAACAAGAGAATAGTTTTCAAGATACTTGTATATATTACTTCTCAACTCAATATTACAAGACTCTTTCTAAGCCCATTCACTTAAGTTACAATGAGAAACTATATATACTACTATCTACAGCCGGTTATACTTGGAAATCCAGCTGAATCTATAACTAGACAAATACTATTTGCTAGAAGTAAAGTATCTAAGATAAAATAATATCCTAGATAAGGTAGTCATGACAGGTCCATGACTTACCTTTTGTCACCAACTAAAGATGGCAACTGTACTAAGTTGAAAAGGTGAACAGTGGATTAAAGTATGGTCAACTACATGGGTTTAGGAAAAGCACCATGCAGTGTATCAGAGTCTGTCAGACAGACCATACTTATGTCCACTGGTTCATAGTTGATTCTTCCGAAGCTAAATGGCTTCAGAAGAATAAGTTCTTCCGAGGCCATTTATACTTCGGAAGAAACAACTTCTTCCGAGTCTTCTACAGGTCTTTATGACTTTATTTTTTGAAAGACTTTGTCTTGATCTTCTATGTGTGAATGCTTCGGAAGGTGAACTGATTGGTCTCGGAAGACTTTGTTCTATCCTTTGGAAGTTCTTCATATACTTTGGAAGGAAAACTACTTAGTCTCAAAGACTTAGTTTTCCTCCGAAGCTCTTCAAACAAAATGATTCAGAAGATCTTTGACATAGCTGCGGAAGAGTATTTTTGTCTTCGGAAGACTTCTTCAACTTGTACACAAAATTGTTCTAAGTGTTGTTTTGGTTGCACCAGCCTCATATGATCCAACACATGAGAAATACTATAAGAGTCAGAGGGATCCTGACCAGAGAAAGAGAGGCTTGGTCTTGATCCTAATGAGGACTATCAACATCTGAAGAACTTCTTTGTTTTGGTAGCTTCAGCCTAGGGGGAGTTTGTAAGGTAATATCAGAAGATTATAAGGCTGATGCAACCAAAGAAGCCAAAACAACCAAGGTTTTCCTGCATACAGCACGGACATACAAGGTAGAAGTGCATCGGAAGTTTTACACTACATTAGAACTACTCTAAGTGTAAAATCTCCCGAAGCCAAAGTCCAAATCTTCTAAAGCCAAAGATGAGTCTTCTGAAGCTTCAGAGATAAAATCTTCCGAAGCCATTTTGCTATGAAGACTGATTTCTTCGAAGACAGAGAAGACATGCTTTCTCTGATCTACTTTACATAAGCTGACACATTTTTCTGCTGCAACTCTAAAGCTCACCCCTATATGATTTGGTGAAAGTCCATGCTTTTGTAAACTGTAGATTAGGTCTTTGTCTGTAACTTTCCCTACTTATGTACCTGTTATCCTTTTATATTAGAAAAGGAAGTGAGCTATGGCATGTCATAGTCACTAGTCAAAAGGCAATTTGCCTTTTTGACTCAA
>CM046440.1:54896160-55174356 GCA_025506505.1 Flaveria sonorensis | reverse complement strand
GTCAAGATCATAAGATGTGATCAAGGAATTGAATCCAGAACCAAATCCTTGATGCATTTTGTGATGAAAAAGGTATTACAAGGTATATAGTGCTCCTAGAACTCCTCAACAAAATGGTGTTGCTGAGACAAATAGGACAATTATTAACGTTGCAAGAACCATACTCTCTGACTCTAAACTGCCTATCACATTCTGGACAGAGGCAGTCAAACAGCATACTATGTGCAGAATAGAGTTTTAGTGTCAAAACTCATGGTAAGCTCCTTATGAACTGTGGCATAAAGAGAAAACCTTTCACTGGTTTTCTCAGGTCATTTGGATGTCCATGCACCATCTTGAAAACCAAAGATCATATAGCCAAGTTTGCTAAAAAGCAGATGATGGACCTTCATTGGATACTACTCTTCCCAAGCTAAGGCTTCTATGATATACAATCTCAGGACTAGAGTAGTTGAGGAGTCAGCAATTACCTTCAATGAGTACACTCCTAGTGTAAAAGGTTTTGTTCTAATTGGCTATTTGATCTTGATATAGTTACCAACTATTTTAACAAATCTTGTGAAGATGTTTCGGAACATAGGTAATACATCTGCAAAAAGACCTGATCCAAGATTTGACTGAGATTACCAAATAATAGAATTCCTTCAGCGCTAGTGTAACAAACCCTATAAGTGGAAATACTGTCATCACAGCCATGACAAACTCGTTAGCTGAATCATCTGAGGTGCCAACCAATTCCAGCAATAAGGCATAAAACTCAATGAAGGATTTCCAGTATAGAGGAGAAAGATGGTGAAAGTGATCAAGAAATTCAAGATGCTGACAAACCACTCCACTAAAGGACAACATTAATGATGTCACACGCTCTCTGGATCAAGTTACACTTGAAAAAGTATGGTGAGTTGGTAGGTGATCCTCAATCACCATATCTAATTTCACTAATTAGATCTGTCAAATCAACTTGCTGTGATTCTTCAACTGAGAATCCATAAATCCCATCCTACCGCAAATATCATTGGACATATTAAGACTAGGTGAGAACAAGAGAGAAACCCATGATAAAATGTTTTGCTGCACTCTTGCTTCTTGTCCCAGATTAAGCCAAAGAAAGTTGATGAGGCTTCAAAGTTGAAAGCTAGATTGACACAACGAGGAGGAACTGCTTCAGTTCAAAAGACAAGGGTTTGGAACCTATGTCCTGTTCCACCTGAGAAGATGCTATAGGTACCAAGTGGGTTTTTAGAAATAAGAACGATGATAGACGGCTTGTCATCAAGAACAAGGCAAGAGTAGTAGTCCAAGGGTACACTCAAAAAAGAAGGGATTGACTACACAGATGTTTTGCTCCTATAGCAAGAGTTGAAGCTGTAAGGATATTCCTGCTTGTACTGCATCCAAGTATTTCAAGGTCTCCAACTTGATATCAAGTGTGCATTTTTATATGGGGTGATAGATGAAGAAGTGTATATCAAGCAATCACCTAGCTTTGTAGACCCAGATCATCCTGATTATGTCTGCAAGTTTGAGAAAGTCTCTTTATGGGCTGCATCAAGCTCAGCAAGGAAGTGGTAGAGACATTGACATAGTACCTAGTTCAACATGGTTACAAAAGAGGTACTATTGACAGCACACTACTTCATCAAGAGAACAGGAAATGACTTGATGCTGGTTCAAGTTTTATGTTGCTGACAACATCTTTGGTCAACTA
Organism: Flaveria sonorensis; assembly: GCA_025506505.1. Classification (NCBI taxonomy): domain Eukaryota; kingdom Viridiplantae; phylum Streptophyta; class Magnoliopsida; order Asterales; family Asteraceae; genus Flaveria; species Flaveria sonorensis. Next base: position 55,172,648 of record CM046440.1, on the reverse strand, counting down.
ATAAAAGACTTGCAAAGAGTTTGAAAGGCTAATAAAGAATAGGTTTGAAATGAGTGCCATAGGGGAACTCAATTTTCTCTAGGAATCAAGTGAAGCAGGTTGACAATGGCATCTTTATAAACTAGTCAATATGTACAAGACATACTAACCAGATTTCATCTGATTGACTGTAAGGTTGCTAAGACTCCCATTGCCAGAAACCACTCCATAGGACCTGATCTTGAGGGGGAGTGCGTTAATAAGCATCTTTATAGAGCTATGATTGGGTCTATTATGTACCTAACAGCCAGCATGTCTGATATCATGTTACCACACGCATATGTGCAAGATATCAACCAACCCTTAGATGTCACCCTAATTACTCTCAAGAGGATTCTTAGATATCTCAAAGGAGCTCCTAAACTACGAATTTCTATTTAGAGAATTCTGACATTAATCTGTAGGCTTATACAGATAGTACTATGTGGCTGCAACATGACTGAAGTCTACATCAGGGGGATGTCAATTCCTTGGTGGAAGGATAGTCTCATGGCAATGCAAGAACAATCCTGTGTATCTGCATCACTGCTGAAGCTGAATTACATTACTACTGCAAGCTGCTATGCTCACGTGCGTTGGATTCAGAATCAGATGCTAGATTATGGATTTAACTTCAAGAAGACTTCTATCTACATAGACAACACAATGTTATCTCTATCACAGAAAATCTAGTGCAGCACTGAAAGACAAAGCACATCAACATTAGGTATCATTTGATAAGAGATAATTTTAAAAAGGATTGATAAAACTGGTCAAAGTTAACACGATGAATAATATGTTGATCTATTCACAAAAGCTTTTGAAGAAAAGAGATTAAGTATTTGTATCACCTATTGGATGATTAACTTTGAGTAGATTTTTCTTGAATTAATTTCAATTTTTTTTTCAAATATGTGTTTCTTTAAAGTTATCTAATTTATCACTCATATAAGCCTTGCTTACCTTGGAAGAAAATTTTTCTAAATGATATTTCTTAGAATTTTAATATTAAAGATATATTTTCTTTCAAAAGAAGTTAAGTTGACTTCGGGAGAACATTATGTCTTCAAAAATAACTACTTAATAAGGGATTTAGCCTCGGAAGAAATTCCAATATATCGTTGAATCTTAAATATGCTTCTATGTACTTATATGTTTTGAAGGACATTTTCTTCCGAAAGTATTTATCTTGGAAGCTTATTCATCTTTTGAATAAAACTTTTGAAGTCTAATATCTTCCGTAACAAAATATGTATCAGTGAGAAAATTACTTAAGTATTTTTTTCGGAAGCAATTTCTTCTCAAACTAAGGAATATCTTCCGAAGTCAAATGAATTCGAAAGTTTTCTTAAAATTTCCGAATACAAATTACCTTTGAAAGATTTTCAACTTCTAAGATAACTACCCTTTTTGGGCACTTTTTTAGAGGTGGGACGATATCCGATTTCAAAGTTTATCCTTTGGCATTAACTTTGTCTCACATCTAAGCATATAAATAGCCTTACAATGGTTCTCCCTATTTTTTCTTCATATTCATCTGAATCCTCTAACCCTAAATCACCCACAAACCCTTGTTGTTCTTCTATTTTTTTCACTCAAGCTTCAGAAAATGGCCAACCCTTAACCCAAAACCAGCAGACTTTTCCATCACCTACATAGCAACACAACCTGGTTGCTCTATTGTCGTCTGAGAAAGATCCTGGTTTCTCAGATGTTTGCCTCTTTCTCGCTTAATCATCATACCTCACCGTACTCAGAATGACCCTCCACTATATGAAGAACAACTGCTGGAGTTTTGAGGACCGCTAAGAGGTTATCTTGGATAGTGAAAGGCACTATCTACATCAGTGCAAGGGACTGTTTTCATAACAAAACACCAGCCATCATCACAATCATATGAGGTTGGATGATGAGAAAGGCAAACTTTCCTTCCCAAATAAGCTGTCATGGATCATTCTGCTGATGGGATATGTAGGGGACTACTCAGTGAGGACCTTAAAAAGGGTAAGGTCTTTTTCCACTGGAAATACCTCCTTCATGTTATAATCATTTTTTATCAAACAAACATGGATAATAGGATCAAATTCCAGAATACCTATCCATATAGTCCACGTGATGGTCCAAGGGATCAAGTTCAAGTACTCTTAGTTCGTTAACACAAACTTGCTTGATAACTTAGATTCCTTAGAGTATTATATTTTCCCTAGATATGTCTAGCACATTCTCACTATGAACTTGACTCACCGGTGAGGGGAACAGGTAATATTCTTAATTGGGATAGATAAAGCCCCACATCTTCAAAATAATGAGGAAAACCACTGTTGGTTTTTTTGGGGTAGAAACAGCCTTGTCCCAAAATGTTAGAGCTCCGTGCTCAAGGTGACAACTTGGTAGCACAGCCAATGTTGAACCCACACCTTCTTCATCTTCACCACCCACAAAGCCATAAATACCATCACTTACCATAAAAAATCCAAACGAATTCCTACTCAATATATTCAGATTGAGCAGGCCCCCACATACTTACCCTTATAGGAGGAAGTGGAACCAAGAACTCCCACTTCCCTGAGGAGCAAACCACTCCTATCATTCCAAGGATCAATGCTGAGGTTTTTCATGCTCAGCCTGATAAGCTCATTACCTAAGTTGCAAGGCTTCACTCTGAGTCTCAAAACTCAGGTGAACAACCTTCAGGGGACAGTTACCATCCCTAGTCTTTAGACTTAAACCAACCAATCCTTGACCTCCAATTCTATGATGATGAGAATATCGAATTCAATGAGTACCATGAGTCTATCTTCTCCTCCCCTGCTTAAAGAGAGATGAGTGCTCTTGATACACCCATATCTAGCCCACATCATCTACCATAACTAAGGTGGGCCTCTCTAAACCTATTCAAGAGGTCCATATAGAAGAGGCTCTCACTTTTGAAAGTGATTACATCTTTAAGACCTCAACCATGGCAACCCAGCCCCTGGAGACTTCTCATGAAGCTATCATGGAGCAGGGGAAATCTAGAGTCCAAGAACTAATATTTGATGGTGAGGGAGATGACTTTGATTATGTTCTATCATCCCCTATGATTCTTCTGATGAAGATAAGGAGAGTCTGCAACAAAGGGTGCAAACATTGACACAAACCGACACCTACTTGGTCTCTAAGGTTAATCACCTGGAATCTCAGGTGGCTACCTTACACAGGCAGGTCCTTAATCAGCAACTTGAGATCACTGATCTCAAGGGCAAGTTAGCTGAGAGGCCTGCCAGGCATGCTTAACCAGGTCCACAAGAACTTGTGGATGTGGTGGCCCTAACCTCTAACTCACCTATGCAAGTGGATGATGCTACCAAAAAAGGGTAGGAAATCTCAACTACAATCACAGAACCTGGGAGCACTGCCTAGAGTATGGAGATTGAGGACTCACCATACCCACTTGCAATTGTCTACACTCAACACCTCCTCAGGCCCACATCAATATATGTGGATGGCATTATTCAAAGTTTATTTGAGGAGGGTATACCAAGGGCTATGTCACCTTCATCCCATCTTGCTGAAAATCCAATAGTAGGATGGAGGTATGACACTAACAGAAGATCCTTGGTGCTTTCTAGATACCAGGGTCAACTGGAAGTTTTCAACTTTAAAACCCTGAAATTCTATGAAAGCTTTCCTCTGGTTGACTTGCCACTGCCAACCAAAGTAATAACAGGCAAGCTGATAGGTTAACTAAGAGAATTCAGCTGAGGGTGCTTGAAGAGTTCAAGAGAAGATCCAATCTATATAGACAGAGGCTAGCAGGGAAAACTATTGGTCAACTAGATATTGAGGCAGAACCTAAGATTAGCTTTAAAGGGGAAACCTCGGTTAAAGACCCAGAAGAAGAACTTATGAACCTTAAGACTGCAATTGCTTCAGCACCCAGTACCCTCAAGAGAGTCTAACTTTTTAAGGTGTCTCATAGCCTCTCCCTGACCAGAGCTCAAGTTCAAAACCAAGTCAAGAAGGCCAAAACCCTCTGCACCCTTAGTCACATAAGCCAGTGATTGACAATGGGAAGAGGATTCTAACCTCTTAGAAGATTGAGTTGGAGAAGAGGGAAAGGAAGAGGAAGGCAAGGGGAGAGAGGATGAGAGAGACCCCTAGCTTTATGAAAGCTGCAATCAAGGCTGACCCTAGGCCAAATACTCAAAAAGACGAGTTAAGGGCAGCCAGATTGAATTATATGGCTCTAGAAACTACAACATTGATGAAATAATCTCTCTTCCCTTGGAAGAATTAAATGAGTTGGCTGACACTGAAGATTTAAAAGAGAGGAAGGAGGCTGAGGCTGCTGAATTGCTCCTCAAGATTAAAGAAGAAAGAAAGAGAAGAAACTTTACAAAGCCCCTGTCCTCTTTCAAGTTCAAGAAAGTCCTAAAGTGGACACTGTGGCTATTGAATAAGAAACTCAAGTAGGTAGGGAACAAGATAGACAAAAAATGATAACCTACTCTCTATCAGGCAGCAGCTCTACTCCCTCTATCTTATGAATACATAAAGTTTTTGTACCTCAAGCAGCTAGAGCAAGAAGTTCTAAAAGAGAAGAAAGTTGCTAAGAGAAAAATTAGGGAGGAAGCTATTAAGTCAAGAGCCACCATCAGAACTAACCAGAAGAAGTCTGCGGGCAGAATGAAGATGGTAAGCTTCTTGAAGCTGTATGGGTTCTCCGGAAGGAGACTTGGTCCAATGTCTCTATCCACAATGGATGAGCATATTAGAGTGATGAAGCAAAAGATTAAAAAGAGTGAGCTGGTAGACTTGCATTCTCCACCAAGTCAGGCTGCACCGAAAGCTGAGGTCAAGGTTGAACCCCAAGAGACAACACAACTTGAACCTAGTGCTAAATCACAACAAGCTTCATCTTCTGACCCATAACAGAGTCCTGAACCTTCATCTTCTGAACATGTGAAGGGGAAGGACCCAACTAAGAATGATAAAGAAGGAAAAACTGGTACTAAAGACCAACCTTCTCAATTGAAGTATAGAAAGGGAAAGAGGATGGCCATAAGAAGGGACATAAAGAAGAAGAAGAAAAAGTCCAAGGCATCCACCTCTGCATCTCAGGATGAGTTAAAATATCCTAAGAGTGAACAAGAAGAGGTTGCTCAACCAACTCCAATACAAGTAGAGACTCTTGCTGCTGAGAGACCCATCATATCGTGGGTTTACTCTCCAAACCTAGACAGATGGTATGTCATAAGAGATCAAATAGGTCACATATACTTCTGGAAAAATATGCTTGATCTTTCTTTGCATGATCTGTTGGACATAAGTAGGTACTTTAAAAGTTTAAAGAATCCAGACCAACTGATGAAGAAGGGAATGGATCTGATTCTAATGATGACAATAAAAAATGAAGATCAAGACTTAGAGTCATCCTTAAGTTTTGGTAGTATGGGCCTAGGGGGAGTTTGTAGGAATTATCTTAGAGGTTGATACAAACCAAGGTTCTCTCAGCAAGCATTCTTAAGTACAAGGAAGTTACTTCAGAAGATTTGACAAACGCACAAAGAAATTAACTAAGTGCCAAATCTTTCGAAGCCAAAGATGAAGTCTTTCGAAGCTTCAAGACAAAGTCTTCCGAAGCCTGAAGACTGATTTCTTCCAAAGACAGAGAAGACATTCTTTCTCTAATATGCTTTTGTCAAAAGCTAAACTACTTTCCGTTGCTATCTCTAAAGACTCACCAACTTATACAAGTTGGTGATTTCTTTATTCTTTTGTCAACTGTAAATTAAGGTCTTTGAGTCTGTAACTTTCCAGTCTTGTACTTTTATCCTTTTTTATAATAGATTAGGATATGAACTATTGTATGTCAAAATCACTAGTCAAAAGGCAATCTTCTTTTGACTTTACATTGATCTTGTTGTCTAGATTAGTGTTCCAGCTGGCCTTCAAAGTATGACCTGCTATAGGATGTAGTATAAAGTTTCTCATGTAACCAATCCTTAGGACTAAGCCTTGTAACAATTGTAAAACACTTGAGAGCAATATACATCATCCTTGAAAACCAATACTTATGTTCTGCTTGTATTCTTTACTTTTGTGCTTTGTTTCATTTGCCGGTTCCCTATTTGATCTATTAAGTGTTATTCTCTCCATCTTGTGAAACTGTTGCATCACCCTTAACCGGTCTTGCACAAGTCAAGCACAAGCAAAGGTTGCTCAGTTCGGTTCAGCTTGAGTTATTTATTAATTTATATATATATATATATATATATATATATATATATATATATATATAATTATTATATCCAAAAATATACAATTATAATTATTGTTTTATACATACCACTCTATTGTGTTTGGTCCACTTTATGAATATGCAATTTATATCTATACATACTAAACAATCAACCCAATAAAAATTTAACATTATATCTAAATTAAAACCCTAAGCCGTTAAGCGATAGTCTTTGACCAGATTATCATTCATAAATATGATTATACTATGAAATGTGGTTGTTTTTTAAAGCATAAAAACTTGAGACCCAACATATTTATTGTCTTTGTAAATTTAAATCGTGTGGTACACTAAACCTTATGACTATCAAAATCATGGACTGTCAAGATCGTTTGCTACTCACTCAATAAATGCTCGCTTGATTTTTGGCTTGGTTGTAAATGACTCGATCGGATTGGTTTGGTTTGTAAATAAGCCAAGCATGAGCAAATGTCCGCTCGGTTCGGCCGACTCATGAACAACCCTAATCGGATAGTGGTTGAAACTTCCAAAGCCCACTAAACAACCATCAAAAAGAATAAAACTTTTATTCTAGTCTTCTAGATACCTATTTTAGCAACAGAAATGTCGTCTCATGTTTCTCTCCACAACTATAGCTTCTTGTCTTTATAAATGGATGTGTTGTCTTTGAAGTTTTTTCAATAAACGCTTACAATAACTAGCCAAACCTACAAATTGACGTACCTTTGTTAGCATCTTATGAGCTTTCCATTTTTTGAGTGTCTCAATCTTGGCTGAGACCATGTGAACACCCTTCTCATTTATCACTTGTCTAAGAAAATGCACTTATTGTAACTAAATTTCTTATTTGGAAAACTTGACATATAACTTCATGTTCCTTAACAATTCTAAGATTAATCTTAAATTCTAAGATTAATCTTAAATGTTGCTCATGATTTTCTTTACCTCATGAGTATATTAGCATGTTATCTATAACCATTATCATAAATTTGTTCAAATAAGGTTTACATACAATATTCATTTATGAATACCACTAGTGCATTGTTCAAACAAATGGCTTGACCAGGACTTATAGTGTCCATAGTCCTTGGTATTTCTTCTTCTTGAATCCTCAATTGAGGGTATCCTGTTGTAATATAAATCTTCAAGCAGTAACTAGAACTTTGTATTTATTCGAATAAATCATCTATTCAATAAAGTAGATATTGGTTTTTAATTGTTAGTTTGTTTAGTTCTCGGTAATTGATACACATTTTAAAGATTCCATTCTTGTTCTTATGAACAAGACTGACGCTCCCTACAGCGAGAAACTTAGTGTGATGAATCATTTATCCAATGGCTCTTGCAACTGATTGAGTAATTCTTGCATCGCTAATGGCACCGATCGATAAGTTGATCGTGCGGTAGGTGCTCCTACTGCTAAGTCGATCTGAAAGACAACTTGACATGGGAGCGGGAGTCATGGCAAGTCTTCTAGAAAGACTTCTTGATAATCTTGAACAAACAGAATGTCTTGAAAGTGTTTTCCCTCGGGCATCTTTTAATATGAGCTAAGAGTGTGTGATACCTTTTCTTTAAGTACTTTCAAGCCTTTATGCATGATATGATTCTTAAACATATTCCATTCCTCTCCCCTTGGATCGTGAGTATTTCTCCATGAGAATATCTTGTAAAATCCCACGTGAACCATGCTAGGATATTGTTTGTTTTGCCCTCGATAGGTTGCTCATTTTGAAACTCAAAGTTTTTATTTCTCTTGACGAATTTCTCAGCTAGGCAAAATGTGTCTTGCTAGAAGAGGTTTTCACTCTTTTGCAAGGAAGGCTTCGTTCTCCCCGTCAACTGATGTGGGACTTACATCTCTACCTTCGTTAGGGAGCCCAACGTCCTCGTTGCACACCGGTGTGGCCCATGGCTCTAATATCATTCATAACAGCCCAAGTTAACTATGCTAGGATATTATACATTTTGCCCCCAATGGGTTACCCATCTAGAAACTTATTCACTTGACAAATTGCTTACCCAAACAAAATGTGTATATGTATATAAAAATTACCCCTTCTTATAAAGAAGGTTTCTACTTCCGCTCAACCTATGTGAGACTTTCATCTAACTGACTATGATACAATATGTAACAACCCAAATGAATCATACTAGGATATTTTTCAATTTGCCCCCGCCTAGTTGTCCATCTAAAAATTCACAGTCTTCTTTTCACCGGATGAATTTCTAGACTAGATAAAACGCATTATGGTCGAGAAGGTTTCCACCCCTATAAGAAAGACTTTGTTCTTCCCCTCAACTAATATTAGTCTTACATCTCTTGGGTTGTATGGATAGTATTAGAGCCAAGTTAGATGTAAGTCTCATATTGCTTAAGTGGGAGAACGAAACCTTTCTTGTAAGTGGTGAAAACATTTTTTAAGAAGACGCGTTTTGTTTCGCAAGCAATTCACCAGGTGAAATAAACTCATGAGTTTCCGTATGGGCAACCTATCGGAGAGTAAAATAGACAACATCTTGGGAGAGAGGACGCATTTTATCTGAAACATAACTATTTTATCATTTAATAATAAAACCACAAGTTGACTTCTACAGAAGTCGAAACGTTAATGATAAAATTATTCATTTATTTATGAAAAAATGAATTTGCATCATTGTTTATGAACTCAACATCATTTCTTAACTAATTCTGGTGTATCTATATGTAGATAGCGCTCACGTTTGTTTGAAGTATGATGCCAATAAAGATAATAATATATGGAGATGTCTAAAGCTCTACTTCAATCAGTTCTAATGAATTTTGAGGCATAATGCTTTAATTATAGTTTTGAAAAACGAAAAAGCAAATCGGCTAGGTTGGCTTAGTTGCCTAGAACGGTCATGACAGATCAACTTTGGTTGTTTGAATCAATTTTTAAAATATTCAACTTGTTAGATTGTATTAATTTTTTAAAATCATTAAAGTTGTCGGTTTTGTATTTCGTGAAAAACTTGGATACTGAAATCACGTCAACACTTTTAGATTAAATTATTTCATTGGTACTCACAAACATTTGATCGAGTAATTCTCAAAGATAGATCAAGAACGAGTATGAAATATGTTAAAGATTTTATATCAAAATCTTGTCAAATTCAACCTTTATATAAGGACTGAAACGATGCAATGAATAATCACGACCTTTCATGAGACGTCATGACAATTGACTGTTATCATCTCCATAACTATCAACTGGCACTTACATTAGTAGAAACTACATCGGTAGACAAAGTTACTACTGTAGACTTGTTCATTAGCCGTAAGTTTTTGTTCATCATTTTTTCTACTGATTGGTTACTGTACCAACTAATGAAGTGTTAACAAAGTCGCTATTGATCTTCAAGTTTGCAACCAAAGTTTAGTTTTGCTACTTGAGAGCAATTTTGTTACTGAAAAGCGCTGATGATCAATTGCTAGTAATACATCATATACTACCGAAAGATCAAAACTTGCTATTGATCATAGTTTCTTCTTACGATCAATGGCAACTTACTACTGAGGTGTTAGTTCTTTCACATCATCTAAAATCAGCTTGATCGCAACAAGAGCTGCCGCCCATTGGACCTCTCTATTAGAGGCATTGCCCGCAGACCCGGTTGTTCAGTGAATTTCGTCCCCTTGAATCATTGAGGTGTCTTATCATCAGAAAATTTAATAGTTTTTGTCAAATGTGCACTCGACCCCTTTTAACATGTATCAATATATATTTTTATTTCTCATTATAATTTTAAGTTAATTTATTATATTAAAATGATCTTTGTAACACCAAAATCACTAACAAAAGATATCTATTAATAAACGAACAATTCAAAAATAAATATTTCAAAAGTTAACAAGCGATTTTCAATTTACACTACCAATTCCAAGTTTCAATAACCTAGATCCTAAATCAAAGAGTAATAAATTTTAGGGTTAATTTCATATATATCCGTACAAACTTACAAAATATCATATATATTCAAATGAAACTTTTAATATCATATATATCCCTACAAAACATAATAAATATCATATATATCCTACAAAACCTTTTAAATATCACATATATTCAAAGCATATTCTAAATACCATATATATGAATAAAATAATCAAAATATCATATATTTATATTAACATATTTTATGCACATAATATAAACTATAACCAATTTACCATTTATTTTTTTAAAACTTTGTTTTACACAATTTAAACTTATATTTCTACTATATTTTTTATCGTTCTTTAATGTTTTTTTTATTTTTTTTATAGAAGTTTATATGTAACTGAAAAGAAACTATAAACAAATCTAACCTACATTAATACGACCTATATGAATAAAACTTTATTGTTAAGAGGTTTAAAAAGGATATTTAATCGAGACGACCCAGAAATAGTTAAAAAAAGGTATAAAATTTAGTAAAAATCACTATGAAATTTAGTAAAAGATATAATAGAAAATGCTATAAAAATCGGGTCACTTATAAAATCAATAAAAATTTGGTTGTAAAAACATAAAAACACCTCATAAAAAGATTTAAAGTTTTAATAAAATTCAAATGGTTATATAATGAATTATTTTTATGCAATATATGAAATGGATACATATAATATTTTAATTATCTTAAAAAGATATATATGATATAAGATAAGTTTTATAAGGACATATATGATATTTAAAATTTAGTTTGGATATATATGATATTTAACTAGTTTTGTAAGGATATGTATGAAATTAATCCTAAATTTCAAATAACACCATCAAACCCATTGAACAAACATGTTTGCTTAGATTTAAATGGTTTAGCTGGAGGGTTTATAAAAACTCTAGAAGGTTGCACTTTTGGAGCAAGCTGTTTTTATTTAGAGTTTTCTTAGTCTATAAGTTAACAAACAATCAAGTTGGCCTATGTTTCTCTTGTCGTGATCAATCTTTTATTAAGCTTTAATCGTTTTTATCTAAAGCATTGAAAGTTACAAATTAAATTCGCATCAATGTCTTTATATTGAAAATTATGTTTTAAAAATGTGTAATCCAAATTTAACCATTAACTTCAAAATTCAACTTTCATTATGCATACATGCAATTAATTTCTATTTCTAGACAAAGTTATATATACGAATGTGAAAGCTAAATACAAGATGGTGTTATCATACTGATCATATTAAATGAATTAATTGAAACTACCAATTAACGTCAACGAGTTTTTTAATTTACTATCATAACAAAAATCTGAATATTCCCAATTGATATAAAATTAAATCGGGTGAAGATACCAATCAACCGAACTTGTTCGCTTTTTGCCTAATTTTACAAAGTTACCAACTTTTTCGCTTTTAGTCTAATTCTACAAACAGCATCAATATAGAGAATGTAATTCAAACGAACCATAAATACAGATTCAAGGTCTTGGTAAAATCGGGACTTTTGCATTACATTTCGAACATTATTTAAGACAACTTAAATTTTTATGACAATTGACATCTCCATTCAAATTTTCCTGACCCGGTAGGCATGTTAGACGAACATGAACGGAAACCTAAAATGTTAAGGTGGGTATTCGGGTATGAGAATATTTTTAAATTCTTTTACTGGTATGACAATGGTGACACCCAACCCTATTTTCTAAAACATGCATGTCTATTTAACTTAATCATACCTGTAAACATTTTTATTTATTTTCTTTTATCATTGGCTTACAGAGTTATCTATTACATGTTTCTACTAGCTTTAGTTACCCGTGTATTACACGAAAATGTAAAAAGTTAATTATTAAATAACATAAAAATAAAAATAAAATCAAGTGTGTTATATATTAAATAAGACATAACAATTTTTTATTATAAGGTCACAAATGAGCAAAAACATCATTGTAAACTACATTTGTAGTAACATTAGTAGGTTTACACTCATTATCTAAAGTTAAAAAGCTTCAATCCATCTTTACTCTTAACTTGTGATAAGATGTCATAAAACTGATCATGCTTAAAAATAGGCTACTTCAAGTATAAACCGACACTTGATAGAGATTGACCTTAACTTTTGTTTATTGTCATAACGAAATATACAATCAAATAAACTGTATTCTTTTAGACTTAAAAATAATACTTTTGACGGGTCAAATCGTGAGCTAGATATTAAGTGGGTGTGAAGATATTAGTATGAAGAAATTAAGATTTGAATAATATACACTGAAAAATTATGTGCAATAATTAGATCAATTTCGAATTATTTTGATCCTATAATCAAATATAGAGATATAGTATTGAATCGGGTTGGATCGGGCTATAAATGTTCATAATATCTCTGATTAGTTGTTGATTATTATTTATTTAATACTAACCTAAGTAAACTCGTGTAATATACGGGTTGAAAAAATAAAATATTAAATATAATTAAATTTTATGAAGTATAAAATGATAATCTAAAATAAGATATAATTAAATTACATATGAGTAATAACTATAAGTAATAAAATAACAATATCAATTTTTATACTTTTGTTTTTAAATTTTCTTTCCAAAAAAAGTTAAACATTTTTTTCAAAACAAACCGTATTAAAAATATTATTTTTATAATTTTTATTATAACTCCTAATTTTAATTATTTTAAGTTTATTAAAAAATTACTTTTTAAAATACCAATTTTAAAATATTTTATATTTTAAAAAATTAGATGTTTTAGAAATTTTTTTAATTGTATGAAAAATTGTTTTCTAGAAATAACATTAATAAAAAGACATCTTTATTAATTTATTAAAAAATTAATCTAAAAAGAATTAAAATTATTTAATATTTCTTAATTTAAGTAATTATTTAAGAGGAGAGAGAGACGGGAAAAATAAACCTTAAGAAGTCTAGAAATATACCAAGTGTCCCCCTAAATTACTTTTTTAGTATTATATATAGATATAGATTGGATAATAGAACTATATAAACAACTAATAAGAGATTTTCTTAAAATCCACAGATAATGTTTAACAAACTAACTTAGTTTATATCCGATGTGTAATGAGCATTCAGATAGTGAGATCACACAAAGTGGCATCCGGGAAAGGGTAGGGAGTGCCCGTCACCGGATGAGAAACCCCCCCCCCCCCAAGGGGTCTCGACTTCAATTTTAAGGTTCCAACCAAATGAATATTGATCAGGCTTTCACCAGTTAGTTTGTTGGTATGCAGGTTGTACTGTATAACACACAATGCACATAAAGGGAATTTGGAAAACACAATAAACAAAACAAGAAAAATAAAAAACAATTCTAATATGATATTAATGTGACAACCCGAGTAAATTGAGGAACCTAACAACATTCACTATCCATCCCACATCTTCATCTTTATAATTACATTAAACATCATTATTTTTCTTTCTGATTTTCAATTAAATATTATTTTTCATATTTTTATCATTACATTTTCTCTTTCATTCACTTATAGCCACTTTCAAAAATATTAAAAATTATAAAGGTTGTATCATGTTTTCTCAACATGAGGAAACATTATACAATTCCCATAAATTTTCAACTTTTTTCACTGACAAACATCTACATAATATAAGACATCCACTCATATATATTGAGAACGGAGTATGAATGCGCTAAGACGACTACCGCCGCTTAAAGCATATAAAACTTGACACCGTTTTATAGTCGAGTACGACACACCATCCCATTGACCAGGGAATCTAGTACTCCCAGGTACAAGACTTTAGTAGACCTCGGCTAACAAATTAACAAATTTGGTTGACTAGGCCCATTTCATTTGAAAACTTTGCAACGGCACAATTCTTATCCTCGATCATAGTTTTATTTCTTAGCGCATGCAAGTATGCAACAGACGTACCATTTGTTGCTCGTATTCATCTTCTCTTTTCTCTTCAATTTTACCGAAAGAAACTCAAATCTTTACTTTTAAAAGTTCCAACTTTTCAAACCCCACTTCTCAAAACATGTGATCGATCGTTTTCCGTATGAATCGATAAAGAACACATCGTTTCACATGGTACCCATTTCGCAAAGACACCTAAAAAGTCGAAAGTTTCATGTTTTGAGTTCGATTTCGACTGTTTAAAGTGGGATCGGTCGTTAATTTGTTCGTGGGTCTTGTGATTTTCGTGGGGATTTTTAGTTTGCAGGTGGGAATCAAGCAGATTGTTGATTTAGGGTTTAGGGTTTGTGAATTATCTCTGTTTTTGTTGGATAAAAATGGGGGGAATGTCGTCTGATAATATTCATGGGCTTGTGTTAGCTCTATCTTCTAGTGTGTTTATTGGATCTAGCTTTATTATTAAGAAAAAGGGTCTCATGAACGCTGGTGCTACAGGAATTAGAGCAGGTTTCAATTCATCCCTCTGAATTTTCCCTTCAATCTTCTGTTTTTATGTATGTTGAAAATTAGGGTTTTAGCGTTTAATTTGGATAAAATGTTGTTAATTTAGGGTTTTATGGGTTTTGTTGCTCTATAATGATCATCCTCTGTTAAAACCCTTGTCACATCTTCACCTATAAAACCATGAAGTGCAACTTGTTATAAAGAAACATATGATGAATTCTACATGATGAATACCTTTAATCATATTTGATATCTTACACCGGGGACGGCATAAAAATCCAAACCCAACCGGAAATCAATAGGTGTTAGGTGATACTTGTCTCGTTTCATGAAACGGATCCTGTTTATCTGCATCGAAACCGAATATGTTAATGGTATTTTGAAATGGTTAATAACTTGAAACTATTTTAAATATAGAATTGTTAGAAATGTACTTGACTATTTGATAATTTAAGTAGTTCTTTGCGGTGAGTTTGAGATTATGATTCGAGTAATAGGAATCTTAATAGTTATTTTGATCAAATAAATTCAATAGGGATCCTTGAAATACATGGAAACCGTGAACCTATAGAGTAATTGGGTACCTAACAGGTATCGGACCAGGTATGAGATACGGTTTACACTCAGGTATGCGAATAGATTACCAAAACCTGTGAGTGTGCCACAAACCTGCCCATTACCATACTTACTTTAAATATAGCGAAAAGGTATCAATATATCTGTGTTAATATACATCAATTGATCAATCCAGATTCCTGAGTCATTTTTAGTTATTTAATATTTTAATGTATATGATTTTGATTATACAACCTTATATATATGTGAATTCTTTGATTAGGTTCAGGAGGCTATTCATACTTGAAAGAACCCTGGTGGTGGGCTGGCATGATCAGCAGTAAGTTCTGATTGAACAACAAGTTTGTGTTGTTGCTTTTGTAATTGGTTAATTGCATATAAGTTTTGTTATAATGGCACCCAGAATCCATAATGGTTTTCATTCTTATATTGAAATTGCAGTGATCATAGGCGAGGTGGCAAATTTTGCAGCTTATGCTTATGCACCAGCAATTCTAGTAACCCCATTAGGGGCTTTGAGTATGATAATCAGTAGTCTAGCATACGATATGTGGTAATTTTCTTGATTTAAAGATGTCATTTTTTTACATATATATAAAATCTTGTGCAGTGCAGTTCTAGCCCATTACTTTTTGGGTGAAAGGTTGCATATTTTCGGCGTAATCGGGTGTGCACTCTGTTTGGTGGGTTCGACCACAATCGTCCTGCACGCACCACAGGAGACCCCTGTCAAGTCAGTTAAAGAATTTGGTTCTTTGCAACCGCACCAGGTATGTTATGTTATAGAATTTATATTTCGAAGAAACAGTTGGCATAAAGATTATAGCTTTTGATATCTTGACAGAATTTTAGGGTCTTAACAGGATTTCTGGTCTACGCGTGCATTGTTTTGATTGTTGTTGGCATACTTATCTACCGTTATGTGCCTCGTTATGGTGCGACCCATCTGGTCATATACGTCGGAATATGCTCTCTTATGGGCTCCCTCACGGTTCGTGTTGTCTTGTTATTGATTGTGGTTTCTTTTAATGGTTTGATGTTTTTCGACCTTAAAACTTGTGAAAATTGTAGGTTATGTGTGTGAAAGCCGTGGGAATCGCCATGAAATTATCATTTTCGGGACATAATCAGTTCAAATACTTCCAAACATGGTTCTTTACAGTGTTACTTTTTGGTTTCATTCTCTTGCAACTCAATTATTTGAACAAGGTAAATTAAAAAGGATATATTTTACCTATTCTTTTGGATTTGCCAACTTTTAATATAATATATATGCGTGCATGCGCGCGTGTGTATTGAGACTCTTTACAAATAATGGTGTTTTACAATATATTTGCAGGCGCTAGACACCTTCAATACTGCTGTGATTTCACCAGTTTATTATGTCATGTTTACCAGTCTCACAATTTTAGCCAGTATGATCATGTTCAAGGTGATTTACGGCAACCATGACACCTAAACAAAAAATTTCAACTTTTTAACATTATTCTGAGGTTTTGTTGTTAAAATTTTGATTTTTGAAACGCAGAACTGGGATCATCAAAATGCATCTCAGATTATAACTGAAATCAGTGGTTTTGTGACTATTTTCTCGGGGACGTTTCTTCTGCATAAAACTAAGGATATGGGAACTCCAGCAACCGAATCACCAAAACTTTCGAGCTCATCAACCAAGAGCCAAAATGAAAGTCCTGCAAGGCCGGAACTGTGAAATGACATAGGATGGCTGTGGTGGTGATGGTGGTGGACCAAAACTCCGGTGACTGGAACAGTGAAATGTCACAAGCTGTTGATGGTCTTGTGGTAGATTAGAGGCTTTTAACAACAGGGTTAGATAATGCTGAGAATCATGAGGATTTCTTGCATACTGTGATAAAGTTGTTAGAAAGATTTTGTTTTGTTAATTTTTAGTTCTAGCTTTTGATATTCAAGTATTTTATTTATTGGATATTGAAGCAAACTTTTTTACTTTTAATATGTTAATATTTAACTAAATTTTGGATGATATGAATTATTATTTATTATTACAGTTTTATATTCATTACAGCAAACTTTTTTACTTTTAATATGTTAATATTTAACCGAACCGAGCCGATCCGAACCGAGCGGACCTTTCCTCGTGGTTATACACATTAGCACGTCGCAACGCACATGCATGGGTTAAAGTTTTTACGTCTGGTGTTGGTGGTCACTAGCGACAGTGTGACATTGATGTTATTTGACACGGTTTTACGCCCTCATCGCAACGCGTGAGGTTAAATACTAGTTAAGGTTGAGTTCTATCTGGCCAATGGTTACTAGTGTTTAGTGGTGGCTTTTTTTATTTTTTATTTTGTAAAAGTAAGAGTTGAAGTTCTGTTATACCCAAAGGTATACTTAGACGAAGATTAATAGGTGTAAATGTTTATGAAAAACTTTATTATTTTTTTGAGTGAATTGTCGTTTTCTTCTCTGGTTTGGTCATAATTATTATTTTCATCCAAAAAAAATTTATTTTGCATTTGGCTCCTAAGGTTTTATAAAATCATCATTTTCATTCAAAAAAATTAACTTTGTTAATTTAAAATGTTAAACCACCTATCATTAAAAGGGGTAATTATGTAATATTGCATATAAAGACAAAATCCTAATTTATGTTAACGTATTGGTGTTAAGTTTCATTCACGTGTTGTTGTTCCATTCATGAAACCTAAATAGGTCATTTTATCTTCAAACCTTTCATCATGACTGAATCATGAGATTGTCTGCTTCATCGGTGAGGGAGGAGAATGGACCTCATTTTTTGTAGCATGTCGGAACACCATGACGTAGGAGGTTATATAATAGGACCATCGCCTCTTGTCACATCTTTCCTATGATTCAGTTCCACTCGATTATGGTTATGTAACTGAGGGATTTTGTTTGTAGTTTAAAGAATACTCTGAATATAATTCAAATTCCAATTCCAATTCTAACAAATTACCAAACACATTGACTAACAGAATTCAAATTTTAATTTCATTGAATTCTTTCAAAATACTATACCAAACGCACCCCAACACACCCTGCAGGACCGATGAAGGATGGTCAATGCAACAGTTTCACAAGGTTGAGAGATTTAGAACACTTAGCAGATCAAATAGAAAACTGGTTAGGATGAAACAATGAACACAAGTAACAAGAACAATAAAACAAGAACACTCAAATATAGTTTTCAAGAATGATGTATATTGCTCTCAAGTTCTTACAAGTGTTACAAAGCTTGTCTTCTAAATACAAGTACTTGAGATACTTTATACTACATCCTACAACCGGCCATAC
Source organism: Flaveria sonorensis (assembly GCA_025506505.1). Classification (NCBI taxonomy): domain Eukaryota; kingdom Viridiplantae; phylum Streptophyta; class Magnoliopsida; order Asterales; family Asteraceae; genus Flaveria; species Flaveria sonorensis. The sequence goes on along the minus strand of CM046440.1, from coordinate 55,154,161 downwards.
CTTGAATGCTAGCTGGAAACACTAATCTAGACAACAAGATCAATGTAAAGTCAAAAGGCAGATTGCCTTTTGACTAGTGACTATGACATGCCATAGCTCACATCCTAATATATTACAAAAAGGATAAAAGTACATAGTTGAAAAGTTACAGACAAAAGACCTTAATCTACAGTTGATAAAAGCATGGACTTTTCACCAACTCATATAAGTTGGTGAGTCTTCAAAAGTGGCAGCAGAAAGTGGTTCAGCTTTTGTCAAAAGGTGATTCAGAAAAAGCATGTCTTCTCTGTCTTCGGAAGAAACCAGTTTTTGGCTTCGGAAGACTTTGTCTTTGAAGCTTCGGAAGACTTTGTCTTTGAAGCTTCGGAAGACTTCATCTTTGGCTTCGAAAGATATGGTCTTTTGGCATCGAAAGATTTGATACTTAACATAATTCACTGAATTATATCAAATCTTCCAAAGTAATTTCCTTGTACTTCACATGTGTAGGCTGAGAGCTCTTTGGTTGTTCTTTGGTTGCATCAGCCTTTAAGTGTATTCCTTACAAACTCCCCCTAGGCTGATGCTACCAAAACTAAAGAGACCTTTGAGTCTTGATCTTCATCTGTTGATAGTCCTCATCAGAATCAGGACCATTCCCTTTATCATCAGATGGTCAAGATTTCTCAAAGTCTAAAAGTATCTCCTCATGTCATAGAGATCATGTACAGGGAGGTCAAATATGTTTTTCCAGAAGTACATGTCTTAACCCCCTTGATCTCTAGTGACATACCATCTGTCTGGATTGGTGGCAAACATCTAAGACTCGATTGGTCCTCAGCAGCAAGAGGCTCTACTTGAATAGGAGTTGGATGAGCAGCCTCTTCTTAATCACCCTCAGGATGTTCTGACCTATCCTGAGGTACAGAGTTATATGCCTTAGACTTCTTCTTCTTCTTCTTGTCCCTTCTTATGGCCATCTTTTTCCTCTTTCCGAACTTTAACTAAGGAGACTAGCCTACAGTACTAGATTGTTCTTGTTTGTATTCCTTAGTTGGGTCCTTGTCCTTCATATGTTTAGAAGGAGAAGATCAAGACCCTACTGTGGGTCAGAAGATGAAGCTGGCTGTGATGTAGCACTAGGTCCAGGTTGTGTTGTCTCATGGGGTTCAACCTTGGCCTCAGCTTCAGGTGCAGTTTGACTTGGTGGAGAATGCAAGTCAACCATCTCACCCCTTTTGATCTTCTACTTGATCACTCAAATGTGCTCTTCTATGGTGGATAGAGCCATTGGACCAAGTCTCCTTCCAGAGAATCCATACAGCTTCAAGAAGCTCATCATCTTTTGTCTACCGGCAGATTTCTTCAAATTGATCTGATAGTGGCTCTTGACCTTGCAGCCTCTTCCCTCATCTTTCTTTTTGCGGCCTTTTGCTCTTTTTTCACTTGTTGCTCAAGCTGCTTGAGGTATTCGAACTCAATGTAGTCATATAGTAAGGAAACAAGGTCTGCTGCCTGTTAGAGACCTGTGGCACTCAGGTAGGTTATCATGTTTTGCCTGCTTGTTCCCTATCTACCTGAGTTTGTTGCTCAATAGCCACAGTCTCTTCTTTAGAAATTTCCTAAACTAGGGAGAGGGTAGGAGCTTTGTAGAGTCTTTTTCTCCTTCTTTCTTCCTTGATCTTGAGAACCAATTCTGTAGTCTCAGCTTCCTTCCTCTCCTTTGACACTTCCATGTCAACCAGTTCATTTAATTCCTCTAAGGGGAGAGAGATGAGTTTATTAATGTTATAGTTCCTAGACCCCAGATAGTTCAATCTGGTTGCCTTTAACTCATCATCTTGAGTGCTTGGCCTGGGGACAGCCCTGATTGCAACTTCCATGAAGCCAGAGGTCCCACTTGAACTCTCTCCCCTTGCCTTCCTCTTCCTCTGTCTCTTCTCCATCTTAATCTCCTCAGAGGTCATCTTCCTCTTCCCTTTGTCACTCACAGGCCTGAATGACTTAGGGTGGAGAGAGCTTTCGCCTTCATTGCTTGGTGCTGCACTTGAGCTCTGGCCAGAGAGAGGCTATAAGACACCTTCACCAGCTGGTGCCTTACTAAGGGTAATGGGTGCTGAAGCAGCTCCTATCTTAAGTTCACAGGCTCAACTACTGGGCCTTCAGCCAAGGTTTCCCCTTCGAAGCTAATCTTAAAATTCACCTCAGCATCCAGTTGACCAACAGTCTTGCCTGCTAGCCTCTGTCTATATAATCTGGTTCTCAACATGAACTCTTCAAGCACCCTTTATTGAATCCTATCAGCTAACTTTATAGCTTTCCTGTTTTCACTTGGGTTGGCAAGTGGGAGGTCAACTAGATAGGTGCTCTCATAGTATCTCAGGTTGTAGAAGTTGAAGATCTCTTGTTGTCCTTGAGACCTAAATATTACCACGGCTCTCCTTTGAGTATCATACCTCCATCCCACTATTGGATTCTTAGCAGGGTGAGATGGAGTAGACATAGCACTTGGTAGACCCTCCTCAAACAAGCTTTGATAAGCGAGTCCATATAAGTGTGGACCTAATGTAAGGCCCAGTTCCCAGGATACCCCACAGCTGGTCATTCATAGCACTTTACACATTAAAATACATTAAAGTAAGAAATCATGGCAACAGAATAATTAAACAAAACAATTTCATGCATTAATAATAACTTTTGCCAAGAAATTCATTGTTGTCATGAGTTTCAAAAGAATATTTAATTATATTACAAGACAAAAATATTATTTCTGCACAACATGGATGCCAGTCTTTATTCACCAAGTAGCTACAATCTCGTGCCATCCCCCAGCAACATTATCACCTGCCAACTGATAAGCATATAAAAAATTAGCGTTGCTGAATGAGTTCTAGTTTTAATAATATAGAAAATATACATTGGTAAGCTCCCTTTGGTGATCATTCATCAGTATACATAATCATTCATTAAGAGATTTATTATCTTTCTTTCTTTCATTATCTTTCTATTTTATTAACTAGGATTGCACAAAGCAAGAGCCTATATTATTGGTTGATAATAGATGCCAAACCCCTACCAATAAACTTTTATCATGATAGCTAACCCATTGGCAGTTGACCCACACTGCTAGGCACGAAGCCTGCTCATGAATACGGGTCCTATTGATTTATTGGTCAATCCCCAGGATTAGACCCCTGATGTGCATTATTTGGGCTGAAACAACCGCACATCAGTTGAGCAAACGACCCCCAAGGTCGTGAACCTCCATTGGTTTTGCTTTCAAGACTTTTCATTTATCATAAGGGCCCGAGGGTAACATTCATTAAGTTCCACTATCTTTCTTTCATTTCTTTACGACCACTTGATTATGAATAATACTTGTAAGATAACCATTGCCTTATAATCACATAACATGAAATAGTAATTATTATCCAAACAACAGCCCATAAGAAAAGAATAAAACAGCAGCGTTGGAAATCACACTACCTACCAGTTCACAACTAACTAACTAACTAACTAACCCATCACATGCATTAATAATAACTTTTGTCAAGGAATACATTGTTGTTACAAGTTTCAAAAGAATATTTAGTTGTATTACAAGACAAAAATCATTTCTGCATAACATGGGTGCCAGTCTTTATTTGCCAAGTAGCTTCAACCTCGTGCCATCCCCAACAACATCATTACCTGCCACTGATATACATATAAAAAGTCAGCGTTGCTAAGTGAGTTCTAGTTTTGATAATAAAGAAAATATACATTTTTACAAGCTTCGCTTGGTCATCGTCCATCATTATACATAATCGTTCACTAGGAATTCATTATATTTCTTTCTTTCATTATCTTTATTTTTTATTAACTAGGATTGCACAAAGCAAGAGCCTATATTATTAGTTGGCAACAGATCCCGAACCCTGTCAGTATATATTTATAAGTGGTAGCTAACCCCTGATAGTTGACCCACACTGCTAGGCATGAAGCCAGCTCATGAATACGGGTCCTATTGATTTATTGGTCAACCACAAGGATTAGACCCCAAATGTGCATTCTTTGGGCTGAAACAGCCGCACATCAGTTGAGCAAACAACATCTAGGGTCGTGAACCTCCATTGGTTTTGCTTGCAAGGCTTTTCATTTATTATAAAGGCCCGGGGGTAACATTCATTAAGTTCCACTGTCTTTCTTTTATTCCTTTGTGACCACTTGATTACGAATAATACTTTTAAGATATCCATTGCCTTATAATCACAAACATGAAATAGTAAATATAATCCATAACAGCAGCCCATAAGAAAAGAATAAAACATTAGTGTTAGAATTCACACCTCAGAGAATCACGATTGCACAGATTATTATTTCTGATCATCTCTCGAAATGAGAATACATCACACTATATACCCAGTTCCACAACTAACTAACTAACTATTAACACCCAACACACGCAACTTTAATAAACATATAATTTAAGACCCTGAACTTATGCTAACTATCAATTAGCAAACACAACACTAATACTAATACTTTCGAAGGCAAACATAAGCTTCGGAAGAATATAAGCTTCGGAAGAAAACTTGTACTTCTGCTTCGGAAGCAAACTTGATTTGACTTTTATATCTCACAATTAGAAACATTAAACAAGCATAAGCTTCCATTAAAACATAAGTACCAGTCACTTAATTTCTATTCCCAAAATTTTAGAATAAACCTAAGTGTTCACAGCGCATGAAATAGGTATACAACGGATGACTTAAATACTAAGTGTCCACAGCGGACAGCCAAAGTCCACAGCGGGCGACCAAGGTCCACAGCGGACGGCTAAAGGTCCACAGCGGATGAGTAAAACACTAAGTGTGCCCACAGCGGATGTCTAAGGTTCATAACGGATGACTTAAACATTTTAAGTGTCTACAGCGGACATGCATGCATACTTAAGTGTCTGCAACAGACATACATTGTCCACAGCGTGTATGTCCGCTGCGGATAGGCTAAATGCTTAAAGTGTCCACAACGAACATTGTAACAATGTTCAAGTGTCCATAGCGGACAGTATGTTCACCATTTACGATCCAACTTATGCAGTTTCTAGTCCCATACATCATCTTAAGCGTATTCTTAACACAGATCTACCAGTTACACACTTAAAACAACACAAATATCAATTCAATATCATAGAGATCTTTTAAAAAACTTTCATCTTTCTAAAACAGTCATATTTTTCATGGAAAAACATAGTTTAGTAAAGAAACATTCTTTGCAGTACGCTTATCAGCCCCAAACAAATAGAAAACAAGTAAAATAGGGGATCTAGAACTCACCTTAAACGGCCTTCGAGCCAAACACCGCAAACCGAGAGCAAACCTGGAGTTCTAACACCTAAACACACGTAAAGAAGTAACTAAACACATAGAAACACACAGAAATCGGTCTAGAAGCTTGAACCCGACTGAAACCGAGAAGAAAACACCATAAAATCTTACCATTTGAAGATTTCTTCTACTTTCTCACTCTAGAACTGGTGGAAGTCTTTTTCTCTCTCTCTAGCCGAAGGTTGAGTGCATGAGAGAGGGGGTATGGGCGGCTATTTCACCTTTTTGAACCCATTATGGGCCGGTTTGGCCCTTGCACACTTTTAACCCTAGCTTTTTAAAATAAAATATCTTTTGCTCCCTTACTTTTCTTTTCTTTTCTTTTCTTTTTCTGTAATTTCTGAGTGTTACACCTGAGGAGGTTGTTGAGTATGGACAACTTCAAGTGAGGGTGGTGAGTCCTCCATGTCCATACTCTGAGAGGAACTCCCAGGTTCTGTGATTGTAAGTAAGACTTTCACCCCTTTTTTGTAGCATCACCCTCTTGCACAGGGGAGCTAGGAGTTAGGTCCACCACATCCACAAGTTCTTATGGGCCTGATTGAGTCCTCTGGATGGTTCTCTCAGCTAACTTGCCCTTGAGATCGATGATCTCAAATTGCTAGTCATTAACTCTTTTTTATAAGGTAGTCACCTGAGATTCTAGGTGACTAACCTTGAAAACTAAATAGTTGCAAAGTTTGGATAGTTTGTGTACCTTTAGTTGTAGACTCCCCTCATCTTCATCAGAAGAATCATGGGGGGATGAGAGAATAGGACCAAAGTCTTTTTTCTCATCACCAGCTTTTGTTTCTTGGCTGTTAGATTTCCCCTGCACACTGACAGCTTCAAAGGAAGTGTCAATGGGCTGGTTTGCCATGGTTGAGGTCTTAAAGATGTAATCACTTGCAAAAGTGAGAGCCTCATCCATATGGGCATCTTGAACAGGTTTAGAAAGGTCACCTTAGTTGTGGGTGGATGATGTAGGCTAGACATGGGTGATTTAGGAGCACTCATCTCTCCTTGAGCAGGGGTGGAGAAGAGAGACTCTGATACGCTTGAAATTATTCTTGTTAATAATGCATATTGTCCCCCATTTTGAATGTTTTTTTGTTACAAATGCATTTGCAGTGACATTTAATCATGTTTTATATGAATTTTGTAGGTTTGCATGGTGATTTAGTGATTTTATTGGAAAAACTCAAGAATTAGGTGAAGTTGTTAAAGTTTGGCTTATGACATGGCCATGTCGAATTCTGACATGGTCATATCAGAATATTCAAGAATTACAAGTTTGATGGATGACACGACCATGTCACTTTACGACACTACCATGTTCGATGCAGATATCACTTTATAACCTAAATTGAGTTTCATTTCCTAAATACAACGTTGGGGGTTAAAAACCCTAGTTTTCTCCAGCCCCCAAAACCATTTGAGCAAGTATTAAAGGAAGATAAGTCAAGATTGAAGATCAAGCACTCTAAAGAAGAATCTAACAACATACAACCCATCTAGCTTGATTTGGTTTGATAAATTCTTCATCTAACCATGTATCTTTTTGATTATTCAAGTTTCTTAGGTGTTTTTGTAGTTAGCATGAGTTAAAACTCTAGATTCACTTAGATTAGATGAATCCTAGATAACTTTGATGATGTACATGTTATTTTTGATGATGATTATGTTGATGACTTTAACATGGTCTTGAATCTTCTTCAATGATTATGTGTGTTTGTTTGACTTGATAATATGTTCAATCTCATGGGTATCTTGACCATATCATGTTGGAAAACCATATGTGTTAGGGTATTTATTCATGAATATATATATATATATATATATATATATATATATATATATATATATATATATATATATATATATATATGTATATGTATGTATGTATATTTATTTATGGCATTTGACTAGGAATGGTGGATGGGGATTGGAACATGTATGATTGTTATTCAAATGTGTATCCTTGTGTATATGCTTGGAAGGGCCATTACATTTGTTGTGAATTCTTCATATCATTGTGTATGTGTGATTATGGTTTACTGGTGTAAATTTGTAGTTCATATATTCGTGATATGATATTCATAAGTTGGAGGACTTCATGATTTTGTTTACATTACGTGATTCGATGTGGTTGGTATGTGTTTATCGTATTAGCTTTCCAAAGAATTATGAGACTAAATAACCTTGACAGAGTTTAGTCCACATTCATATTCAACATAATTGTATCATTGGTTCTTCATGGAATGACTTTAGGTGGTTACTATTTTAACATCATTTTAACTTTCCAAAGAGTTTTCTAGTCTATTTTTGTGTTACACGTGTATAGAATGATCTTATCATGAATTTGTGTTTGTTATCATTATTTGGCTAGGTGGATTTAAAGTCTAAGTGAATATTCCCTTTACTTGATTATCTTTCTTGATTTCTATCCATATTTATCTATTTATGTTTATTTTAGTTTAAAATTAAATATAAAAATACCAAATCATCTATCTTTTCCAGCTAAATAATAACAAAGGTTTACTATTAGTAGTTACCGTGTCTTTGGATCGATACTTGGTTCTTGCCTAAACTATGCTACATATATGATAGATACACTTGCCTATTTATGTGTGGTTTAATTTTAAGGTAAAAATCATTTCTATAAATTTAAAACCAAGTGTTGTGAAAATCATTAAAAATATATATATATACCCACACACATCAAGTTTTTGGGGCCGTTGCCGGGGATACGACAATTCTAAGAGTGACATGAGTTGTTACTTTGCTATTTTGTATATATTAGTTCTCTTTGTTTATTTTCCATTTTATTTTTACTTAATTTGTTATCTGGTGCCCGTGATCCTTTTTGTTTAAGTGTTCTTTATAGTGATTCACATGGAACATTACTACGGCGAATACTAGGGAGGATACTATTATGATCACGGGGATTATCGCAAGGAGGTATGGTGCGAGATTTGTGGAGAACCTCATTATACACAAGATTGTTACTATCCATCGGGGTGTACTATAGGTTACTATGAAGAACTATATCCTTATTCACTGCCATTTGAGGAGTCTACTATACCATTATTCCAAACTGAGTCTCGTCCATCATTATATGAGTTGCTACAACAAGGAATTGATATGTTTTCTCAACAAAACACATGTAATCAAGATAATTTTGAGAAACAACTCATTGAACGAGGTCATGCATTAGAGTCATTAAGTGTTGAAGTTAATAAGCTCTATGTATACCTTCTTCAATAGAGTCCATCTTGCAACATCAATATGAACCAGAGGATGGAAATAAAGCCCATCTGGCTTCATTATCTGATGTGTTAGAGCAAGAACTGGAACCGGAGACGATAATGGATGAAACATAAGTCCCACCTCCGATTCAGAGTGGATTTGAATATGATGAGCCATCATTACTTTATCCTTGTCTATTGACTAATGATGAGCAAGATGTCATGGATAAGAAGATACATGAATCACATGTAAAGAACAACAAGAAGATGAGCTCATGGATGATATGAAAGTGGTTTTACTGATTCTCACTTATGTTGAAACCAGAAACCAGATTGTTCCATCTTGGGAGGATGAGTTTGGAGATGAATTGGTGATATATGCTTTTTGGAGAATGAAGAAAGATGATTTGACCCGGTTGGTGATCTTGATGAATTAGAAGAATTGTTGTATGGAAAACCATTTATGGTAATCAAGGAAGAATCGCACCATGAAGAAGATGTCCAAGTGGATGGGTACACCAACAAACCAATGCCCATGGTGACATTTAATCCTCAGCTTTGCACCAAAGATAGCCGGCCCCTAATTGAGCACTATGATGATTCGTCTCACAAATCAAATGAATCGCTGGAGATGGCACACTACTTCACAGACCAACCAACTTTGAAGGCGCGACATCGATCAATCATGAACAGTAACTTAACAACATATTATCGGGATGATTGCCTCCTTAATTACATAAGTTGTATCAGGTTTGGTTCGGGCAAATACAAGTGTTGGTGGCATGACCCGTTTATATTATGTTTGTGTTTACCATTAAGTTCCTTATAAACCGATGGTAAATGCACAAAATCAAAACGGGTCGGATAGGTTTCAAGTATCATAAGCCACCTGTTTGTTAAATTGTTCCATCACTTGCCCTAGATTTACATGAATTTGGGCCGAGTCAAGCTAATGACTCGTTAATAAATTAGCATTTTTGGGAGGCAACCCGAGTTTATGAAACACTTGGTGTTTGTTTGTTTGATGTTCGTTGTTTTTTTTCTTTTTCTTTCTTTCTATCGCGTATGATTATACTCACTTTTGTCCTTGGAGTTTGATAGATATCTTCGCTTATGATCTATGATGGATGCTTGGGGCACTTCATATTTTTTTCTTGGATTTTTTTCGCACATTTCACCGCCTATAAGCCACAGGAGTTTTTCTGTTTCTTTTTCTCGCCTTACTTTACTATTTGTGTACATTGAGGATAATGTACAATTTAAGTTTGGGGATGGGTATTAAAGGGATTAAAAACTTCCATGTCTTCAAACTTCTCTCATTGCACATGAAAAGTCTCCATGTTTGCTAAAAGTTTCAATAAAATGCATCCATTGACTTACATTTTAGATCCTTATGCATGATTGTGTTTTTGGAATCATAAGATTTTAAGAAACCTACGAGTTGTTTTAATAAAATATCATGAAATATCTAGTTAGTGTAGCAGATTGAACGAATTATTATTATGCATGTTCTTGCACTTATACTTATATCCCTCCGTTTCTGTGAGCTTTTGTTCCTTTATAGCGTTCTTTGATAATTTATATTGGTTGCTTGCAATTTTGTTGACTTTTGAGTGTGCCATTTGTTGCTTTCATTTTAAAACTTGTTTTGTTAATGCATTTCGAGACATGACTAAGTTTATGTATGAAATGATAGAGGAATTAGGAAAACCCATTTTGTGTAGCCTTTTTTTGTTTCTTTCACCTTACCCTTTCGTTACCACTAGTCGCCATGTTGAGCCTTATTCCATTTTGTTATTACCCACATGTAATACCCACTTAGCCAAAATTAGCCATTTAAATTTAAACCAATGTGTTTAAAATTCGGATTATGTTAATTGTCTAAATTGTGTTACCTAGTTACATTGTTGTAGAATATTTGTGTTCCTTTTCGTAATGTAATTTGTTGTGATCATGAAAAAAACAAGATAGCAAAAGATGGAAAAAAGTTGGAAAAAAAGATGAAAAAAGAAAAAAAGATGAAAAAAAGAAAAAAAAAAGAGAAAAAAATATCATTGTATTGTTTATTTTATTTCATTTTAGTAAAAAAACAAATTAAGATGAGCAGTTTTATAGAATATAAAATCATAGTACTAGCTCAGTATATGTTTATATTAGTTTTTGTTTAGTTTATTTATTTTCTACATAATTTGTATGTAATCACAATTAGCATCTAACTATTTTGGATTTTTAACCATTCAGCCACTTTATATCTCAAATTTCATATCTTTAACCCAAACCCGTTATAATCCGTCAAAGTCCTCTTAATTTATACATTTTTTTATGTTTTTGGTAGAGATTTGATTTCTAAACAAGCTATGATTATGTTTGCGTCATTTTTTTGGCATCGAGTGATTCACATACATACAAATACATATAACTAACCAGAGTGTCGAGCGAATCATTGAGAGAGGTGTATGTTAATGCATAACAATAGTCCTATAGACAAACTACACTTATCTAGATATTTACATGTTTTTGAAAGAAGAAAAAAAAAGTCAATCCCACTCGTTTGGTTTCCATCTTTTAAGTTTTACATCTCTTAAAAACCATTTATGCACTTGGGTCTTTAATTTACAATAGGTTTGCTTATCTTTATTTTTTGTTACCGATTGGAATTTTAATTGTATTATGTATGAGAGTTTGCTTGAGGACAAACAAAGTTTAAGTGTGGGGATGTTTGATACACTTAAAATTATACATGTTAATAATGCATATTGTCCACAGTTTTGAATGATTTTTTGTTACAAATGTATTTGTAATGACATTTATTCGTGTTTTATATGAATTTGTTGGTTTGGATGGTGATTTAGTGATTTTATTGGAAAAACTCAAGAATTAGGTGAAATTGTTGAAGTTTGGCTTATGACATGGCTATGTCGAATTCTGACATGGTCATATCAGAATGTTCAAGAATTACAAGTATGATGGATGACACGACCATGTCACTTTACAATAAGGCCATGTTCGGCGCAGATATCACTTTATAACCTAAATTGAGTTTCATTTCCTAAATACAACGTTGGAGGTTAAAAACCCTAGTTTTCTCTAGCCCCCAAAAACCATTTTGAGCAAGTATTAAAGGAAGAGAAGTCAGGATTGAAGATCAATCACTCTAAAGAAGAATCTAACAACATACAACCCATCTGGCTTGATTCGGTTTGATAAATTATTCATCTAACCATGTATCTTTTTAATTATTCAAGTTTCTTGGGTGTTTTTGTAGTTAGCATGAGCTAAAACTCTTGATTCACTTAGATTAGATGAATCCTAACTAACTTTGATGATGTATATGTGATTTTTGATGATGATTATGTTGATGACTTTAACATGGTCTTGAATCTTCTTCAATGATTATGTGTGTTTGTTTGACTTGATAATATGTTCCATCTCATGGGAATCTTGACCATATCATGTTGGAAAACCGTATGTGTTAGGGTATTTATTCATGAATATATTATATATATATATATATATATATATATATATATATATATATATATGTATGTATATATATATATATATATATATATATGTATATATATATATATATATATATATGTATGTATATATGTGTATTTATGGCATTTGACTAGGAATGGTGGATGGGGATTAGAACATGTATGATTGTTATTCAAATATGCATCCTTGTGTATATGTTTGGAAAGGCTATTACATTTGTTATGAATTCCTCATATCATTGTGTATGTGTGATTATGGTTTACTAGCGTAAATTTGTAGTTTCATATATTCGTGATATGATATTCATAAGTTGGAGGACTTCATGATTTTGTTTACATTACGTGATTCGACGTGGTTGGTATGTGTTTATCGTATTAGCTTTTCAAAGAATTATGAGACTAAATAACCTTGACAGGAGTTTAGTCCACATTTATATTCTACATAATTATATCATTGGTTCTTCATGGATTGACTTTAGGTGGTTACTATGTTAACATCATTTTAACTTTCCAAAAAGTCATATGATTAGGTATCCTTGATGGGATTCTAGTCTATTTCCGTGTTACACGTGTATAGAATGATCTCATCATGAATTTGTGTATGTTATCATTGTTTGGCTAGGTGGATTTAAATTCTAACTTTATATTCCTTTTGCTTGATTATCTTTCTTGATTTCTATCCACATTTTTTAGTTTAAAATTAAATATAAAAATACCAAATCATCTATATTTTCCAGCTAAATAATAACAAAGGTTTACTATTAGTAGCTACCATGTCCTTGAATCGATACTTGATTCTTGCCTAAACTATGCTACATATACGATAGGTACACTTGCCTATTGTGTGTGGTTTAATTTAAAGGTAAAAATCATTTCTATAAATTTAAAACCAAGTGTTATAAAAATCATTAAAAATATATATATACCCACACACATCAGACTTATGGTACTCATTGAAACCTATATCTTCATCATCATAGAATTCAAGGTTTGGGATTGGTTGGTTGAGATCAAGTGGCTGGGGATGGTAACTTTCCGGTGAAGGTTGATCACTAGTGTTTTGAGACTCTGAGTGAAGGCTTAAGGCTGGTGTTGTGAGTTCATCAGGATGAGCATGAGGAAGCTCAGCACTGATCAAAGAAATGATGGTATTGGTCTGCTCCTCAAGAGAAGTGAGAGCTCCAGTGTCCACTTCCTCCTGCATGGTTGGTGATTTGGGGGCCTGTACAACCTGAGTAGCCTGAGCAGGGGTTTGTTTGGATTTTCTTTGGTAGGTGATGGTGATTTGTAGCTATGTGGATGGAGCAGATGTAGAAGGTGTGGGTTCAACATTGGCTGGTGCTGTCAAGTTGCCACCTTGAGTAATGAGCTCTAACATTTTTGGGAACAGGTTGTTTCTACCCCGGAGAAGCCAACAGTGGGCTTTCTTATTGTCTTAAAGACGTCGGGCTTCATCTGTCCCAGTTTAAGAATATTACATGTTCCCCTTAACTGTGATCCCAGTTCACAGTTAAGAATGTATTGAACATATCTAGGGAACATATAATATTCTAAGGAGTCCAAGTTAGCAAGCAGATTTGTATAAACAAATGAGAATACCTGAACTTGACCCCTTGAACCATTCATAGACTATGTAGAAAATGTCCTCTAGAATTTGGTCCCAACCTCCATGTTTGTTAGACAAGGAATGGATGACCACGAAGGTACTTCCATTTGAGGAAACCTTACCCTTTTTGAAGGTTCTTACGGAGTAGTCCCCTTCATAGCCCATCTGCCGGAATGAGTTGTTGACATCAGATTTTGGGAAGGACAAATCGCCTTCTTCATCATCCAGTCTCAGATGAGTGTTGATAGTGGCTGGAGTGATGAAAAAATCCTCCCCTGCACTGTGGCAGAAAGTGCCTTCCCACCATCTAAGATGACCTCTTAGCAGGTCCTCCAGAACTCTATGAGTTGATCTTCATACAATGGAGGGTCTATAGTGAGGGCGGTGAGGTAGTTGGATAGAGACAAGAAGCGGCAAACATCTGAGAAACCAGGATCTTTCTCAGATGATAACAGAGCAACTTGATTATGTTGTTAGTGCATGGAAAAATTGGGTTGGTTTCAGGGATCAGGGTTGGCCATTTTGAGTATCTTTGAAGTGAAGAAAGATAAGAACAAGGTCGGTTTGTGGGTGAATTAGGGTATGAATTTCTGCAGATGAAGGAGAAAGTGAAAGAGGGGGAATCATTATACGAATATTTATATAGTAAGGATTTGAGACAAAGTTAATGCAAACGGATAAAATTTGAATTCCAGATGTCAATCCCACCTTTGAAAAAGTTCCCAAAAGGTAGTTTTCTTGGAAATAAAAATCTTTCGAAGTTAATTTGTCTTCGGAAGGTTTGAGAAAACTTCTGGAAGATATTCCTTAGTCTTTCAAGAATTTTGCTTCGGAAAAAAATCTTAGAGTATTTTTACTTCCCAAATTAATTTTGCTTCGAAAGATATCAAATATCAGAAATTTTATTCTTTCGAAGTTTAATTTCTCAGAAGTAGTTATTTGTTTTGAAGATATAATTTTCTTCCGAAGACAACTTGATGTCTTCCGAAATAAAATATATCTAAAATTCTCAAAATTCTAAGGGATATAATTTGAAAAGTTTCTTCCAAAGTAAATTGGGCTTATATGGTGATGATATAGACAACTTAAGACACATATATTATTAAAAAATAGTCTTGAGTTTAGTTTAAGAAAATCTACTTAAAGTTAATCATTCCAATAGCTGTTACGAGTTATTTGAATCTCTGCTCATCAAAATCTTTTGTGAACAGATCAGCATATTATTCATTTGTGTTAACTTTGACTAGTTTTATTAATCCTTTTTCAAAATTTTCCCTAATCAAATGATACCTGATGTTGATATGCTTTGTCTTTGAGTGTTGTACATGATTCGCTGTTATAGAGATAGTGTAAGGTAATATCTGAAGATTATAAAGCTGATGCAACCAAAGAAGCCAAAACAACCAAGGGTCTTCCTGCATACATGCACTGGACGTACAAGGTAGAAGTGCTTCAGAAGTTTTACACTACATCAGAAAATACTCTAAGTGTAAAATCTTCTGAAGCCAAAGTCCAAATCTTCCGAAGCCAAAGATGAAGTCTTCTTAAGCTTCAGAGACAAAGTCTTCCGAAGCCATTTTTCTATGAAGACTGATTTCTTCCAAAGACAGAGAAGACATGCTTTCTCTAATCTACTTTACATAAAGCTGACACACTTTCTGCTGCAACTCTGAAGACTCACCAATTTGTATGAGTTGATGAAAAGTCCATGCTTTTGTAAACTGTAGATTAAGGTCTTTGTCTGTAACTTCCTACTTATGTACCAGTTATCCTTTTTATATTAGAAAAGGATATGAGCTATGGCATGTCATAGTCACTAGTCAAAAGGCAATCTGCCTTTTGACTCTACATTCATCTTGTTGTCTAGATTAGTGTTTCCAACTGTCTTTCTAAGTATTGATGGTTGTAGGATGTAGTATAAAGGGTCTCAGGTCCTTGTAATTTGAATATGATTTGTAACACTTGTAATAGAACTTGAGAGCAATATACAACAACTTTGAAAACCATACTTGTTTGTTCTTGACCTTTGTCCTGTCTCACTACTTACTTGTGTTCTTAGTATCATCATACTCAAACCCAATTCCCCATTTGAACTATTAAGTGTTCTAAATCTCTCCTTATTATGAGACTGATTGTATTGACCACCCTTCACACGTTCCTGCAATTGATATCAGAGCATTTTAGGATCTTGATTGTAAGATCTCACCATCTTTGATCCTTTCACTCTTACAAAATACTTAACATATCAAATGGCAGCTATCACCAAGGCTGACATGGAAACTGGTACTATGACTAAGTCCCCACTGATCACTCCTGAAGACTTTGACACTTGATGTCAAAGAATGGAAGGCTTCATCAAGTCCCAAGACTCCAGGATGTAGGGTTCAGTAGTCTTTGGACCTCATGTACCATCCACCTCTTTAGCTACTGCAAATGGTGGTATGATACCCATGGAAGTGACTGATTATTCTAATGAAGACCGGAAGAAAATTGATATTGATCAGAAGGCCATGACCGCCCTCCAAAATACTCTTCCAAACTCTATCTACAGAGGCTTCAAGAAGTGCAAGACTGCAAAGCAACTATGGGATGCACTAAAGCTGATGTATGAGGGGTCCAATGAAGCTAAAGAGAACAAGAAGGACCTCTTGAAGTAGCAGTTTGAGAACTTCACCTTCAAACAGGTGAAACCATGACTCAACAATACTTCAGGTATGTTGAGATTGTGGATACTCTTGTTGATGTTGGAGTAACTTTGGAGAACAGGGATATTATAAGGAAGTTCATGTCCTCTCTTCCCAGACAATGGACACACTATTGTGTGGTCATTAAGAGGACTAAAACCTCAAGACCCTTACTCTAACTGAGTTGTATGGCATACTCACTGGCTACCAGATGGAGATGAATATGCAAAATTCATCTAGTAACTCCAGCGTCCAATAGAGTTCAGCCCTTCATGTGGTTGAAAGGGACTGCAGAGAACCATAGCACCACCTTATCTGATACCCTGAAAACTCACAGAAGGGGCCTTTCATCACCTTCCCAGAGACACCAAGGGAGAGCTACATCCATAGAAGCTCATTCCAGGAGACAAGTTCTTCTCAAGCTTTTAGGTCTTCAGATGAAAGTACAGACAACTTTCTCTTCACTCTTGAAGACCTGGACTGTATTCATCCAGATGATCTGGAGTATATGGAAATAGTCCAGCAAATGGCTCTTCTCACTCATAGGGCCAAGAAGTTCTACAAGAGGACAGGGAGGAATTTTCCTAGCAATGCATCCAGTGGACAGTTTAGGCTAGATAAAAGCAAAGTGAAGTGTTACAACTGTAACCAAATGGGACACTTTGCTAGAGAGTGCAAGGCACCAAAGACAAATGGTGGCCAAGCACAAACCAAATCAAACTACACTGATGGAGCTCACCAGAATGAAAAGCCCAAGCAGCAAGTTGCAGTTGCTGTTGAAGAATGAGGCTTTGACTGGAGCTTTAAGGTTGAGGATGCATCTCCATACCAAGCACTAATAGTAGATCATGAAGAAGCCAAGGTATTGGAACATGCTTACACACCTGAATGTATTGCTAAAGTTAACTGATATAGGTCCAATAACTTAGAGATGTGAACTGATCTTGAGTCCTTAAAAAAATTTTAAAAGCTAATTTCAAAAGAGCTGAAAATGTTTACAAAGTAAAAAATTTAGAGAAAACTATTTCAACTCTTAAGCATGAATATTACCAACTACAGGACTCAAAAAAGATCTCATCACTAAGTTAACTGAATGCTAGGCTGAGCTTGTGATCAGCAAAGCCAGGGCAGACATGTTCTTGAAGAAGACACCTTCAAGAACATGATATCCTTATCCTTGCATGCAAAAGTTTGTTATCAGAATAAGCAAGGACTGGGATCTACTGAGATAGCTCCTTGACACACTTTATTGTCTGAAAGATCTCCAAGGTGTGGAACTTGTGAAGACGAGCTTACCCTCATAGACCCCATTGATGAAGAGGATGAAGAGGAGATAGTGAAGGATGAATCTGGGAAGAGTGAAGAAGATCATCCTTGAAAGGGTCACTATTCTCCTGAGGAGAGGAAAGAAGCCGGGATAACCAAGTCTCAAAGAAAGAACTTGATCAAGAGAGCCAAGATAAAGGCAAAGAAGGCTCAAGAAATCAAGACCACCTTTAACTCTAAGCAAAAACAAGTGTTTATCTCTACAGGGATTGAAGTGGTGAAGGCTGAAGACTCAACTAATAACTCTAGTACCAGGAGTTCTAGTTCATGTTCAAATCATCTCATCAAGGAGAAGAAGAATGATCAGCTGTGTACCACTACACACAGCCTAAACCATCCAGCTCAAAGAGCAAGCCTCTCCCTAAGAAGCTTGATGCATCATCTGTAAAGGTGAAGATGGAGAGGGAAAGTGATCAAGTTCAGTCTTTATCTCAAAAGAAGACTCTCAGAAGGAACCAAATGGACTGCATCATGTGTGGTAGTACCTCTCATCTGGCTAAGGATTCCATCTACAATCTTAAAAATACTATCCACATGATAAAAGAGAAACTTCTGAGAAGAAGAAGGAGAAGCTAGCTTCGGAAGCAAAATCTGTTACCTTCGGAAGCTCCAAAGTGAAGAAGAAGACAAGTGAAAACTTTCTTCAGAAGAAAATTTGGTCTCGGAAGAAAGGAATGCTTCCAAAGTACTGAAACATGCTACAGTGAAAGCAAGATCTTCCGAAGGTCCAGTCTCCAAAACTTCAAAAGTTGTTGAAACTTCTGAGGTGTTGGAGGTCAAGTCCAATCTTCCAAAGATGGTGTGGAAGATGAAGAAACACATGGTGACTGAAAGTTTTTCATCAATAGCAGCTAATGATCCTCAAAGCTTGAATATAGGATCAATTACTATTACATTGTCTTCAAATCATGTTGATAAGCCCAAGACCACTGAGGTCTGGGCTTCCTAATGTAACTAAACATTTCCTTTGTGCAGGAACAGCTAAAGATCAATAGGTATGTATGGATCGTTGATTGTGGTTTTTCCAGGTACATGACAGGTAATGGCTCCTTGCTTCAAACTTTTAAGCCAGTTGCTTTTGGAGGAAATGCTAAAGGTTACATTGCTTCAAGGGGTGAGAACAAGAGGACAAACCCATGACAAAACTGTTTGTCTATACTCTTGCTTCTTGTACCTGGTAGAGCCAAAGAAGTTAATGAGGCTTTATAAGATGGAAGCTGGTTGAAGCAGTGCAAGAGGAGCTGCTTCAATTCAAAAGACAAAAGGTTTGGAAACTTATGTCCTCTTCCTCATAGGAAGATTACCATAGGAACCAAGTGGTTGTTCTTATAGATAAGATGAATGATAGAGGACTTATCGTCAAGTACATGGCCAGACTAGTTTTCAAGGATACACATAAGAAGAGGAAATTGACTACACAGATGTCTTTGCTCCTGTGGCAAGACTTGAAGCTGTAAGGATATTCCTGGCTTTTGCTGCATCCAAGAACTTCAAGGTCTACCAACTTGATGTCAAGTGTGCTTTTCTGTATGGGTGATTGATGAAGAGGTGTATGTCAAACAACCACCTGGCTTTGCAAACCCAGATCATCCTGATTATGTCTGCGAGCTGATAAAGCTCTTTATAGGCTGCACCAAGCTCCAAGGAAGTGATATGAGACACTATCTCTTTATAGGCTTGCCACCAAGCTCCAAGGAAGTGGTATGAGACACTATCTCAGTATCTCTGTCAAGTATATGTGGATGACATTATCGGGCAAACTATTCCAAAGCTCATACAAAGACTTGGTTGCTATCAAGAGGATTCTTAGATATCTCAAAGGTGCTCCCAAGCTTGTCTTTGGTATCCAAAGAGTTCTGACTTCAATCTGTATGTGCTTATACAAATAGTGACTATGGTGGTTGTAACATGACTGCAAAGTCTACATCTTGGGGATGTCAATTCCTTGGTGGAAGGATTGTCTCATGGTAATGCAAGAAACAATCCTGTGTCTCTGCATCAAATGCTGTGCTGAATACATTGTTGCTGCAAGCTGCTGTGATCAAGTGCTTTGGATTTAGAATCAGATGCTGGACTATGGATTCAACTTCAAAGAGACTCCCATCCACATAGACAACAACAGTGCTATCTCTGTTACAAAGAATCCTATGTAGCACTCAAAGACCAAACACATCAACATTAGGTATCATTTAATTAGAGATAATTTGAGAAGGGATTAATCAAACTAGTGAAAGTTTACACAAATGAAGTATATGCTGATCTGTTCACTAAAGCTTTTGATGAACAGAGATTCAAATATCTTGTATCAGCTATTGGGATGATTTACTTTGAATAGATGTTCTTAAAACTTAAATCAACTTTATTTCTAAAACCTATGTGTCCTAAGGTTGTCTATTTTATCACCTTCATAAGCCTAGTTTATTTTGGAAGAAAATTTTAATGATATTCCTTAGATTTTAGAAAAAATTTTTAAAACATATTTTCTTTCGGAAGATTTCAAGTTGCTTTGGAAGAAATTTATGTCTTCAAATCAACTAACTACTTATAAGAAATTTACTTCGGAAGAAATTCTGAGAATATCTTCGAAGCTTAAATATGCTTCTAAGTACATGCATGCATTTGAAGGACAAATATCTTCCGAAAGCAATTAAGTCTCGAAAGATTATTCTCTTAAAATAAAACTCCCAAGTCTTAATATCTTAAAACCAAATATGAGTCGGAAGAAAAATTCTCCAAGTATTTTTCTTCCGAAGCCAATTTTTCATAACTTTTAAGAATATCTTCCGACATCAAATTGGCCTCGGAAGCTTTTTACTAAAACTTCCGAAGCTAAATTACCTTCGGAAGATTTTCAACTTCCAAAATAATTACCTTTTGGGCCCTTTTTCAGAGGTGGGACCTACTTTCGGATTTCAAAGTTTATCCTTTTGCATTAACTTTGTCTCAAATCTATTTCATATATATTCTCAACGGTTCCCCCTCTTCTCACTCTCCTCTTCAGCTACAGTTTTCTCTAACCTAATTTCACCTACAAACCGCCTTTTTCTTATCTTTCTTCACCGTAAAGCTACTTCAAATGGCCAACCTTGACCACATAAACCAACCTGATTTTTCCATGCATCTTTACAGGAAACATAATCAGGTTACTCTGTTAGACTTTGAGAAAGATCCAGGTTCTTAGAGGTTTGTCGTTACCTTTCTTTGTCCAATTACTTCACCTCCCTCACTATTGATCCTCCTTTCTATGAGGATCAGTTGTTAGCATTCTGGCGGACCTACGAAGAGGTCACCATGGATGGGGAGAAGGCACTGTCTGTCACAGTGCAGGGAGGACAATCTTCGTCACTCCAGCCACCATAAACACACAACTTCAACTGGATGATGTGGAAGGTGACTGTCCTTTCCTAAAGTTGTAGTCAACTACTCCTTTGAGCAGATGGGCTATGAGGGACTTCTCAGTCAAGACCTTTAGGAAGGGGAAGGTCTCTTCTTAATGGAAGTACCTCCTCTATGTTGTCATACACAGCTTATATCCAACAAGCATGGAGGATGAGACCAGATTCCAGAAGACCTCTCCTTCATAGTCCATGGGATGGTTCAGAGGGTCAAGTTCAGGTATATACCAATTTGCTTGCTAACTTAGACTCCCTAGAGTATTACATGTTCCCTAGATATATCCAGCACTTCTCAACTATAAACGGGGCACACAGTTGAAGGGAACAGGAAATATTCTAAAACTGGGACAGATAAAGCCCGACATCATCAAAATCATAAGAAAGCCAACTGTTGGCTTCTTTAGGGTAGAAGCAGCCTAGTCCCAAAAATGTTAAAGCTCATTGCTCTAGGTGACAACCTAGCAGCACCAACTAGCGTAAAACCCACACTTTCTACCTCCCAACCCAAATAAAGCCTACAATAACCACCTACCATAGAAAACCAAGCAAACCCCTGCATATGCTATTCAGCCTGTACAGACCCCATATCACCAACCATGCAGGAGGAAGCAGACACTCGAGCTCCCACTTCCCTTGAGGAGCAAACCACTCCCATCTTTCAATGATCAGTGCCGAGGTTCCTTTTGCTTAGCCTGATGAGCTCACAACCCCAATAGCCTTAAGCCTTCACTCAGAGTCTCAACACTCTAGTGAACAACCTTCTGGGGGTAGTTACCATCCCCAGCTGCTAGATCTAAACCAACCAATTCCTAGCCTTGACTTCTGATGATGAAGACATGGGCTTCAGTGAGTACCATGAGTCTCTATTCTCCACCCCAAACAAGAAGAGATGAGTGCCCCTGTCTCACCATGTCTAGCCCACATCATCCAACCCCCACTGAGGTGGATCTTCTTGAACTTATTCAGGAGATCCATATGGAAGAGGCTCTCACTTTAGAAAGTGATACATTATTCAGACCTCGACCATGGCAACCCAGCCTCTTGACACTTCTCTTGAAGTTTTCATGATGCAGGGGAAATCCAGCAGCAAGAACAATATGCTGGTGATGAGGAAGAAGACACTAGTCCTATTCTCTCATCCCCAATTATTCTTCTGATGAAGATGAGGGGAGTCTGAAACTAAAGGTGCACACATTGACTAAAACTTGCACCTATTTAGTCTCTAAGATTAGTCACCTGGAATCTCAGGTGACTATCTTACAAAGAGGGTCAATGACCAGTAACTTGAGATCACCGATCTTAAGGGCAAGCTAGCTGAGAGACCACTAAGAACAACTCAACCAGGTCCACAAGAACCTATGAATATGATAGATTCAACCCCCAGTTCACTTATGCAAGAAAGTGAAATACCAAAAAGGAGGAGAAAGTCAGAACAGTCACAGTACCTGGGAGTTCTTTCTTAAAGTATGGACTTAGAGGATTACCACCCCACTTGCAATAGTCCATACTCAGCAACCTCTTAAGTCCACATTGATATGGTCTCACTCATATATAGCCTATTTGAGGAGGGTATACCCAAAGCCATGTTTACCCCATCTCTTCACTCTGAGAACCAATCTTAGGATGAAGGCTAGCAGGTGAGACTTTTGGTCAACTGGATGTTGAGATGGACCCTAAGATTAGCTTCGAAGGGGAAGCCTTGACTGAAGGCCTAGAAGTTGAGCCTGTGAACTTTGAGACGGGATCTCCTTCAACACCCAGTACCCCAGTAAGGCACCAGCTGGTGAAGGTGCTTCACATCCTCTCTTGGCCAGAGCTTGACTGCTGACCAAGCGATGAAGGCCAAAGGTCTCTCCACCCTAAGTCACCAAGGCCTGTGCATGACAAAAGGAAGAGAAAATGGCCTCTGAGGAGTTAGAAGAGGAGAGATAGAGTGGAAGAGAAAGCTAAGGGGAGAGAGTTTAGGAGGGTCCTCAGGCTTCATGGAAGCTGCTATCTGGGTTGTCCCTAGGCCAAACACTCAAGATGATGAGTTGAGGGCAGCCAGGCTAAACTACCTGGGGACTAGGAATTATAACATTAATGAACTCATATCTCTCCCCTTAGAAGAGTTAAATGAGCTGGCTGATAATGAGTTTTCAAAAGAGAGGAAGGAGGCGAGGATGCAGCATTGCTCCTCAAGATCAAGGAAGAAAGGAGACTGAAAAGACTCTATAAACATGCTCTTGTCCTCTCCCTAGTTCAAGAAAGTCCTAAGACAGAGACTGTGGCAGCTGCACAACCTCAGGTAGATAAGGAAGCTAAAAGAATGAATATGATCAACTACCTGAGTGTCACAGGACTCTATCAGGCAGCTGCACTTCTTCCCTTATCCTTTGAGTATATGAATTTGAATATCTCAAGCAGCTAGAGGAACAAGCCACAAAAAAAAGAAAAGCTGCTGAGAGAAAGTTAAGGGAAGAAGCTACAAAGTCAAGGGCCATCATCCACAAAAGCCAAAAAGAAGCCTGAAGACAGACAAAGGATGATAAGCTTCTGAAGCTGTATGGATTCTCCGGAAGGAGGCTTGGTCCTATGTCTCTATCCACTATGGATGAGCATATAAGAGTGATCAAGCAGAAGATCAAAAGGGAGAGCTTGTAGACTTGCATTCTCCACCAAGTCAAGCTCAACCTAAAGTTGAGGTGAAGGTTGAACCCCCTGAGACAACACAACCTGAACCTAGAGCTACATCTCAGCCAACTTCGTCTTCTGATCCACAGCAGGGTTCTCTTCTCTCTCCTTCTGAACCTGTGAGAGAAGAGATCCCAACAGAGAGAGACACAATAGAACAATCTGGTGCTAAAGACCAGTCCTCTCAGTTAAAAACTTCAAAGAGGAGGAAAAGGATGGCCAGGTGAAGTATCTCAAACAAGAATAAGACCAAGGCATCCACCTCCACACCCCAGGATAAGTCAGAGCATCTTGAAGTAGTGCATGAAGAGGCTGCTCAAC
Organism: Flaveria sonorensis; assembly: GCA_025506505.1. Lineage (NCBI taxonomy): Eukaryota > Viridiplantae > Streptophyta > Magnoliopsida > Asterales > Asteraceae > Flaveria > Flaveria sonorensis. Next base: position 55,130,081 of record CM046440.1, on the reverse strand, counting down.
CAACTCCTATTCAAGTAGAGCCTCTTGCCATTGGAAGAAACTATTTTGTCCTGGAGTTTTGCTGTTGATTCGGACAGATGGTATGTTATCAGAGATCAAGGAGGTCAAGATGTCTACTTCTGGAAAGACATGCTTGATCTTCCTCTACATAATCTCTATGACATGATGCAGGATCGGTTTAACTCTCAACACAAAACTCACTAAGTCTCACTTAATCGATGAAACACAGAATTTCAAACTAAAGTTGATAATATACATACAAGTTAATGAACAAGAGAATGGTTTTCAAGATACTTGTATATATTACTTCTCAACTCAGTATTACAAGACTCTTTCTAAGCCCCCGTTCACTTAAGTTACAATGAGAAACTATATATACTACTATCTACAGCGGTTATACTTGGAAATCTAGCTGGAATCTACAACTAGATAAATACTACATTGCTAGAAGTAAAGTATCTAGGATAAAATAATATCCTAGATAAGGTAGTCATGAAGGTCCATGACTTACCTTTTGTCATCAACTAAAGATGGCAACTATACTAGGTTGAAAAGGTGAACAGTGGATTAAAGTATGGTCAACTACATGGTTTAGGAAAAGCACTATGTAGTGTATCAGAGTCTGTCAGACAGACCAATATGTCCATTGTTCATAGTTGATTCTTCCGAGGCTAAATGGCTTCGGAAGAATAAGTTCTTTCAAGGCATTTATACTTCAGAAGAAACAACTTCTTGCAAGTCTTCTACAGGTCTTTATGACTTTATTATTCAGAAGACTTAGTCTTGGATCTTCTAAGTGTGAATGCTTCGGAAGGAGAACTGCTTGGTCTCAGAAGACTTTGTTCTATCCTTCGAAAGTTCTTCATATACTTTGGAAGGAAAACTACTAGTCTCAGAAGACTTAGTTTTCCTTTAGAAGATCTTTAGACATAATGCTTCGAAAGATCTTTGACATAGCTGTGGAAGAGTAGTTTTGTCTTAGGAAGACTTCTTCAACTTGTACACAAAATTGTTCTAAGTGTTGTTTTGGTTGCACCAGCCTCATATGATCCAACAAAACTCCCTAGGCTGATGCTACAAAAACTTCACTCCACCTGCTCCTCAAGGTCTTCAACACCAGGGAAAGTAGATATTTTCTGTCTGTTTATCTTCCCTGATGTGGTGGTGAGGAGTTTGTACAGGTCATTCGTAGATAATAAATCCAGTCAGTTGCTCTGAATGACATGTACTCTTTGCTACATCCCTCTGAAGAGAGTTAGTTGATGGGAATGGTAGTCATATTCCCATCTAACTATAGGATCTGAAGTGGAGCCCTCAACCATCTGTAGAAAGGTCTTCTGTTTTTGTGGTTGTACCTTCTTCTGCATCCTGTGCTCTCTTTTTCAAACTCTTCTTCAATCTTGGCCTTCTTTGTGAGTTCGACTAGATGAAGGCTGCTTAAATTATTTTTGATGTGAGCAACTATCTCAGAGTTAGAGGGATTGGAGAATGGCTTCTCTGCTAACTCACCAATGTCAAATCTGCTAGAATGTAGCAGAGATGAAATGTCAGCTCTGGTAACTTCACTACTCTCCGTTTCCATAGCAAAGCTGTGGGAATCATCATTGAACCTCCACTGGACAATTTGCTTTCTAGGATGGAGGGGGTTTGTTGGTAGTTTGTCCCGAGTCACCAGCATCCTTCTTAACTTCTTCTCGACTTCATTGAGAGTATCTAAATTGTTGCAAGAAGTTGGAGAGCTTGGTTCAATGTTCCTCTAGGAAGATCAAGGAATGCATCTCTTGTGAGGGAACTGGAAGAGCCATCAATGAAAGTTAGCTGGATGGACTCTTCCTCACAAGAGATGTTGCAGTGTTGTGCAATTTGTGAGCTTCTTCTTTATCTCCTTGAATTCTCCAAGGTTAGGGGTTTTGATGGATCAAATGATGGGTTTGGTTTTTGAGTGGGTTCTTGTCTTGGTTGTGTTTTGGGTCATAGGATGGGTGGTGGTGGTGGTGGTAGGAAGCAGTGGGTGAGGGTGTAGGTAAGGTTGATGGTGAAGGTTTAGGGGTGTGAAAGGTTTGTTTTGATGGGGAAGGGAGAAGGTGTAGGTTGTGTTTTGGGTAGTGGTTGGGTATTGGTTTGGGTGCCATCCTCTGAACACTAGGAGTTTAAGCAACCTCCTACCTTCTTCCTAAGCGAATGTCAGCCTTGATGTCACTTTGATTGACATGGGACCCACTTGCCTGCGAGAGAAGCTGTGAGCTTGGAGATAGGATTTCATCCAATCCTGATTCCCTCCTTTTTGGCAACCGCAAGTTCTCCCTCCCTCTTCTTTTTTTTTTCTCTTTAAGCTGCTCCCTGGTAGCCTTCTTCCTCTCCTTGTTGATTAGATCTGGCTCTTTGTGAAAAAGAAACAAGATCATGTCGTTTTTTGTGAAGTGTCAGCTCCTTTGAGATAGCCTTGGTGCATAGAAAGGCTATTCTCTCCATCCTCTCCCTTTCCATAGCCACTTCCTTCTTCTTCCTTCTTCCTCCTCATTGGCCAACCTTTCTGCTTCTTCTTTTCTTTTTGCAGCAAGGTTGCCTTATCTATTTTCACAAGCTCATCAGTTCGAAGTAGAAGAGTTTCTTTGTTGGCTACCCAGGTTGATGAGCCTATCAATGATTTCCACCTCCTTTGATGTTGAGACTTTCTTAGGCGACTGCTGCTGCTTTGCTAATTGCAGCCAACAACTTTCAAGTATCAAGTCTGTCTTTCTACTTTAGCTTCTCCAATCTTTCCTTCTCTAGTAGCTCCTTAGCAGTAAGCTTTCTCTTCCCCTTAGGATCAGAGAAGATTCAGCCTTTGGAAACTCAGGTTCATAAGATTCAGGTTGGAGTGAGGGTGTTTAGAGTAGTGTTCTTATAAGAGAGGGGTTGTAAGGAAGTCCTCACTGTTAATCTCAGAGGCTAGTTCAAGGATCCTTACATTACCAGGATAGTAGCATTCACACATGGAAAAAAATGTAGCAAGCATTCTTGGATGAATATATTCCATGGTAAAACAGTGATGCAAGGGATGCTATCCAATCATTTCAACAACAAGCAGGAGAGCAATTTCATGAAGCATTTACAAGGTTTACGAACTAAACCATATGTGCCACATCATGGAATTGAATGTTGGGAGTTGATAAAGGCTTTTTCAGATGGATTGACCAATGAGGAGAGAGAAGTATTTCGGATTAGGCTGCTGGAAAGGCTGAGACGATAGGCAGCGAGAAGCAAGGGATGTAGTCTCTGTGATGAACAAATCACTGGATAATGAAGACAGTCCAATTATTCCTTCGGCAACTTGGATTTTTGTCTCGGAAGTAACTGAACTACATCACATGTCCCATCCAAATCAGTTGCTGGGCCATCAGTCTGTACATTCCTTCGAAGTTAATCTTAGGTTCAGTAGAGACCTTAGGTTGACCAACTTCCTCTTTAGAGGTAGGTGGTGCATTCAGCCTTTGAAGCTTTTCAGCTCCAAAGTAGGCGACAACTATATCAGGGGAGGGCTGTTCAATGGAGGAGCTCAACAGAATTTGGTTAGAAAACCTATTAAGATCTATGGGCATCCTTTGGTCCACTTGAAAGGTAATGGGAGCTAGTTGAGGGAAGACTATTGTAGGGTGATGCTGTTGGGGGTAAAAGATAGATAAGGCATCAGGAGAAGTTGTTGTTATGGTATAAGTGGGTTCCACATGATGTTGTTTTTGTACATTCTCCCCTTTTTGGTAGCATCATCTTAAGAAGTAGATGAGCTGGAGGAAGAACTTAAAGAAACATAGATAGGTATGTGCCTGATAGACTTCTCAATCTGTGTCTCAGCTAGTTTAGCCTTGAGATGTTCAATCTCAAGTTGCTGAGTGGCAGACTGTCCTCTAAAGTCTTAACCTTTGATTCAAGGTTTGAGACTTTAGAAATCAGGTCTCTGATAGTGAGTTGCAGACTACTATCATCTTCCTTTGAAGAATCGTAGGGAGATGAGATAACATACCTGGCATGTTCATCATTACCACCAGTAATGGTTTCTTGGCGCCCTAGATACCCTTCCCCACTGATGTCCTTTTCAGAATCATCAATTGGCAAGGTTGTTGTAGACTCAGTCTCACTGATGTCACCACTTTCTTGAGTGGCCAGTGAGACACTCTCAGTAGTGGCGGCTGAGTCTACATGAGTCACCTCCACACCAGTTGGACTCATCTCAGTTTGGCTTAACTGATGTTGTCTAGACATCAGAGGTTCCCTGGGGCTCAGTTGATCTTGAGAGAGGTATTGTAGATCAACATGATGGCCCTGATGGAACATGATATCCTCATCAGGTTGGATTAAAAGGTCAGTGAAGGATAGAGAGCTTAATTCTAATGACCCGGGACCTTGGTCAGCACCTAATGGCTCTTCTTCAATAGCAGTTGTGCCAATGATGTGGTTATCCCTTTTGGTTGCTTAGGGGAGTGTTAGGACTCACCCTGAGGGCTAACGGCTTGGGTTTTGGGCTCATCAGGGTGAGACTGAGGAGAATGAACCCTGAAATTGAGGTCGATGGTGGAGGATGGTGGGACCTCTAGTTGAGTGGGAGCCCTGAGTTCTACTCGATCCTTTTTAGTATGAACAGAAGGGACTGATCAATCAGAGTAGATTGATCAGGGGTTCGCTTGGGGCGTATGGTGTATGTAACCTTTATTGGGTGGGAAGAAGTAGTTGGCATTTGAGTGGGGAGGTCTGGTGTGGGTTCATCACCTACTGGGCTTGCAGGGATGTCACCAGGAGCCGTTGGCTCAAGCATATCTGGGAGAAGATCAGTGAATCTCCCTGTGAAATTGGTGGACACCTTCTTCAAGGTCTTGAAGATGCCGGCCTCGTGTGAGGGACCATTAGAGTGTCTACTTGTTATAGTCTGTTCTGGTCCAGCTCAAAGTTTATGATATGCTGAATAAACTAGGGATACATGAAAAATGAATCCGGGTAAGATTCCTAGTAGATTGTTCAGCACAAACCTTGAATAGTTGAAGCAGAGGCCTTTTACCATTCCATGGACTAGGCAACCCAGATCATATGGGATTTGATCCCAACCCCCTGACTTGTGGATAGGCAGCGTAGAACGATGTGCAACAAGAATTTCCAGTTGTAAGAGAAATTAAACTTGTAAATAGTGGACTTATGCACATAACCACCATATCCCATCTAAGTGTATGTGTTTGCTAGCTCAAATTTGGGGAAATCAGTAGGGGCACCTTTATCATGAAGCTCCAGATGCTCCCTGATGGTAGATTTAAAAATAATGTTCTCTTGTCCACTGATTCTCGACCTGATGCCCTCTCATCATTCAGAGTTTCACAGTTGGTCAATCATCACCTTATTTATATGGTGATTAGAGTATATGGTGGGGTTTACAGTGAGGACGGTTGTAAGGCCCTATTCCCGGGAACCCACAGTTGGTCAATCATCACTTATTTATAATAAGACACAATAAATTTCATAAAAACATTGCAGCGGATTAATTTATCAAAAAACCATTCATGCATTAATATTTGATGTGGACAAATAATACATCATTGTTTTAAAAGAATTACAAAAGAATATTCAGTTGTATTACAAAACAACAACATTATCATGCATGAAATGGATGCCAGTCTTTGCCCGCCAAGTAGCTTCACCCTCGTGCCATCCTTAGCAATAAGCTACCTACCAACTGAAAATACATAAAAAGTCAGCGTTGCTGAGTGAGTTCTAGTTTTATAAATAAGATACTTTTCTTTCGTTTAAAACATTTTCTTTACTTTCGTACATGGTCATTCAGCGTACATACATCAATGTAATATCATTATTATCTTCCATTATCGCATATATTCGTTCGTTTCGCACTTTTTTATTATCTTTCACTTCTATCTAGATCCTATCATAAGCTATGCCCCATCGTTAGGAATGAAGCCACCTCACTCTTGGGGTTAAGCGACAAGGACCCCGTTTCGCACGTATGGATCAGTCACCAAGACTGACCCCCTGTGTGTACCCTCATGGGTTAGCCAGATTGCACGCTACATCACACACAGTTGAGCTAACAACTCTTCAATGAGTTGTGAACCTCTTTAAATTTTGCTTGCAAGACTTTCATTCATTCGTTATGTTCCACTTTTCATTATCTTTAATCTTTCACTTCTTTTATGACAATACTTTACGTATAAGAGCATTAACACACCATGTAAAGTCACGTAATAATACGAAATAAGAAACATCAATAATAGACCATAAACATGCATAACATGAACAAACATAAACCACCAAAACATTTCAGAGCTTAATCATTGATTTATATTTCCCAAGATTTCAGAAAAATCCTAAGTCAACTTAGGCGCATGGGCACTATGTAGGCGCATGGGTATTATGTAGGCGCACGAGCAGTTGGGCGCATGGGAAAACTTAGCCGTATGGGAAACTTGGGTGCATGGGTACTATGCAGGCGCACGGGCGGTTTGGCGAATGGGCAAAGTGTTAGGCGCATGGGCAGTTGGCCGCATGGGCAAAGTGTTAGGCGTATGGGCAGTTGGGCGCATGGGCAAAGTGTTAGGCGCATGGGTACTATGTAGGCGCCACGGGCAGGTGTTAGGTGCATGGGCAGTTTACCAGTTCTCACTTATACTAATTTCAATTCCCATTCATCACCCTAACGTATTCTTAGCCCAAATCTAGCATACTAAGCACTTAGAACAAGCATACAACCACATGACTTGGTCAAAACATTCACAAACACACACACCCATGTAAAACAGGGGTAAACATACGGTTCCAACACACAGAGTTGTAAAAATGATAGTGTATATGCATTTCAGCCCCAAGACAAGTTTAAAATAGAAAAATCGGGGACCTAGAACTCACCTACAGCAGCCTTCGAGTAAAACTCCTCCAAACTCAAGAGCACTTGGAGTTCAAACACCTAAACACACCAAAACATACAACCGAACATAGAGGAACACATAAGACTCGGTCCAGAAGCTAAAAATCCAGTTGAAACCGAACAAACACACAAAAAGCTTACCTTCAAGCCAATCTTCTTCTTCTCTCTAAAAACCAATAGAAACTCTGTTGTTCTTCTTTTTGCAGCCGAAATCAGTTGGTGGAGCAGGGTAGTGGGCGGCCATGCCCACCTTTTAAATATCATAATATTAAAGTTTTCCTCTTGCATAACTTTAACCCCTTAACTTGGGTTATTTCACATTTCTTTCTTTATACTTCTCTTTTCCTTTCTCTTTTTTTTTTTTGTAAATTTTCGGGTGTTACAAGTCCACCCCCCTTATATAGGTTTCGTCCTTGAAACCTATCACTCCTTGAACAGTTGTGGATAATGTTGTCTCATTCTTCCTCAGTCTCCCACATAGACTTGGAGCCCTTCCTGTGCCTCCACTGTACTCGCACCAGTGGAACCACTTTATTCCGTAATCTCTTCTCTTTTCGGTCAATGATTGCCATTGGTTGCTCTACGTAATTGTGTCGTTCATCCACTTTAATGTCCTCCAGTGGTACAATTATATCTTCCTCAACTAGGCACTTTCTCAGATGAGATACATGGAATGTTAGATGAATCCCACTTAACTCATCCGGTAGCTCCAACCTAGAGGCCATCTCTCCTACTCGAGCAATGATTCGAAAAGGTCCTATATACATTGGGCTCAGCTTACCCCACTTTCTGGACCGAATGATCCCCTTCCAAGGTGAAACCTTCAGTATAACTTTGTCGCCCACTTGAATTCAATCGGTCTACACCTATTGTCAGCATAAGACTTTTGCCTATCTTTTGTCACCTTCATAAAGGCCTTGATCTTCTCCAACTTTTCAGTTGTAGCCTCGATCACTTCAACGCTCCCCAACTCCTTCTGTCCGATGTCACCCCAACATATGGGCATTCTACACTTCCTATCGTATAGCATCTCATATGGTGGCATACCAATGCTGGCATGATATTGTATGAGAATTCAGCTAACGGTAAGTGTTCGTCCCAACTTCCTCCAAAATCTATGACCCATGCTCGGAGCATATCCTCAAGCGTCTGTATAGTTCTCTCTGACTGGCCATCCGTCTGAGGATGATAAGCCGTACTGATATGTAACCTCGTCCCCATCGCGTCATGAAATCTCTTCCAAAACTTGGATGTAAACTGAGTGTCACGGTCAGACACGATAGACACTAGTACACCATGAAACGTCACAATCTCTTTGATGAACAGCCTCTCAGATGAATATGTCTCGCAGATCAGTAGAAAGTGAGCACTCTTCGTCAAACGGTCAACTATCACCCATATAGCATCGTACCCCCTTGCCGTACGTGGTAACTTTGTAATGAAGTCCATGGTGATGTGCTCCCATTTCCACTTGGGTATATCCAAAGGTTGGATCTTCCAGTATGGCTTTTGATGCTCTACCTTCACTTGCAAGCAAGTTAGGCACTTACTCTTATACTTCGCCACCTCATGCTTCATACCCGGCCACTAGTAATCTTTCTTCATATCATGATACATCTTTTTAGCACCAGGATGAATGGAGTATCGAGTCTTATGAGCTTCATCCATGATTAGCCCCCGTAGGTCTCCATAACGAGGGATCCACATCCGCCCGAAGCGGGTTCAAACTCCGAGAGTGTTTTCTCCCAACTCCATGACTAGACCTCTCATCCTTTCGGAGTTAAGGCGATCTTCTTTCAACGCTTCATCTTGGAACCCCTTGAGCTGGGTCATCACATCGGAGGTCATCACCAACTGGTAAGCTTTCACTCGGATTTGCTCGGGTCTCTCTTTTCGGCTAAGGACATCCACCACTACATTGGCCTTGCCCGGATTGTAGTGAATCTTACAATCATAATCCTTGATCAACTCTAACCACCTCCTTTGCCTCATATTGAGGTCCTTCTGCTCAAAGAAGTATTTCAAGCTCTTATGGTCAGTGAAGATAGTGAACTTCGTCCAGTACAAGTAGTGCCTCCAAATCTTCAATGCAAAGACCACAACTGCTAGGTCCAAGTCATGAGTAGGGTAATTAGCCTTATGGATTTTCAACTGTCGAGACGCATAGGCTATTACTCTTCCCCGTTGCATCAGCACGCAACCCAACCCCGAATAAGAAGCATCCGAATAGACCACTAAGTCTTCGCTCCCTTCGGGTAATGCCAAGACAGGAGCTTGGGTCAATCTTGCCTTTAACTCTTCAAAAGCATTCTCCTGTTCTACACCCCATACAAACTTCACATCTTTGCTAGTCAATTTAGTCAATGGTGAGGCTAACTTAGAAAATTCTTGGATGAATCTTCTGTAGTAACCCGCCAAACCCAAGAAACTGCGAATCTCGAATGGCTTCTTTGGAGACTTCCATTGTATCACCGCCTTAGCCTTTGTTGGGTCTACCATGATCCCTTCAGAATTTACCACATGACCCAAAAACTAAACCTCGCGCAACCAAAAATCGCACTTGGGGAACTTAGCATACAGCTTCTCTCTTCTAAGTGTCTCCAATACCTCACGAATGTGACCGGCATGCTCCTCTTCGCTCTTCAAATAAATCAGGATATCATTGATAAACATAATCACTAATTTATCCAACATCGGCCGACACACCTGGTTCATCAAATCCATAAAGGTAGCTTAACCATTAGTTAGACCAAAAGACATAACGAGAAACTCGTAGTGTCCATAACGCGTGCGAAAAGCTGTTTTAGGGATATCTTGCTCCTTCACCTTCATCTGATGGTAACCAAATCGGAGATCTATTCTCGAAAACCAACTGGCACCTTGGAGCTGATCAAACAAGTCATTAATTCTGGATAGTGGATATCTGTTCTTCACTTTCAACTTGTTTAACTCATGGTAGTCGATGCAAATCCTCATACTACCATCCTTCTTCTTTACAAACAAGACCGGAGCACCCCAGGGAGAGGTACTCGATCGAATGAACCCTTTGTCCAACAACTCTTGCAACTAAACCATCAGTTCCTTCATCTCAGATGGAGCAATCGATATGGTGCCTTGGCAATAGGTTAAGCACCAGGTATCAAGTCGATCTGGAACTCGATCTCGCGGTCCGGTGGCACACCTGGTAAATCTTCTGGGAACACGTCTGGAAAGTCACACACAACTGGTACGTCGGAAAATTGTGGTTCTGACGCATCCACATCCTTCACGTAAGCCAGGTAGGCACTACATACACGTTTCATACACTTCTCTGCCACCACCATTGAAATCACCTTCGAAACCGTAGTAACTCGATCACCATAGATCGTCACCGAACTCCCATCAGGCGTAGTTAATCGGATCATCTTCTTGCGACACACAATATTTGCCTCATATGCTGCTAACCAATCCATCCCAAGAACCACATCAAACCTGCCTAGGGTCATCATGAATAATTTAGCAGAGAACCTATAGCCTTCCAATTCTAGGTCACAACCCTCTATCAGATCAGAAATCCTGGTAGGCTTACCAATGGCAGTTTCTACATCAAAGGGCTCATCAATCTTTCTACTCCTAACAAGCAACTTAATACCGAAGCAGCAGAAATAAAACTCTTACTGGCACCAGAATCAAATAGTACAGAGGCATAAGTTTGGTTTACTAGGAGCGTACCTGACATGACATCGGGGTCCACCCTAGCCTCCTCTCGGGTCATCGTGAATGCTCTGGCTTTTGATCTCTACCTGTCATTCTCGGTCCCCTTCTTTGCCCAGAACTTTCAGCCCTTGCCTTCTTGTAATCCCTACTCAGATGGCCCTCTTCACCACAGTTATAACATCTTACAACCCTACACTCTCTTGCCATATGACCGGGCTTCCCACACTTGAAGCAGAGATTCAGTCCCCACTTACACTCCCATGTATGTTCCTTCCCGCACTTACCACACCTCTTCATTCCCGTACCTGATGTTACTACCCTTTGATCATCCACCCTTGCCCTCTTGTTATTTGGAATGAAACCACCACGACCAAACCACTTCCCATTCCAGTTCCTGACATCACCACCCTTCTTACTCACCATACCACTACCACCTCTCTCTCATCATACAACCTCCCTGCCAGATCAACCACCAACCTAAAAGTACTCGGCCGGGCGGCGATCATGTGCCTGCGGATATCTGCCGGCAAACCCTGGATATACCTCTTGATCTTTCTTGACACCAGCATCACCTGATCCGGCACCAGCCTTGCCATCTCATTGAACTTAGTGTATATTACTGGTGTGTCATGGTTCCCGCCTCCAGTTGTAAGAACTCTCTCTCAATCTTGTCAAGTTCCCTGTGAGGAAAAAACTCCCCGATCACCATCTTTTTCAGTTCACTCCACCTCATCCTCCCAACAGCCCTGCTGCCCTCAGCCTAGAAAATATTGTCCCACCAACATAAAGCCGAGCCATGAATGAGTGGGTAGCAAACTTCACCTTTTGATCCTCCCTACATTCGCTAATCTCCAACACAGCCTCCATTTCTCTCACCCATCGGTGAGCAGCAGCAGCATTCCCGTTACCATAAAAAGTCGGGGGCTTGCATCTTTGAAATACCCCATAACCACACCCCTTGGCAGTTTCCTGTACCTCTTCCTCTTCCTCTTTATCGCTGGAGACGACCATCTCGGTTTCTGGTTGCTCCCCTTCACCTAAACCTCTCTCCTCACCCCTTATCCCAATGGTCCTCCTCCTCTCCTCTTTCTCTTTCTTTTCATCCTCCCTCACAGCACAAATAACCTCGGTCACCACAGATGGCAGCATCGTCTGCATGACCTGATGAACTTCCTCCACAACTGCCTTTTTCATAGAGACTCTCAGATTAGCACTCTCATCACCGCCTTCCTGGTGATGAAGCTCAGGCTCTGCAGGAGCCGTCTCAGCAGCCTTAGCCTTGTTCCTGGTGACACGTGGTCTAGCACCACGACCACCCGGTACACCACCTCGAGAAGCCTTTGAAGATCTATCACCCGCCATCCTCTAAACACTATAAGATTCAAACACCAACACGGTCATTCAAGGTAATAGCTCAGATTATGTCAAGTATAGTAAGTCCCTAAATACAGTGGCCAGTTGTGATTAGCCACTTACTTTACTCTTCATCCCCCAAGCATTTCCTATCCTGACTACATCAGTATCCAAATCTACTAAGAGCACATAAATCAGATAGCACGCGCACATAATACCGATTATCTTTATGGAAATAAATTACCTGATGGCACGTAGCTACTTGGGCTGGCATCCTTCTATTTAGTTCCATTCTCAGTTTAAGTTTAGGTTTTGAAAATAATTTACCCAATTCTCTTAAACTTTGGCTCTGATACCAACTTGTAAGGCCCCGTTCCCAGGAACCCCACAGTTGGTCAATCACCACCTTATTTATAATAAGACACAATAAATTTCATAAAAACATTGCAGTGGATTAATTTATCAAAAACCATTCATGCATTAATATTTGATGTTGAGAAATAATACATCATTGTTTTAAAAGAGTTACAAAAGAATATTCAGTTGTATTACAAAACAACAACATTATCGTGCATGAAATGGATGCCAGTCTTTGCCCGCCAAGTAGCTTCACCCTCGTGCCATCCTCAGCAATAAGCTACCTGCCAACTGAAAATACATAAAAAGTTAGCCTTGCTGAGTGAGTTCTAGTTTTATAAATAAGATACTTTCTTTCATTTAAAACATTTTCTTTACTTTCGTACATGGTCATTCATCGTACATACATCAAGGTATTATTATTATTATCTTCTATTATCGCACATATTCGTTCGTTTCACACTTTTTCATTATCTTTCACTTCTATCTAGATCCTGTCATAAGCTATGCCCATCGTTAGGCATGAAGCCACCTCAGTCTTGGGGTTAAGCGACAAGGACCCTGTTTCACACATATGGATCAGTCACCAAGACTGACTCCCCTGTGTATACCCTCATGGGTTAGCCAAGATCGCACGCTACATCACACACAGTTGAGCTAACAACTCTTTAATGAGTTGTGAACCTCTTTAAATTTTGCTTGCAAGACTTTCATTCATTTGTTATGTTCCACTTTTCATTATCTTTAATCTTTCGCTTCTTTTATGATAATACTTTACGTATAAGAGCATTAACACACCATGTAAAGTCACGTAATAATACAAAATAAGGAACATCAATAAAAGACCACAAATATGCGTAACATGAACAACCATAAACCACCAAAACATTCCAAAGCTTAATTATTGATTTCTATTTCCTAAGATTTCAGAAAAATCCTAAGTCAACTTAGGCGCATGGGCACTATGTAGGCGCATGGGTACTATGTAGGCGCACGGGCAGTTGGCGCATGGGAAAACTTAGGCGCATGGGAACACTTGGGCGCATGGGTACTATACAGGCACACGGGCGGTTGGGCGCATGGGCAGTTTACCAGTTCTCACTTATATTAATTTCAGTTCCCATTCATCACCCTAAAGTATTCTTAGCCTAAATCTAGCATACTAAGCACTTAGAACAAGCATACAACCACATGACTCAGTCAAAACATTCACAAGCACACACCCCTTGTAAAACAGGGGTAAACATACGGTTCCAACACACAGAGTTGTAAAAATGATAGTTTATATGCATTTTAGCCCCAAGACAAGTTTAAAACAGAAAAATCGAGGACCTATAACTCACCTACAGCAGCCTTCGAGTAAAACTCCTCCAAACTCGAGAGCACTTGGAGTTCAAACACCTAAACACACCAAAAACACACAACCAAACACAGAGGAACACATCAGACTTGGACCAGAAGCTGAAAATCCAGCTGAAACTGAACAAAACACACGAAAAGCTTACCTTCAAGCCGATCTTCTTCTTCTCTCTAAAAACCGATGGAAACTCTATTGTTCTTCTTTTTGCAGCCGAAATCAGTTGGTGGAGCAGGGTAGTGGGCGACCATGCCCACCTTTTAAACATCATAATAATAAAGTTTGCCTCTTGCACAACTTTAACCCCTTAACTTGGGTTATTTCACCTTTCTTTCTCTATACTTCTCTTTTCTTCTCTTTTTTTTGTAAATTTTCGAGTGTTACAGCGGTAAAGTATGTGGAGTGGAACAAAAAATCGATGACGGGGGCAAAGTCAGCATCCTTAGAGGAATCAAGGATGGTGACTTGGTTGTGTTGAGGATTGAGAGCCATTGTAAGAAAGTATTGTTTGATTGAGGAATTTGTGAGACAGTGAAGACGATAATATGAATATTAGGTTTCAGTGGTGGTAAAAAAAGGTAAAGAAAGAGAGTCAGATGTTTTAAATAGGGGTTAAAAGACCATACCGATTAAGTTAAAAGATAGTTTAGGTGTGTACTTGAGTATGGCGGTAAGGTAGATAATTTAAAATATACCGAAAATATCTTAACTTTACACAGTGGAGGCCAAAGATTTCCGTTACACAGTAAAAGTTTTCTTCCGAAGGGAAAGTTGCTTCCGAGAGAAAAGACATCTTCTGAGAGAAGAAGTTAATAATCTTCGAAAATAAATTTGATCTATGATCAAATTTTCTTCTAAGGGTAAAAACTCTTTGGAAGAGAGTATTAAAGTGGAGGAATTTACCTTCGGAAGATATAAAGATCTCTTCCGAGGGCAAATTTCTTTTTGGAAGAATTTCCACTTAGAAGAAAAACTTTAGTAACAGGGCATAGATTGTAATTAGACAACATAAACAAGACACATTTTAAAAAGGTTTTAAAAAGAAATAAACTAGTCAATGTTAATCATCCCAATAACTATGATTAAGTATTTAAATCTTTGTTCATCAAAGGCTTTGGTGAACAAGTCAGCATATTGTTCATTTGAATTGACTTTTACTAGTTTAATCAAGTGTTTCTCATGAATATCTCGAATGAAATGATACCTGATGTCAATGTGCTTTGTCTTGGATTGCTTGACTGGATTTTCTATAATGGAAATAGCACTCGTGTTATCTATGTGGATAGGAGTATTCATGAAGTTAAACCTATAGTCTAACATCTGATTTTGAATCCATAGCAGTTAAGCATAGCAGCTCACAGCAGCAATGTATTCCGCTTCAGCAGTTGATGTAGAGATATATGATTGCTTCTTGCATTGCCAGGAAATAATCCTTCCACAAGAAATTAACATCCTCCTGATGTGGATTTCTTGTTAATGTTGCAGCCTCCATAATCACTGTCAAAGTACCCATAGAGATTAAAATTCTTATTCTTAGGATACCAGAGACCCAGTTTGGGAGTCCCTTTGAGGTATCTAAGAATTCTTTTGATGGCAATTAGGTGAGACACCTTGGGAACAGCCTGATATCTTGCACAAATGCAAGTTGCAAACATGATATCAGGTCTACTAGCTGTGAGATACATCAGAGATCCAATAATTACCCTGTACTGATGCTAATCAATATCCTCCCCCTCGGAATCAGGACATAGATTGTGATTTCTGGGTATAGGTGTCTTGGTTGCCTTACAATCTTTCATCTCAAATCTTTCTAAGATGTCCTTGAAATACTTAGACTAGTTGATAAAGAACCCTTCTTCTATCTGCTTCACTCGAATTATAAGAAAGAAATCCATATTCCTATGGAGCTCATCTCAAATTTCTTTCTCATGATGCTTTCAAAGTCTTTGCACATTTGGTCATTTGAGGAACCAAATATGATGTCATCGACATAGACTTGAACAAGTAGCATGTCCTTCCTAGATTTCTTTTGAACAATGTCTTATCTATGGTGCCTCTGGTGTAGCCGTATTTGAGGAGAAACTAAGACAGAGTCTTATACCACAGCCTAGGTGCTTGATGTAGCCCAAAAGTGCTTTATCCAGTTTGCACACATAGTTGGGATGCTGTGGGTCTTCAAAACCAGGTGGCTGACACACATAGACTTCTCTGTCTATATCCCCATACAAAAATACATATTTGATATCAAGTTGATAGACTGTGAAGTTCTTGGATGCTGTAAAAGCAAAGAAGATTCGCACAGCTTCAAGTCTTGCAACAGGTGTAAAGACATCAGTGTAATCTACACCTTTTTCCTGTGTATCCTTGAACAACAAGTCTTGCCTTATTCTTGATGATCAAACCTCTATCATCTCTTTTGTTTCTGACCACCCACTTAGTGCTAATAGGGACTTGGCCAGGTGGATAGGTTCCATACCTTTTGCCACTTGAATTGAAGCAATTCCTCTTGCATAGCTTCAATCCAATTGCTGTCCTTGAGGGCTTCTTCCACCTTTTTTGGTTCCAATTAAGAGAGAAAGCATGAGTACAAGCATACATTCCTATTGTGGGTCTGATTTCTTGTTCTCACACCTTCTGATACATCCCTAATGATGTTTTTAGGTGGATGAGTGTTGTGTATCCTAAGCCTAGGAATTACATCTAATTGCATAGATAGGTCTATGTTTGAGAAGTTTTGCTAGAACTTCGAACACCTTCTCCAGTTGATGTCTCACATTAATTCAATGAGGACTGATTGATTGAATAAGTGACATCATCAATGGCAGTATGCTGTGAAGCAGCATCAAAGTTGCCTGTTCCTCCATGTCACTGTCTTTATCAGATTGGTGTTGAGTGCTTGAATTGTCAACCTCTAGGTTATGAGGCTTAGTGAACTGATAATTTGTTGAAGCTCCTTTGTTTCCTGAGATCCTCATGCTTTCAGGACTTTCAGTAGTAAAAGCTTGTTCTTCATTTCTTCTTGGAGAACTAGAAATAGATCTGGGTAAGTCAAATAGTTGATCTTCATATGGGTCACTTTGAGTTCCTGTTCCAGCTGAAACATTCTCATAAGATGGTTTAGAATAGTTTGGAAACAATTCTAAATCAAAAATATATTCAGGTCCATTCCCTTTAACACAAGGAGTGTGCTCATTAACAACAATGTTGGATGATTCCTCAAACTGTTGAGTTTTGATATTATACACTCTATAAGCAATAGAGGTGGAGGAATATCCAACAAAGATAGCATCATCCGACTTTTCAGCAAATCTTGCTAAATTGTCCTTTGTGTTGAGTATGGTACACCTGCTGCCAAAGGACTTAAGAAAGCCAATGAACGATGGCTACTTGTTCCATAGCTCATAAGGGGTATTCCCATGAGGCTTAACAATAAGAACTCTGTTTTGCACATAGCATGCAGTGCTGACTGCCTCTACCCAGAAAGTTAGAGGCAGTTTTGAATCAGCTAACATTGTTCTTGCAGCCTCAATAAGTGTCATGTTCCTCCTCTCAGTAACACCATTCTATTGAGGAGTTCTAGGAGCACTATATTGTCTGGTAATCCTTTTTGAGTTAAAGAATGAGTCAAGAACTTGATTCTTAAAATTAGTCCGTTGATCACTTCTAATGATTTTTACCTTGTGATCCTTTTGATTTTCAATTTTAAGAATAAAAGAGTTTAAGTTTCAGTCGTTTCATCTTTAGTTCTTAAAAAAAATACCCAACTGAATCTTGTAAAATCATCAACAATCACAAGGCAGTATGATTTTTCCAATGCTCATTATACTTGTGGGACCAAAAAGATCCATGTGCAATAAGTGTAATGTAGTGGTGATAGAGTTAACCTCTTTGGATTGTGAGTGACCTTATGTTGTTTTCCTTTCAAGCAAGCAACACAGTTGTCTTTACAGAAAAACTCCTTTTTAGGCACACCATGTACCAAATTATTTTTAACCAACTTGTTCATGGTTTTAAAATTAACATGTCACATTTTTTTATGCCAAAGAGTTGACTCATCACCATTGGCTTTGGAAAGAAAGAATGATACTTCACCCAGTGGGGAAGCATTGTTCATATCCAGTTTGTACATATCCCCTCTCCTGGGAGATCTAAGAAGAACCAATTCCTGAGGAATTCTCATCCCGGGTTTGAGGATAATGCACTCATGTTCTGTGAAAAGAATTTGGTGCTTTTGGTCATAGAATTGAGAAACACTTAATAGATTGTGTTCAAGCTGTTTCACAAAGTTTACTTTGTCAACTTTTAACTTACCATTGGATACACTACCTCTACCAAAAATGTATCCTCCAGCTTCACCTCCAAACTGAACAGGACCTCCATCAAAATATTCAAATTGTTAAAGAAGAGATATGTTCCCTGTCATGTGCATGGAGCATCCGCTATCCACAATCCATACATTTCTATTCTTGTCATGTGGATATTCCTGGACATAAAGTGAGATGATTAGTTATTATTGGAAACCCAAGCCTTGTTGGTCTTGGGTTCTTCCAATGTAGATGATGTAATTGAACCAAAGTATACGCAAGTGGGTTCAATTTGTGTTTGTGAAGAAGAGGTATTGGCTGCAGCATCTGTTCTGTTCTTCCATACCATCCTATGGTTGACCAGTGTAGATGATCCTGAAGAGGATTGAGCAGCATGACCTTCTTCCGAGGCTACTTTCTTTTTGGAAGATTTCAAAGGATTCCTTTTGTTCCTTTGTTTGTTCTTTGGCTTGTCTTCCTAAGCTATTTTTCTTTCAAAAGAATGATTTTCTTCAGAAAGCAACTTAGCTTTGGAAATAAGATTTCCTTTCCTTGTCACTTGGACCATGTGATAAGGTCCAAATATGAAACCTTCCTTGACTCCTTCCCTTTTAACATTGGTTGCATAATATGTGCTTGCAGGATTATAATAACAGTCTTTAGCCATGTGGTTATGCAAACCACAGATTATGCACTCAATGTTTCTCTTGATGGGGCGTGATGGCTGTTGGTTCTTGCACTTCTTTTCTTCAACAGCTTTCCCTATTATCTTTTGATCCTTCAGTTGGACAGGAATGCTGGTACTACATTCCTTTCTTGAGTCAAAGTTTCCAACCACTTGGAATCCTGCTGAAATGAATACACCCTTTTGCCTGGGATCTATCTTTATCCTAGACTCAGTCACCTTCTTGGTAGTTTTCTTTACTGCCTTGATTTTTTCTTTCTATCTTTGGTGGTTAGGGGAAGGACTTTAGCGGTGGGAATGATGTTTTCTTCCTTATCCTTCCCTGTGGTGGTCACCATAGTTGCATCACTCTTTTGCTCATTGAGTAGTGGGTCAGTAGTTGGAACCTCTTGCTCATGAGTACCACATCTTGGCTGTCTAACAGATACATAAGAGTGCGGTGGAGCAATTTCATTGGTTCCCAACCCACTTTTGTTTTGATAACACACCTTTGAGTGGGAGGATGATGCAATGATGGTGTTGAAGTTATGCTCTTCAATAACATACTTATTTGCTTTAGCCTCAGCTATTACTAGCTGGGCTTGAGCCTCAGTCAACTTAGAAATCAAATCCTTTATTTGAGCCCTGTAGTTTGTGTGTTCATGTTTTAAAGAGGATACAGTTTTCTCTAACTCTTCAATTTTGAGTTTATACTCAGATTCTGCTCTCTTGAAATCAGATTTTAGGATGTTTAAGGACTCAATATCGGATTTAATTTCCATGTTGTAGTCCTGATAAAGTTTAACCTTAGCAATACAAGCTGGAGTACAAAGGTTTTCATATACCTTACTGTCTTCAGTTCCAACCATGAGAGCTTGAGCAGGAGTGACATCTTGCACCATAAAGCTCTAGTCAACCTCTTGAGCAACAGCCGCAGTTTACTGCTTAGTAGGTTTTGGTGCAGCCCTTGAGGTAGTAGGATGTTGGGAGGCTTGAGTTTCTCCAGGATTAGATCTTGGAGCTTTGCATTCCCTAGCAAAGTGACCAAGCTAGTTATAGTTGTAACATTTGGCTTTGCTTTTATCAAATCCAAATTTGTTGTTGGTTGGGTTCTGAGGGAACTGCCTTCCTGTTCTTTTGAAGAACTTCTTTGCTCTATAGGTGAGGAGAGCCATCTGTTGGACAATGTCCACGTACTCAATGTCATCTGGGCTAAAGCACTCTAGATTATCAAAGCAGAATTGAACATCTCTAGAGTGTTCACTTTCTGTGACAAAGGCACAACTATCTTGAAAAGGAGTGCGTTAAGCCTGTTGAGACCTAGGTGTCTCAGGGAAAGTGATGTATGGCCCTGAGGAAGATGATGGTTGTTAGGGATAGTTCAAGTACAACTGTGGTTGGGGAGTTCTTGATCCTTCAACAACATGTAGAGCATTGTCGACAGCAAGATTTGAGGGTCTGTTCATCTGGTGGCTCTTCTGAGTCTCCATCTCCATACGGTATCCATCAAGGATTCCATACAGTTCAGTCATGGTGAGAGTGTTAAGATTCTTAGTTCTCTTGTAGAAACACAATAGAAAGTCCATTCATGAGGAAGTGCACTCATGAATTTCCTTACAATGTCTCTCTTCTCAAGATCCACTCCCATAGACTGAAGAGAGGTGATCAAGTTCATGTACCTGAAGTATTGTTGGCTCAAGGTCTCACAACGATATATGTGAAGTTTTCAAACTTCTACCTCAGTACATCCTTCTTGGACTCCTTGGATTCAGCGAAACCAGAGTACATCAGCTTTAAAGCGTCAAAGAGTTCTTTGGCTGACTCACATTGCTGAAAGCCAACCATTATGGAGTTTGGTATGGCAGTAAGCAAAACAGTCATTGCTTTGCAGTCGATGTCTATTTTCTTGAAGTCTTCATCAAAGTAGTCTTCAACGGCCTTCTCTATCATGGCACCATTACCAACCGGGGATTCTACCTTAGGAAGGTAAGGACCATGAGTGATAGATCTCCCCATGCGGCTATCTTGATACTTGATGAACCCTTTAATATGTTTGCACCAAGTTCCAAAATCATCAGGAGTGATGACAGGTGCCTTGGTTATGGTTCCCATTTCGGACTCAGAAAATTTCTGGTTAAGAGCC
This sequence comes from Flaveria sonorensis, assembly GCA_025506505.1. NCBI lineage: Eukaryota > Viridiplantae > Streptophyta > Magnoliopsida > Asterales > Asteraceae > Flaveria > Flaveria sonorensis. The sequence continues at coordinate 55,109,306 of CM046440.1, read as the reverse complement.
ATTAAAGTGAAGTGAGTGAGTGTGAAGAAGCAAGGGTGATTTGGGGGGGGTGGTTAGATCTCACAATCAAGATCTTGGATGCTCTGATACCAATTGCAGGATCAGTTTTAACTCTCAACACAAAACTCACTAAGTCTCACTTAATCGATGAAACAGAATCTCAGTTGATAATCTCAAACTAAAGTTGATAATAATATACAAAGTTAATGAACAAGAGAATGGTTTTCAAGATACTTGTATATATTAATTCTCAACTCAATATTACAAGACTCTTTCTAAGCCCCCGTTCACTTAAGTTACAATGAGAAACTATATATACTACTATCTACAGCCGGTTATACTTGGAAATCCAGCTGGAATCTATAACTAGACAAATACTATATTGCTAGAAATAAAGTATCTAAGATAAAATAATATCCTAGATAAGGTAGTCATGACAGGTCCATGACTTACCTTTTGTCACCAACTAAAGATGGCAACTGTACTAGGTTGAAAAGGTGAACAGTGGATTAAAGTATGGTCAACTACATGGTTTAGGAAAAGCACCATGCAGTGTATCAAAATCTGTCAGACAGACCATACTTATGTCCACTGGTTCATAGTTGATTCTTCCGAAGCTAAATGGCTTCAGAAGAATAAGTTCTTCCGAGGCCATTTATACTTCGGAAGAAACAACTTCTTCCGTCTTCTACAGGTCTTTATGACTTTATTCTTCGAAAGACTTTGTCTTGGATCTTCTATGTGTGAATGCTTCGAAAGGTGAACTGATTGGTCTCGGAAGACTTTGTTCTATCCTTTGGAAGTTCTTCATATACTTTGGAAGGAAAACTACTTAGTCTCAGAAGACTTATTTTTCCTCCGGAAGCTCTTCAGACATAATGATTCAGAAGATCTTTGACATAGCTGCGGAAGAGTATTTTTGTCTTCGGAAGACTTCTTCAACTTGTACACAAAATTGTTCTAAGTGTTGTTTTGGTTGCACCAGCCTCATATGATCCAACACATGAGAAGATACTATAAGAGTCTGAGGGATCCTGACCAGATGATGAAGAGAGGCTTGGTCTTGATCCTAATGATGACTATCAACATCTGAAGAACTTCTGTTTTGGTAGCTTCAGCCTAGGGGGAGTTTGTAAGGTAATATCAGAAGATTATAAGGCTGATGCAACCAAAGAAGCCAAAACAACCAAGGGTCTTCCTGCATACATGCACTGGACATACAAGGTAGAAGTGCTTCGGAAGTTTTACACTACATTAGAAAATACTCTAAGTGTAAAATCTTCCGAAGCCAAAGTCCAAATCTTCTGAAGCCAAAGATGAAGTCTTCCGAAGCTTCAGAGATAAAGTCTTCCGAAGCCATTTTGCTGTGAAGACTGATTTCTTCTGAAGACAGAGAAGACATGCTTTCTCTGATCTACTTTACATAAAGCTGACACATTTTCCGCTGCAACTCTGAAGGCTCACCAACTTATATGAGTTGGTGAAAAGTCCATGGTTTTGTAAACTGTAGATTAAGGTCTTTGTCTGTAACTTCCTACTTATGTACCTGTTATCCTTTTATATTAGAAAAGGATGTGAGCTATGGCATGTCATAGTCACTAGTCAAAAGGCAATCTGCCTTTTGACTCAACATTGATCTTGTTGTCTAGATTAGTGTTTCCAACTGTCTTTCTAAGTATTGACGGTTGTAGGATCTAGTATAAAGTGTCTCAGGTCCTTGTAATTCGAATATGCTTTGTGACACTTATAATAGAACTTGAGAGCAATATACAGCATCCTTGAAAACCATACTTGTTTGTTCTTCTTCTTTGTTCTGTCTCACTACTTACTTGTGTGCTTAGTATCATTATACTCAAACCCAGTTCCCCATACTGTTAAGTGTTCTAAATCTCTCCTCATTGTGAGACTGATTGTATTGACCACCCTTCACATGGTCCTGCAGATAGCACTGTTGTTGTCTATGTAGGTGAGAGTCTCCTTGAAGTTGAATCCATAGTCTAGCATCTGATTCTAAATCCAAAGCACTTGAGCACAGCAGCTTGCAGCAACAATGTATTCAGCTTCAGCAGTTGATGCAGACACACATGATTGTTTCTTGTATTGCCATGAGACTATCCTTCCACCAAGAAACTGACATCCCCTAGATGTAGACTTTGCGGTCATATTACAGCCACCACAGTCATTATCTGTATAGGCATACAGATTGAAGTCAGAATTCTTTGGATACTAAAGTCCCAGTTTGGGAGCACCTTTGAGATATCTGAGAATTCTCTTAACAGTAACCAGGTGTGATAACTTGGGGTTGGCTTGATATCTGCATAAATACATGTAGCAAACATGATATCAGACTTGTTGGATGTGAGGTACATAAGAAACCCAATCATAGCCCCTGTATAGATGTTCATCAACACACTCCCCCTCAAGATCTGGTCCTAGAGAGTGGCATCTGGCTATGGGTGTCTCAGTAACCTTGCACTCAGTCATATGAAATCTGGTAAGTATGTCTTGTACATACTTTGACTGGTTTATGAAGATGCTATTGTCAACCTGCTTCACTTGAATTCCTAGAAAGAAATTGAGTTTCCCCATGGCACTCATTTCAAATCTTTTCTTCATCAGCTTCTCAAAGTCTTTGCAGAGCTTCAGATTAGTTGACCTAAAAATAATGTTATCTATATAAACTTGAACAAACATCAAGTCATTTCTTGTTATTTTGATGAAGAGTGTTCCATCAATAGTTCCCCTCTTGTAACCATGCTGACAGAGATACTGTGATAGTGTCTCATACCACTTCCTTGTAGCCTGATGCAGCCCATAAAGAGCTTTGTCAGGATGATTTAGGGTCTGCAAAGCCAGGTGGTTGTTTGACATACACCTCCTCATCAATCACACCATATAAGAAGGCACACTTGACATCAAGTTGGTAGACCTTGAAGTCTTTGGATGCAGTAAAAGCTAGGAATATCCTAACAGCTTCAAGTCTTGCTATAGGAGCAAAAACATATGTGTAGTCAATCCCTTCTTCTTGTGTGTACCCTTGAACAACTAGTCTTGTCTTGTTTTTTATGACAAGTCCTCTATCATCTTTCTTGTTTCTAAATACCCACTTGGTACCCATAGTAGTCTTCCCTTGAGGAACAAGACAAAGATTTCAAATCTTTTGTCTTTTAAATTGAAGCAGCTCCTCCTGCATTGCTTCAACCCAACTTTCATCCTTTAGAGCCTCCTCAATCTTCTTAGGCTCAATCTGAGACAAGAAAAAAGAGTGTAGACAAACATTTTTGTCATGGTTTGTCATCTTGTTCTCATCCCAATCTCAACATCTCCAATGATGTTTGTGGTGGGATGTGACTTGTGGATTCTTAGTTGAGCAATCACAGCAAGTTGGTTTGACCGATCTAAATTAGAGAAATTCAAATCTGGTGCTTGAATATCATCCACCACATCAACATACTTATCAAGAGAAACTTGATCTAATAAGTGTCTTACATCATTGATGTTGTCTTCTATGGAATGGTTATCAGCATCAAAAAACTCTTGATCAGTGTCACCACCTCCATCTCCTCCTACATTGTAAATTCCTTCGTTTGAGTTTTGTGCCTCAATGCTGGATTTATAGGCACCTCAGATGTATCAGCTGAAGAATTTATCATAGTTGTGCTAACAGAATTTCCAACTGCAAGGCTAGTTACCACTAGAGCTGAAGTTGTTTGAACACTTGGCCTTCTCAGCTCAAATCTTGGATCAGAATCTCCTGTTGATAAAGTACCTATAGATCCTGAAACATCTTCACAAGATTTGTTAAAACAGTTGGTAACTAAATCAAGATCAAATAGCCAATCAGGACCAGAACCTTTCACACTTGGTGTGTGCTCATTGAAGGTCACATTGGCTCACTCCTCAACTACTCTAGTTCTGAGATTGTATATTCTATAAGCCTTAGCTTGGGAAGAGTATCCAATAAAGTGTTCATCATCTGATTTCTTAGCAAATTTGGCTATTTAATCCTTGGTATTCAAGATGGTGCAAGGACATCCAAATGATCTGAGAAAACCAATGAAAGGTCTTCTTTTGTACCACAGTTCATAAGAAGTTTTACCATGAGTCTTAACTACTAAACCTCTGTTCTGCATATAGCAGGCAGTGTTAACTGCCTCTGCCCAGAATGTGATGGGCAGTTTAGAGTCAGATAACATGGTTCTTGCAGCTTCAATAAGTGTTCTGTTTCTCCTCTCAACAACACTGTTTTGTTGGGGAGTCCTGGGAGTACTATATTGTCTTGTAATACCCTTTTCATCACAAAATGCATCAAAGGTTTGGTTATTGAATTCAGTTCCTTGATCACATCTTATGATCTTAACTTTGTGATCACATTGATTCTCATTTTTTAGAATGAAGTTCTTCAAGATTTCAGGGGTCTCATCCTTAGTTCTAAAAAAGAAGACCCAAGTATATCTTGTGAAATCATTTGTGATCACCAAACAGTATGAGGTCCTTCCTAGACTCATTACACTGGTGGGGCCAAAGAGATCTATATGTAATAAGTTTAGGAGAGTAGTGATGAGGTTTATTTCCTTTGGCTTGTGAGACACTTTATGTTGCTTCCCTTTTAGGCATGCAACACAATGATCATCACTTGTAAACTTTGGCATTCCAGTTACCAAATCATTCTTAATTAATTTATTCATATTCTTAAAGTTTACATGGCATATTCTTTTATGCCAAAGGAAAGACTCATCACTATTGGCTTTAGATAGAAAGCAAGAAACTTCTCTTAAACGAGATGTTTTCTGCAAATCCATCTTGTACATGTTCCCTTTCCTGGGGCTCTAAGCAAGATATGCTCTTGAGGAATGGCCACCCAGGGATTGAGAACAATGCACTCATGCTCAGTAAAGAGCATGTTATGAGTATGATCATAAAATTGAGATACACTCAGAAGATTATACCCAAGCTCCTTAACATAATTTACCTTCTCAATGTTGAGCTTACCATTTTTGACCCTGCCCCTTCCAGTAATGTGACCACCTGATTCTCCTCCAAAAACAATTGGCCCTCCATTAATTTTCTCAAAGTTTTGAAGCAAAGAGCCATTGCCTGTCATGTGCTTGGAACAGCTACTGTCAATGATCAATATATTCCCTTTAGCCTTTAGCTGTTCCTGCATATAAAAAGATGGTTAGTTATATTTGGAAACCCAAGCCTCATTGGTCTTGGGCTTGTCAAAGTAAACTGAAGATAATGCAACAGTAATTGATCCTATATGCAAGTTTTGAGGGTCATTGATTGTTGTTGATGAAGAACTTTCAGTCACATGGCCTTCCTTCATCTTCCACAACATCTTTGGAAGACTATACTTGGGCTTCAATACTTCGAAAGTTTTTATGACTTCAGAAGTTTTGGAGACTGGACCTTTGAAAGCTTTTGCATCCACTACAGCAGAATTCAGTACTTCAAAAGCATTCCTTTCTTCTGAGATCAAATTTTCTTCTGAAGGTAAGTTTTCACTCATCTTTTTCTTCACTTTGGAGCTTCAGAAAGGAAGAGATTTTCCTTCTGAAGCTATTCTCTTCTTCTTCTTCTCACAAGTTTTCTTCTTGATCATATGGATAGTACTTTTGGGATTGTAGATGCGATCCTTGGTACACATGATACATTCAGTTGGCATGCTTCTGAGAGTCTTCTTTTGAGTGGGAGGCTAAGGTTGATCACTTTCCACTTCCTTCTTCATCTTCTCAGATGATGCATCAGGCTACTTAGGATGAGGCTTGCTCTTGGAACTGGATGGTTCAGGCTGTAGAATAGTGGTGCATATTTTATCAGCCTTCTTCTATTGACCAGGATGATTTGGACATGAACTAGGACTCCTGGTATTAGAGTCCATTGTTGAGTCTTTAGTCTTTACCACTTCAAATCCAACAGAAATGAAAACTTGCTTTTGCTTGGAGTTGAAAGTGGCCTTGATCTCTTGTCCCTTCTTTGACTTTCTTTTGGCTGCCCTGATCAAGCTCTTCCTTACAGACTTGGTCATGCCTGGTTCTTTCTTCTCTCTAGGAGAATAGTGTCCATTCTTAGGATAACCCTTATTACTCACCTCAGGTTCATCCTTCACTATCTTCTCTTCATCTTTATCCTTCTCTTGGATAGGATCAATAAGAGGCGGCTCATTTTGACAAGTTTTACACCTTGAGATCTAACAGATAGGAGTGTGCGTGGAGGAGCTATTTCACTTAATCCTAGTCCCTGCCTGTTTTGGTAACAAAATTTTGCATGCAAGGATGAGAATATTATGTTCTTGAAGGTTTCCTCTTCAAAAACACATTTTTCTGCCTTGGCTTTGCTAATCACAAGCTCAGCCTGGCATTCAGTTAACTTGGTTATAAGATCTTTGATTTGAGTCCTGTAGTTTGTGTGCTCATGCTTAAGAGTTGACATGGTTTTCTCTAAATCTTCTATTTTAAGTTTATAGTCATTATTAGCTCTTTTGTAATCAGCTTTTAAAATTTTTAAGGACTCAAAATCACATCTCACTTCCAAGTTGTAGGACCTGTACATGTTATATTTACCAATGAATTCAGGAGTACAAAGATGTTCTAATACTTTGGCTTCTTCATGATCAGCCATCAATGATTGGTATGGAGAGCATCTTCTACCTGAAAGCTATAGTCAAAGCCTCCTTCTTCAACAGCAACAGCAGCATGTTGTTTTGGTTAGCTTGGCTTCTCAGTTCTTAGAGCTGCATCAGTGTAGTTTGGTTTGGATTGTGCTTGGCCACCATTTGTACGTAATGCCTTGCACTCTCTAGCAAAGTGTCCTATTTGGCTACAGTTGTAACACTTCACCATACTTTTGTCCAGTCCGAAATTTCCACTGGCCACATTGCTAGAAAAATTTCTTCCTGTCCTCTTATAGAACTTCTTGGCTCTATGAGTGAGAAGAGCATCTGTTGAACTATCTCCGTGTATTCCAAATCATCTGAATGGATGCAGTCCAATTCTTTAAGAGTGAAGAGAAAGTTGCCACAACTTTCATCAGCATTCACAAAGGCTTGAGCAGAGCTTGTCTCTTGGAATGGGCTTCCTTGGATGTAGCTATCACTTGGTGTCTCAGGGAAGGTGATAAAAGGAACCTTTTATGAGTTTTCAGGGAAGCAGATGAGATGATTATGTTATCCCTTTCAACCATATGAAGAGCTGCAATCTACTGATTGTTGGAAGAGTTGCTTGATGGATTTTGTAAGTTCATCTCCATCTAGCAACCACTAAGGATACCATATAGCTCTGTGAGAGTAAGAGTAGAGAGGTTCTCAGTTCTCTTGATGGCCACACAGTAGTGATTCCATTGTCTTGGAAGAGAGAACATGAACTTCCTCATTATGTCTCTATTCTTAAGCTTGACTTCAGCATCCATTAGAGTATCAACAATCTCAACATACCTGAAGTATTGTTGAGTCATGTTTCACCTATCTTGTAGGTGAAGTTCTTAAACTGTTGCTTTATAAAGTCTTTCTTGTTCTCCTTGGCTTCCTCTGACCCCTTATACATGAGCTTTAATGCATCCCAGAGCTACTTAGCAGTCATGCACTTCTTGAAGCCTCTGTATATGGAGTTTGGAAGAGTAGTTTGAAGAGCGGTCATGGCTTTCTGATCTACATCAATTTTCTTCCAGTCTTCTTCAAAGTAGTTATCCATTTCCTTTGGTATCATCCCACCTTTAGCAGTGGCTAAAAAGGTGTTTGGGATTTAAGTTCCTTCAACAACAGATCTCCACATCCTGCTATCTTGATACTTGATGAACCCTTACATATGTTGGCACCAAGTATCAAAGTCATTAGGAGTGATCAGTGGAGACTTTGTCATGGTACCGACTTCCATATCAGCCTTAGCGATAGCTGCCATTTAAGTTGATAAGTGTTTTGTGAAACTGAAGGAATTTAAGATGGTGAGATCTAACAATCAAGAGCCTGAAATGCTCTGATATCAATTGCAGGACCGATGAAGGCTTGTGAATGCAATATTTTCAAAGGTGGAGAGATTTAGAACACTTAGTAGATCAAATAGGGAACTGGTTAGGATGACAAATAAACATAAGTAACAAGAACACTCAAATATGTTTTCAAGAATGATGTATATTGCTCTCAGTTTTAAAAATGTTACAAAGCTTATCTTCTAAATACAAATACTTCAGATACTTTATATTACATCCTACAGCCAGCCATACTTTGAATACCAGCTGGAAACACTAATCTAGACAACAAGATCAATGTAGAGTCAAAAGGCAGATGGCCTTTTGACTAGTGACTATGACAAGCCATAGCTCACATCCTAATATATTACAAAAAGGATAAAAGTACATAGTTGAAAAGTTACAGACAAAAGACCTTAATCTATAGTTGACAAAAGAATAGACTTTTCACCAACTCATATAAGTTGGTGAGTCTTCAGAAATGGCAGCGAAAAGTGGTTCAGCTTGTCAAAAGGTGATTCAAAAAAAGCATGTCTTCTCTGTATTCGAAAGAAATCAGTCTTTGGCATCAGAAGACTTTGTCTTTAAAGCTTCGAAAGACTTCATCTTTGGCTTCGGAGATATGGGTCTTTTGGCTTCGGAAGATTTGATACTTAACATAATTCACTGAGTTACATCAAATCTTCTGAAGTAACTTCCATGTACTTCATATGTGCCTGCTGAGAGCTCTTTGGTTTTTCTTTGGTTGCATCGGCCTTTAAGTGTATTCCTTATACACCCTAAGGGGGCGCTTGGTTCACAGTATTTATTGGAACTAGAATTATAATTAAAATTGGAATGGAATTGGAATTTAAAGGAAAAAAATTGTATTTGGAATTCAATATTTTCTAAAGATTTGGCATTCAAGGGAATTGGAATCAATAAAGGAAATTTAAATTCTAAATAAATTTTTAGTGACAAAACACTTATAAAGGATTAGGAATTTATCACCCATTGAAAATCGCCACCACCTCCAAGACCACTGACCATCGCCGCTACATACCATTGATCGCTGTCGCTGTCAATGCTGACATTCAACCGCGACCACTAACCATACCCGTTGCCAAAACTCGGCTGTACACCACCGCTGCCACCGACCGATCATGCCCGCCGCCGAGAACCGACAGTCGCTGTCGAGCGCAATTAAAACTAACGCGGTTTGACGACGATAGTCGGTAGTCAGTTAGTGGCGACTGTTGATTGTTGACAACGGCTATGGCATGATCGGTTGTCGGCGGGTTTGGTGTGACAACCCACCCGAAACTCACTTGATTTCTTTGTGACAATGCAGTAGATCAGTGATGTAACTCAACCATGTAACGCAATTTTCGGGACGAAAAATCTTTCAACATGGGGATAATGTGACATCCAGTAATTTTCCGTTACCAAACTCCGTTAGTTCCGTTAGGTCTTGCATACACATGTCTTGAGCACACACTAGTTGTCGTTGAATATTGGTGACTTAATAACAATTATCTATGATAAACAGATAATAATTTAACTAGTAATGTTGATTATTAAGTTGTACTTATTTGGTTTATAGATTTTAAATATTATTTGTGAATTTAATCTTGTAACGTGATGATGTGTTATATTTATTGCATGTGCTTTGTAGCTATTGAAAATTATGCATGATTATTATTGTTAGTTTAAATATTTGTACTTTGTAGTTAAAAATGGTTAAAAAGTGTTAAAAAGTTTAATTTTTATAAAAAGTAGTAGAAGGGGGATTAAAGGGTGATTTTAAAGAAGTAAAGTTTTGACAAAACCCAACCCTAGCCCCCTTCTCCCCCCATTCTGCCTAAACTCATCCCAAGCACCCCCATTCTTGTGATTTCAAGCTTCCAACTCTTAGAACATTTGATTTTTGCTTGGCTTTGATCATTACAACGTGTAGCAAGCATCAATTCTTGGCCATTACACAATTAAAGGTTAGATTTTATTGGTTTTCCATGGATTTTTTATTATGGCCAAAACCCTAGTTCAATTACCATGATGAATGTCGAATTTTGAATGTTTGATGATTGCATGATGTTAGTTAGATTGTATTGATGTTAGTTTACGTGGATTATACAAGAAATTCATGGTTTTGATGCGTAGTTCATACCTTACTAATAATTGTAATTTTTGTGCATGAACTTGAGGAATTGATGATGGAATGATGATGTTATGATGTTGATAATGTTGTATGAACGTTGGATTATGATAATTATGCAAGAAATTCATGAGTTGATCATGTAGTTCATACCTTGCTATAAGTAGAAACTTTTGGATATGAGATTTGTGAATTATGATGATTTGATGATGTTGGTCGTGTCTAGATGATAGTTATGGATTTGATTAGGCATGATGTTGATGAATCCATGAATGAATTGGGAGCTAGATTGATTTTAGGGTGTTACTTTCCCAGAAGGGAAACTTTAATTTTGAAGATCATTGGATATTATGAGTTATACATGTTTGTGGTATTAGGATCATGTTAGAATGTTTCTGGATGATGCCTAATATGTTGGATTGCGATGATTGGGTCATTTGGTTAATTGGTGCAACTATGGGAACATATGGGCTTTCTTGGAAAATGTGCAAGTATACATGTTATATGTTAGGATGAATTGTCATTATTGATTATTATAATGTTAATGTTTTGCTTGTATGAGTTACTGTGGTATATTGCTGATGGGTATCATACACGCGTGCGAATATAAGGCCCCTACCTTGTAGGATTGACAAGGTTTAGGGTGTGTAGCCGTGAGGGGCTTCACATGGCACGTTGTGAGTGACTAAACCCAATGTCCATTGTAAAGGAATATAAATTAGAATCTGTGTTGTATGATGAATTGGATTACGTGCGTTGTATGATAACTTGATTTAGCATAAAGAACATGAAAGCCTTACGTGTTACAATGTGGCTTATGAGAATAACTTGCATAGTAATTTGGAATGGCTTGTTGAATTATTGGTTGTTATGTTTGATCAAACAAGAATTTAATTTGACATGTCACCAACGGGTCAAACGGGTCAACTGGGTCTAATGTGTCTTGTTTTCCAAAACCTTGAGTCAATGTGTTTATTGAGCACTTAGGGTTGTTAAAGATTCTGTGTACACGTACTTATAAACTTGCGTGTTCTAGGTGACCTCTGAAGGTTGTCTTTCCGCTCACTGTAAGCTTTTACTATTGTTCATTTGCGCACCAGGTGAGTTCATGCCCCACTTTCTTATACACTCTCTTTTGGGGGAGATAGCATACTGGTTTATAAATGCTTTATTATAGTAAGTTGTGTATAGTGTAACATAGTGGGTTATACCATGGAAGTCTTCACACTTTCGGATCGTTAATATTGGTATATAGCAGGAAATCTTGGGTAGTACTACTGGGTCTGACAAGCCCCATCTGTGCGAATCGAGGTCAAACGGGTGTAATATTGTCCTAAACTATTAACAGCGTCAAGACATGGTATGTCGTGACGGGAGGCAAACAACAAACACAGTCAGCTTCGATCACGAAATCACTATGGTTACTACTTGTGAATATAGACTAGCTATCTATTTTAATGCACTACTTATGTTTTACAACTGTATTGATTATTGATTAACACAAACTCTTGAACTAACCAACCATCATATTGACACTTTTAGTATGCATTTCTCAGGTCATTTCTAGCAGCTGCCCATAGGAGCACGCACGTGTCAAGCATACTTCATTCAAACATTGTTCACTTTTAGTTTATCATTTACTTTTGTACTATGGTTTGGGTGCGTGTTTTTGCGCAGTTTACTTTTAGTACTTTGTGTTTGGTTTATTTACAAAACGCTTTCGCAAATATTTTAAAGTTTTAAACTTTGATTTGTTTAAATATTGCGTATAGAGTCGTTTTGAGTAATTAACGACTGAGATCCTGGTTGGTTCACACGCCTTGCGGTAAAACCCCGCACGTGGAATTTGAGGGTGTGACAGATTGGTATCAGAGCCATTGGTTATAGGGAACTAGGTTGGATACACACTAGACTATAACCGCACAGTTTGTTAGTTACTCGTCACTTATTCCTTACTGTATACTCATTGGCATACACAACATGTACCTCGCAGCATGGCATCATCATCAAGAGCTCTAGGCAAGAGACATGCACGATCTGAGTCACCTCCTCCTTCTCCTGTACCTGATAGGGGATCTGACTGGCCTCGACATCCTTACCCCTCTAAAGAGATGGATTGGGATCAGCCATTCGCATTACTCGAGCGCGACCCTCCGCGAAACTAGAACTTCTATCCTACCTATATACACCGCATGGTTTACAAGGAGCGTGTACCAGCTTTAACTCCTACCTGACCTAGGATTAGGTCATCGACAGCCTCTACATCACCTACTCTTCCTTTCCTAGACATCCCTCTGGAGCAGGCGATTGCAGCTTTAGTGGCTACGTTAGACACTGAGCGACAGCGCATTAGAGGACTCACTGATGAGAACTCCACTCTACGATATGAGATGCGTCAGTTGCGTTTCCACATATAGATGCTTCAGGAGCGACTCTCGATGGCCATTAGTGGGCATCATACCCTGGCAGGCAACGTTGTGGCACTTACTTTGCGCATGAACGTGCAAGAGCACCACAACATAGTGATCGATGATAGATTTGCTGATCTGGAGGCACAGCTAGCGGCACTTCAGATTTCTGAAGCCCCTGCACCTGAGGAAGATCCTATTAAAGAAGACCCAGAGGAAGAACCTGAAGAAGAACCGGAAGAAGCCCCAGAGGAAGAAGAACCAGCAGAGATGGAAAAGGACAGTGATGGATCTGATGTGCTGTATTGATTCTACATTTATATGACTTGGACTATATAGTGTTTCTTTTCTTTTGAAACCTATGTGGGAAGGGTTGTTTCCCACCCAACTGAAAAACTAAAATTCTGACATTAATAGAATATTTTATGACTCATTTACAATTTATTTATCTTTGGTTATTATTTTGGTTATAGATGTTGTGGTTGTGACAAATTCATTATTTCTTATTATTTACTGTACTTCAATGAGATAAATATGTTGGATGTTACTCATTATTGTATTTGTGAATGTAAAGTGAAATATGGACGGACGCGGTAGAGGATGTGGGCATGGCAGTGGACGTGGTGCCGGTGGACCTGGTACCGGTGCTATAAACATGACCCCCGCTGAGTTGGCCTCTTTGATTAATGAACATGTACAGGCGGCAGTGGCTGCTGCACAAACTGGACAGCCAGCAAGTAAATGATACAAGTGGCCTAACCAATATCTTAGTTGCTCATCTAGGCTACCCAACTAATGTTTTTGGTTTGTTGGAACAGGACCTCCACCCTGTACTTACAAATCCTTCATGGATTGCAAGCCTCATACCTACAGCGGAACTGAAGGAGCTGTAGGACTGGTACGGTGGTTTGAGAAGACCGAATCCGTCTTGGCAAAATGTAACTGTCCGCCAGCCGATCAAGTGAAGTACGCAACTAGAACACTTGAAGGCGCAGCTCTCTCCTGGTGGAATGCCCAGGTACAAATGCTGGGTCAGGTTATGGCTAATGACCTACCTTGGGTCGAGTTCAAGGAGATGATGACAGAGGAGTATTGCCCCCGAAATGAAGTGTAGAAGCTCGAAGTTGAGTTCTGGCAACTCAAGATGCAAGGTTTCGAGATTGAGGCCTATACTACATGGTCTCATGAGTTGGCAACACTGTGCCCGGGAATGGTTAATGAAATGCATAAAAGGATTGACCATTACATACGTGGATTGGTTCCAGAGATACAAAGTATGGTGACTGCTGCGAACCTCCCTACTATTCAGCAGGTTATTTGATTGGCTCACAAGCTTACTGACCAAGCAGTGAAGCAGGTAAAGCTACCCAAACGGGGCACTGTGGCAAGCGTGCCCGACAATAAATGCAAGTGGGGCAACTCTGGCAACAAGGGATCTTCATCAAATAGCCAACCTCAGCAGCCTCAGTAGCAACAACACATACAGCAGCATCAACCTCACCAGCAACAATGGAGGTTTAACAATAATCGTAGTTTCAATCAGTCATCTTCTTCATCTCAGGGACAAGGTGGATACGTGAGTAAGTATCCCAAATGTAATCGATGCAACTACCATCACACTGGCAGGTCTGATAATTTTCGATGCCAGCGTTGTGGTAAGGCTGGGCACTCGGTAAAGGATTGCCGTCATGAGTTGATGAAGAAGCCTCAGCAATCCCAAGAAACACCAAAAGGTTTCTTTGAATGTGGAAAGGAAGGACACTATAAGAGGAATTGTCCTCAGTTGAAGAAAAATGGAAATGGTGTTGGAAATGGTGGAAACAACAACAACAACAACGGCAATGGTGACAATAACAGTGCCAACAACGGTGGAGCTAAAGGGAGAGCCTTGTCATCGGTTCAGGTGAGGCTCTAACCCTACTACAATTACTGGTAAATTTTCTGTTAACGTTCGTTTGCTATTGTATTGCTTGACACTAGAGCCGATAGAAGTTTTATCTCTACTAAGTTTAGTAGCCTCTTAAGTGATATGACTTCTGCGTTAGAATCTAGTTATATCATAGAATTAGCTGACGGTAAACATATTCAGGTGACACACATCCTTAGGGATTGCAAGATAGAACTTGCTGGTCATACCTTTGACATAGACCTCATGCCTATTACACTTGGGAGTTTTGATGTAGCAGTAGGCATGGATTGGCTTTCCGAAAAGCAGGCGAAAGTCATATGTCATGAGAAGATTATACGAATTCCTATTGGTGAAGAAATTCTCTCAGTCAGAGGTGATAGGTATGGTGCAGTGATGGGCATCATATCATACATGAAAGCACAGAAGTTGCTATGCAAAGGTCGCTTAGCTATATTAGCTCTTATGACTGACAAGCAACCAAAGGAAAAGAAGATAGAGAATATTCCAGTAGTTCGTGACTTTCCTGAGGTGTTTCCAGCGGATCTGCCTGGACTACCACCTTATCGTCAAGTTGAGTTTCAGATCGATTTGACTCCCGGAGCAGCTCCGATTGTGAGAGTACCTTACTGGTTAGCCCCAAACGAACTGCAGGAACTATCTACACAACTGCAAGAGCTGTTGAATAAAGGTTTTATTCGACCGAGCTCATCACCTTGGGGAGCACCTGTGCTCTTCGCCAAGAAAAAGGATGGCACTTTTAGAATGTGCATCAACTATAGAGAATTGAACAAAATACAGTCAAAAATAGATATCCCTTACCTCGTATAGATGATTTGTTTGATCAACTTCAAGGATCAAGCTACTACTCTAAGATTGATTTGAGGTCTGGCAATCATCAACTGAGAGTCCGAGAGGAAGACATCTAGAAGACTGCATTCCGTACACGTTATGGTCATTATGAGTTCTTAGTCATGCCATTTGGGTTGAAAAATGCACCTGCAGTGTTCATGGATCTCATGAATCGAGTGTGCAAACCTTATCTCGATCAGTTTGTTATCATGTTTATCGATGACATATTGATCTATTCGAGGACCAAGGAGGAACATGAAGAGCACTTACGTCTAATCTTGGAATTACTTAGAAAGAAACAACTGTATGCCAAGTTTTCCAGGTGTGATTTCTGGATACGTGAAGTACAATTTTTGGGTCACATTGTTAACGAGAAAGGAATACATGTTGATCTAGCAAAGATTGAGGCAATAAAGAATTGGTTGGTTCCCAAGACGCCTAGTGAGATACGACAGTTTCTTGGACTGGCAGGATATTATCGGCGATTCATTGAGGGATTCTCTAAGATCGCTCAACCTCTTACAGCCTTGACTCATAAAGGAACAACTTATAAATAGGGTGATAGTCAAGAGTCCACTTTTCAGTGGTTGAAACAGAAATTGTGAAGCGCACTGATATTGGCATTACCGGAGGGAAGTGATGACTTTGTTGTCTATTGCGATGCCTTTATCCAAGGACTTGGTTGTGTCTTGATGCAACGTGAAAAGGTTATAGCCTATGCTTCGAGAAAACTAAAAGTACATGAGAAGAACTATACCACCCATGACTTGGAACTAGGTACGGTAGTTTTTGCCTTGAAGATCTAGAGACATTACTTGTACGGTACCAAGTGCATTATCTACACCGATCACAAGAGTCTTCGGCATATCTTTGAACAGAAGGAGTTGAACATGAGGCAGCGACGCTAGGTGGAATTGTTGAACGATGTATCATGACCTGAAGGCGCACTATTGGTGGCCTAATATGAAAGCAGACGTAGCTACATATGTCGGCAAGTGCCTGATCGGTTTGAAAGTTAAAGTGGAATATCAGAAGCCATCTGGGTTACTACAACAACCTGAGATTCCTATGTGGAAGTGGGGGCAAATTTCTATGGACTTCATTACTAAGTTACCCCGGACTCCAACTGGTTGTGACACGATATGGGTGATCGTAGATCGATTGACTAAGTCAGCTCACTTCTTGGCAATCAGGAGACTGATAAGATGGACAAGTTAACTCGAATTTATCTAAAGGAGATAGTCTCGAGACATGGTGTACCCGTCTCAATTATTTCTGACCATGATGCTCGTTTTACATCGCACTTCTGGCAGTCGTTACAGAAATCTCTGGGTACGTGTCTGGACATGAGTACTGCTTACCATCCGCAAATAGATGGACAAAGCGAACATACTATTCAGACATTAGAGGACATGCTACGTGCTTGTGAGATTGATTTCAGGAATAACTGGGAAGTTCACCTACCGTTGGTGGAATTTTCTTACAACAATAGTTATCACACCAGCATTAAAGCAGCACCATTTGAGGCATTGTATGGGCGAAAGTGTAGAAATTGGTGATAGCCAGCTAACAGGTCCCGAGTTGGTGCACGAGACTACTGAGAAGATTGTACAGATAAGGAACCGTATGGCTGCAGCAAGAGACCGACAGAAGAGCAATGCTAACAAACGACGGAAACCTTTGGAGTTTTAGGTCGGCGACAAAGTTTTGCTGAAAGTCTCACCGTGGAAAGGTGTGATTCGATTCGGCAAAAGAGGCAAGCTTAATCCGAGATACGTTGGACCATTTAAGATTCTGGAAAGAATAGGTCCAGTGGCGTATCGATTAGATCTACCTGACTTATTGAGTGGAATTCACAATGTATTTCATGTCTCAAATCTGAAAAAGTGTCTATCTGATGAGACGATGGTTGTACCACTGGAGGAAGTGCAAGTAGATGAACAACTACGGTTCATTGAAGAACCGGTTGAGGTGATGGATCGTGAGGTCAAAACTCTTAAGCAAAGCAAGATACCCATAGTCAAAGTTCGTTGGAACTCGAAACGTGGACCCGAATTCATGTGAGAACGTGAGGATCAGATGAAGCTTAAGTATCCTCATTTGTTCGAAACGACGATACCAGCCGGCGAAGGTATTGATTAAATTTCGGGACGAAATTTCTTTCAACATGGGGATGATGTGACAACCCACCCGAAACTCACTCGATTTCTTTATGCCAATGCAGTAGATCAGTGATGTAACTCAATCATGTAACGCAATTTTCGGGACGAAAATTCTTTCAACATAGGGATAATGTGACATCCGGTAATTTTCCGTTACCAAACTCCGTTAGTTCTGTTAGGTCTTGCATACACGTGTCTTGAGCACACACAAGTTGTCGTTGAACGTTGGTGACTTAATAACAATTATATATGAAAAATAGATAATAATTTAACTAGTAATGTTGATTATTAAGTTGTACTTATGTGGTTTATAGATTTTAAATATTATTTGTGAATTTTATCTTGTAACGTGACGACGTGTTA
The DNA here is from genome assembly GCA_025506505.1 of Flaveria sonorensis. Lineage (NCBI taxonomy): Eukaryota > Viridiplantae > Streptophyta > Magnoliopsida > Asterales > Asteraceae > Flaveria > Flaveria sonorensis. The sequence goes on along the minus strand of CM046440.1, from coordinate 55,091,516 downwards.
TATTTATTGCATGTGTTTTGTAGCTATTGAAATTATGCATGATTATTATTGTTAATATTTGTACTTTGTAGTTAAAAAATAGTTAAAAAGTGTTAAAAAAGGTTAATTTTTATAAAAAGTAGTAGAAGGAGGATTAAAGGGTGATTTTAAATAAGTAAAGTTTTGACAAAACCCAACCCTAGCCCCCTTCTCCCCCCATTCGGCTGAAACTCATCCCAAGCACCCCCATTCTTGTGATTTCAAGCTTCCAACCCCAAGAACATTCGATTTTTGCTTGGCTTTGATCATTTCAACGTGTAGCAAGCATCAATTCTTGGCCATTACGCGATTAAAGGTTAGATTTTATTGGCTTTTCATGGATTTTTGATTATGGCCGAAACCCTAGTTCAATTACCATGATGAATTTTGAATTTTGAATGTTTGATGATTGTATGATGTTAGTTAGATTGTATTGATGTTAGTTTACGTGGATTATACAAGAAATTCGTGGTTTTGATGCTTAGTTCATACCTTACTAATAATAGTAATTTTTATGCATGAACTTGAGGAATTGATGATGGAATGATGATGTTATGATGTTGATAATGTTGTATGAATGTTTGATTATGATAATTATGCAAGAAATCCATGAGTTGATCATGTAGTTCATACCTTGTTATAAGTAGAAACTTTTGGATATGAGATTTGTGAATTATGATGATTTGATGATGTTGGTCGTGTCTAAATGATAGTTATGGGTTTGATTAGCCATGATGTTGATGAATCCATGAATGAATTGGGTGCTAGATTGATTTTGGGGTGTTACTTTCCCAAAAGGGAAACTTTAATTTTGAAGATCATTGGATATTATGAGGTATACATGTTGTGGTATTAGGATCATGTTAGAATGTTTCTGGATGATGTCTAATGTGTTGGATTGCGATGATTGGGTCATTTGGTTAGTTGGTGCAACTATGGGAACATATGGGCTTTCTTGGAAAATGTGCAAGTATACATGTTATATGTTAGGATGAATTGTCATTATCGATTATTATAATGTTAATGTTTTGCTTGTATGAGTTACATGTGGTATATTGCTGATGAATATCATACACGCGTGCGAATCTAAGGCCCCTACCTTGTAGGATTGGCAAGGTTTAGGGTGTGTAGCCGTGAGCGGCTTCACATGGCACGTTATGAGTGACTAAACCCAATGTGCATTGTAAAGGAATATAAATTAGAATCTGTGTTGTATGATGAATTGGATTACGTGCGTTGTATGATAACTTGATTTAGCATAAAGAACATGATAAGCCTTACGTGTTACAATGTGGCTTATGATAACTTGATCAACAAGAATTTAATTTGACATGTCACCAACGAGTCAAACGGGTCAACTGGTCTAATGTGTCTTGTTTTCCAAAACCTTGAGTCAATATGTTTATTGAGCACTTAGGGTTGTTAAAGATTCTGTGTACACGTACTTATGTACTTGCGTGTTCTAGATGACCTCTGAAGGTTGTCTTTCCGCTCACTGTTAGCTTTAACTATTGTTCGTTTGCACACCAGGTGAGTGCATGTCCCACTTTCTTATACACTCTCTTTTGGGGGAGATAGCATACTGGTTTATAAACACTTTATTATAGTAAGTTGTGTATAGTGTAACATAGTAGGTTATACCATGGAAGTCCTCACACTTTCGGATCATTAATATTGGTATATAGCGGGAAATCTTTCTGACAAGCCCCACCTGTGCAACTCGAGGTCAAACGGGTGCAATATTGTCTTAAACTACTAACAGCGTCATGACCTGGTATGTCGTGAAGGGAGGCAAACAACGAACACAGTCAGCTTCGATCGCGAAATCACTATGGTTACTACTTATGAATATAGACTAGCTATCTATTTCAATGCACTTCTTATGTTTTTCAACTGTACTGATTTATGATTAACGCAAACTCTTGAACTCACCAACCATCGTGTTGACACTTTTAGTATGCTTTCTCAGGTCATTTCTAGCAGCTGCCCATAAGAGCACGCACGTGTCAAGCATACTTCATTCAAACATTGTTCACTTTTAATTTATCATTTAGTTTCGTACTATGGTTTGGGCGCGTGTTTTTGCGCAGTCTACTTTTAGTACTTTGTGTTCGGCTTATTTACAAAACGCTTCCGCAAATATTTTAAACTTTAAACTCTGATTTGTTTAAATGTTGCATATAGAGTCGTTCTGAGTAACTAATGACTGAGATCCTGGTTGGTTCACACGCCTCGCGGTAAAACCCTGCACGTGGAATTTGAGGGTGTGACATTTGGTTATCGGGGGATAGAGCGACAAGCAAACAATGAGTGGGGCGTCAAACGGTTTTGGGTGATCGATGTCAAGGGCGACAACGACCAAAGTCGAAGGTGGCGTTCGGCGGCGGTAGTGGTCGGCCTTGACGGTTAAGGCGTGCCGACGGTTGGCGGTTGGGGGCGGCAGCAGTCAGGCCACGCCAGCGGTGGGGGGTGGTCGGCGGCGATCGGCAGCGGCGATCAAGGTCGGCGGCGGTCAACGAGGTCGACGAGGGTTTTCGGTAGTGTCGGTTGGCAGTGGGCGGGAATGGTTGGTGATGGTTAGTGTTAGAGGCAGGGGTCGGTGGAATTTTGAAATCCTTTAAAATTTGAAAGGATTTTGAAATCTTTAATTTAAAGGAACTTGAGGAAATTAATTTCAACTCCAATTCCAATTCCTTTCGCAACCAAACACGTTAATAATAGATTTCAAATTCTAAATCCAACGAATTCCTAACAACCAACACAATGACCCATGGAATTTATATTCTAATTCCACCAAATTTCATTAAATTTCTGCGTACCAAACGATTTGGTATTAGTAATTGGAAGGCATTCAATGGAATTGAAATTTAAATTTAAATTCCATTGGTCTATGTATTTTGTTGGTAGGATTTTAATAGAATTGTTATCTGAATTCAATTGGTCAATGTGTTTAGTTGGAAGAAATTTGATTAAATTAAAATTTGAATTCTATGCTTAACGTGTTTGCTTGATAAATGAATTAGAGTTGTAATTGGATTTAATTTCCTTCAAATTAAGGATTTCAACTTCATTTCAAATTTTTAAGGATTTCAATTTCCACTAACCCCCGCCCCCGCCACCTACCGCCCTCGCCCACCGCCAAGCGTCACTACCAACCACCCTTACCGCCCGCCGCCATTGTCTACCGCTATAACAGACCTTTGACCACCGCCACCAACCACTGCCCTCGTAGGCGCCCGCCCACCCTAACCGACGCTCGCGACCGACATTGGACCATTGTGGCCAACCACCGACCGTGTCAGCTTTGGAGGCGCTCGATGAAGACTGTTGAAAGTCGGCGGCGGGCGCGATCGGTTGGTGGCGATGGCAGCGGTAGGATATGGTCGGTTGTTGGTAGGGGTGCGATCGCTAGCCATGGTTAATTGTTGATGGCGAGGGCGACTCACTATCAATAATAATGGTTTGTGTTTGAGATCTTTAAGGTTTCAGTTTAAACATACTCAACAAGGTTTTTCTACAATGATTAGTTTCTGAGTGAGTTAAGCACTTAGACCTGAAACGTTAAAATCAATATGAAAAGTTGACATTCAATCTCAAAAATACTCAGTTTGGTATAAGTAGTAGTTTCAATCGATGTAAAATGTTAAAAAAAAAAAAAAAAAAAAAAAAAAAAAAAAAAAAAAAATTTAACTATCGTATACGTGTCATCGCCATCTTTTACTGCAAACTTTGTACCAACATTTGTTATTTTTCTAAAGCACCGTACAACAGTTGACTTTATTTTGATCAATAGTTGACCACATCTTGATCACAATGAGACCACAAAAAGAAAAACTAAATAGAGAATCTGAAAGTTTTAAACTTTATGAAAAGATAAAGAATCAAATCCCTCCAAAAACAATGTAACCAAACTTGGAAGATGCTTCAATTATAATCCATAATCTTCTTTGATGCCTGCAAATTCGTCATATTCACCAACAGCCTTTTAGAATCTGATCCTGTAACGTGCCGCATAATCCCCATGATTTTTGTTCTTAAATCTTGAATCTTGAAGATGATCCATCAGATTCTCACTTTAGTGACTGCAACTGCTCAATCACCAAAGGGTCTTTCTTTTAAGCAGCATATCATCTTCAATCAAACCAAGAAACAAGACCAATCTATCGTATACACCAACAGCATATCATCTTCAATCGATGTAAAATGTTAAAAAAAAAAAAAAAAAGAAGATAGATAAACATTTTAACTATCGTATACGTTATTGTCATCGCCATCTTTTACTGCAAACTTTGTACCACCATTTGTTATTTTTCTGAAGCACCGTACAACAGTTGACTTTATTTTGATCAACAGTTGACCACATCTTGATCACAATGAGACCACAAAAAGAAAAACTAAATAGAGAATCTGAAAGTTTTAAACTTTATGAAAAGATAAAGAATCAAATCCCTCCAAAAACAATGTAACCAAACTTGGAAGATGCTTCAATTATAATCCATAATCTTCTTTGATGCCTGCAAATTCGTCATATTCACCAACAGCCTTTTAGAATCTGATCCTGTAACGCGCCGCATAATCCCCATGATTTTTGTTCTTAAATCTTGAATCTTGAAGATGATCCATCAGATTCTCACTTTAGTGACTGCAACTGCTCAATCACCAAAGGGTCTTTCTTTTAAGCAGCATATCATCTTCAATCAAACCAAGAAACAAGACCAATCCAACAAGCTTCAATATCGCGGTTTTCACACCCAAAACCTTAATTTGCTAAAACAAATGAAGAAAGAAACAAAAGGGTTACTTGTTACTGAAGATCACAGGTGGGTGTAGAGGAAGAACAGTTTGTGGGAAATCGGTTCGTTGTCCAGCAAGTGAATAATATGCAAGCAAAGAAGGCGGTTGCTGTTGCTCTGAATTCCCAGGTGCACCATCATTGATTTCAGAACTAATCAACTCCATATTCCAATAAGGGCGAGCCATCGCCATAATCCCACTGCAATTATCACTTGCGCGATAACCCTGAATCCATAAATACCTTAAAGAAGGTACATTAAGCACAAAAGTAGCTAGTGCTTGTTCACTAAACCCACACCCTCTCATTTCCAGTTTCTGCAGTTTTGGACACCCTTTTGATAACTCAATAAGCCCTGCATCAGACTCACCAGTAAAACCAAGAAGCATGTATCTCACGTTTTGCGCATACCGCCCGATATAGCCCAACCCAACATCAGTCAGACCACCAGGCCGAAGATACACACCCAACCGTTCTAGTTTGGTACACCCATCAAGCAAAGCCCGCACCCCGTTATCTAATGGTAGTTCTGTGATTCTCTCCTCTTTATCCAGTAAAATCATCCTGAAATCATAAAGCTTTTTCAAATGAGTTCCTACACTTTCCAAAGCTTCATTTGTGACATCTGTGAGATTCACATGTAAACATTCCAACTCGGGACAGCCTTGTGCTAATGAAATCAGCCCCGTTTGAGAAACAAAACCTTCTTCATCGTCGCCTCTTTCAATCTTAATCCGGCGTAACTTCTTGCAAAACTGACCTAGAACCTGTAAACCCCTGTCTCTAATTGCATCCCTTGTATCAAGAACCTCCAAGTTAGGGCACCTTTGAACCAAAAAGCAATGATCTTCAGTATCAAATAGCGCATATAGAAGATCAAGCTTCGTTATCCTCGAAGCAAAAGGAAGAACAATCGGGATTTCGGTTTGACTCATGTAATTCAAAGCCATACACCTCAAACTTGAAGGAAACTTCAACCCTGTGTATTTCTCAGGTTGATTACTAAAAGCACCACCCCCAAACTCTTGCAAGTTAACTAGATGATTAAAGAAATCAACAAGCTCCGTAAGATCACACTCACTGATCTTCACAGACACCAAAGACTCACAACAGTTTTTCGCAATAAGTTCAAGATCTTTAAAACTGAACTTAACAAGATCAGTCATGTAAAAGTTCAACACTTCAAGAACAGAGTTATTCAAAGCTAATTCATGCAACCACTGCCCATCTTTCTCAACAATCATACTCTCTTGCAGGTACAAAACCCTCAGATTACCACACAACTTACAGATTTGCAGCAACCCATCAGTCGAAAACCCCGAGCACAAATCAAGCTTCAAAACCCTAAGCTCATGACCTCTGGTTCTCGTTAACAACTCAATATCTGAATCACGAACAATCATCCGTCGGAAATGAATAGCTTTTAAGCAATTCAACGAGCTCGCGATTTCTCGAACCCATGGGGTCACAAAACCGCCCCAATCTTCGGGAATCAGATCGAACATAGCGGCACGAGGTTTCCCTTTGACGGTCAACGATTCGAGAAGGGGGAAGCGTTGACGAAGGCGAAAGGGGGTGGTGGAGTAGCACATGGCGACGGTGACGTGCTTACGTGTGACGCCGTCGAGCTCGCACCACTTCCGGCAGACTAACGCGACGGAGCTCCGGTCACGGCAGTCGTGGATGTACGGCACCACGCAGTTGAACACCGTGTCTGTAAACTCCGTTGAATCTGTTCCCAATCGAGATGCTTTTTGATCTTCTTCCATATTGTTCGATTTCGAACCCTAATTGGTGATGAATTGAGGAAAACACTAGGGTTCAACTGTGTGTTTTGAAGAGAAAACACAGTGAATTCGATTACAAAAGCGTGAGATTAGGGTTGATTGGTAGTCACAGAAGTACGAGAGGTGTAAAGTCGGTGGGGAAAAGGGTTGTTTTGCGACGGCGATAGCGACGGCGGGGCCGATGGGATTTTAGAAGACGGAAGCATGGATTTTATGCGACGGTTGCGAAAAACAAAGAATCCGGCCGGCAAGTGGAACCATTTTAAGATCTAGTTGACTTTACCAACTTTAGTTTTTTCTCATAGGCCCTTGTGTTTGTGAAAACTTCTCAAATGATGCTTCAAAGTTAACTAAAAAATTGAAATAAGTGTCCAACTATAGAGCCATTAATATGCGCAGAATCGTTTAACGACTTTACAACTTTATATGAAGACCTTATCCGGTATTTAACTTAGCTCTAACTGTTGTATAGCGTATAGATTTAAGAAAGGGTTTGATTGTTTCATGATCTGATACACACGATCTTTCTCTATATTTTGTGTAGCAAGTTATATTTTATGACTTGAACTCATGATTAAATATGACAAAACACCAAACTTATTAGTTGCAATAATGTTTGTCATCAATCTAATAACTTAAAGGGTTCAATTTCTGAACTTATTGAAAGGGTGAAAACTGATCCAACAACTTGAAAACGACTATAGGAACTATGGAAATATTAGGGTTTAATTAAAGGGTGGTAGTCTTGGTTTTTGTCTTTCTGAGGTTCTAATTGTTAGAGTAGTAATAAGAATATTTTTCATGTCCGCATTAGCAATTACTTTGTGAATTGTTGAAATTAATTTGGTTTGGTAAATCCAAGTTACTGATAGTTTAAACCATCAATTGAGTTCTTCCGTCTTACACAACCTTTTTTAAATTTGGGCCATATCTAATTTAGGGAAAACCCCAATCTCATAATAGTCTAAACAACCCACTAATGCATTTTGGTGAATTTTCCATCATATTCATGAAAACTTTTTTTGCTTTAGCACTTAAGGTATGTGTTATACTCCCCTGAGGGAGCAGTACTACTTGAGTGAAGTGCGGAATACCACACTCTTGGGGCGTGGGGTGGATCGGTGATGATGCGTTGCCATGTTTTTTGCTGCAAAAGATTGAACTGAAACTCCATTCATAGGATGTACAGTATAACACACGACCTTAGTATATATAATAACTAGTCTAGTACCTTGTGTATAGACGGGTTGAATTAATAATATATTAAATAGTTTGCAATAAAAATATAAAAACTTATAAAATGATATTTTCAAATAAAAGATGATTGAGTTATGTATTAGCAAATACTTCAAATATAACAATAACATCATTCTTAAACTTTCATTTAATAAAACTATTTTTTTTTATTTTTTACATTTTATTTTTTCTAAAATAATTTTATTTTTTTAAATCATTCTTATAAAAATTAAAAAACGGTTTTAAAATAGTCTGTATCTTTAAAAATATTGTTTAAGAAGAATTTTGTATCTTTTTCTTATTTTTTTAAAGTGTGTTTTTTAATAAAAAAATTTAGTTTTTAATTTTACCATATCTGTTTCTTTAATATGAAAATGTTTAAAATAATATAATTACTATACTATCATTATTTATTAGAATAGATATGCCAACAAAATGAAATTAAAAAGCTTAATATCATGACACGTGACACTTCAAATCTTTTATTATATAGATGTAAATATAAATTATAATAAGCATTCATGTTTTATAGAACCCTTTCGAACTTCTATGTAAGTTTAAGCACCTAAGTCGTAAAGGTAAAATAAGAACTATATTCTATGAATATTATCATTTTCACGGCATAAGACCAATACAAAAACCTCCGTGCTGCGCTGTTATGAAAACGACTTATCACAGCGTTCACCATCGTCCACAAGATACTATATATAGTTACTAGTGTCATGACATAATATTAATATAAAACAAAATTATATGTACCTGATGTTACTATGTTAGTACAAATATATAAAAAATGAAAATTAAAAGACCACACAAGTGCCTTACATGATTTGCGAGCCCAACTCAAAATCATAGACCATTTTATTTATGACAAATCTCATGGATATTTGAAAGACAAATTTTGCCTCCGGTTAGATATAACTTAAAAATAATATTGGTTTGGGGTGCGTTAGTGGTAGGCCGGTAGCCTCATGGTTTCTCAAATTGGATGTTATGAGTTCAAGTCTCGTTTGTAATGATATGCCTTGGGTGAGTTAGAGAGTTTTCTAGCCGTAGGTACCATCCTGGATAAGGTGGGCCCGGTTGTCACGTTTTGTTTTTCGAGCAGAAAAATGTTCTGTTTGCTAGAATGATCCTGGGTGATCAGACTTTTGCTGTTAGAAAAATAGGTATAAAACCAGCAAGAAGAATCTATAAAATGTTTTCAACTTGATACGTATTTTAATTATGTATAATGAGCTAAAATATTTGATTTGAAATATCGAATCTATAAATTTTGTCGTCTTCTACAATAGGTGAGTGACCACTAAACTATTTTAATTTTTAACTTTTATGATTCTTAATGGTTGATGGTGGTGATAATTTAATCGTAACAGATGATGGTGTTGGTTCAAGAACATAATTACGTCTTAGAAGATGTTTAACATACACAACGTTATGTATAACAAAAGAGATTGAGAACGAATGGATACTTAAAACTAGGGGTTTACCCTCGCATTGTGGCAAAGATGTTCATGTTTATGTTTGCAATTTGACGTTTTACCAGCTAAGTGCTAAATAGGCTTGTATTATTGAAAAAAAGTTAAATACCTCAAATAACAAAACATGAATGAAAAAAATGCTTTGAAGGTGTTTGATTTGGTTCATTGTGATATGCGGGGTTCAACCCTTATTACCTCAACAGACGGTTATAGATTTTTTGTTCATTTTTATCGATGAGTTTCATGTTTTGTGTGGTTCTATCCGTTAATGGCAAAGTATGATTTTTTTATGTGCTAAATGATTTTTTTATGTGCTAAAAACTAAAACTATTATTGCTTTTGCTCAAACATAATTTTCTTGAAGGCAAAAGGTTTTCTAGAGCGATGATAGTTTATAATTTATTAATAATCAAGTAAAACATTTTTTTTCCTAGAAAGTGACACTAATCATCAAGTGATTTGCCTTTATACCCCACAACTGAACGATTGTGCCAAAAGAAATCACAATCGTATTAATGAAACAGGTTTAGCTATGTTCTTTGGGGCAAATGCACCTCCAACCTTATGAGTTGATGCTTTCTCCTCTGCAACTCATATTATTAACCAACTGTCTAGTTTACTGTTGGATGATAAATCTCCTTTTGAGCTTTTATATCACTCGACTCCAACAAAGAAAAATTTTAAAGTTTTTGTGTGTTTTTTATTCATATTTGCTCATTTCCTTCTCATAAAGTAGAACCTTGGAGTATTGAATGTGTGCTCATTGGCTACAATGCTCAATGTAAGGATTATAAGTGTTTGGTTCCGGTGACTAACTGTGTGTGTATAACTATCCATGCTCATTTTGATGAATCCACTTTCCTAGTCTCTAGTAAATATACCCTTATTTTTAAGTTCCTTGCTACCTGCACCTTGCGCATCATGCTTATCTTCTGTCTCCTTGATAGTCTCTGAACCCACCAGCACTTCCCTTGGTTGCCCCAAAATTTTTGGCGGCCTCGTAAACAGTCCCATTCGTCTAATTCGAATCTCAAAGCAGCCGTTTGGCAATCTTTGAACCAACAAGTGCTGATCAAGTTAGAGGGCTAACTGGTAAGAGATTCCGAGCCGGTAAATGTTGAGTCTGTAAGTGTTATTTGATTAGATCTTTGAATGACTATGTAGTATAACTATTCTACCCCTCTGAACTATTTTATGTTGAATGAATTTTTTTGTTTGGTCAGATTTCTGAAATAGTGTACTGAATGATTAATAATTATAAAAAGAAAAATACAAAACATCATAGAAAATCTAAATTACACATTAATCCTTAAATCCATGAAAACATATGAAAATCCAAATAAAAACTAACACTTTAGTATTAATCATTTGAAATTAGTCGACTAGTTTGACAACCGGCAAATTTCAGGTCAATACCCGTCCCGACTTAGTCATAATTATGCATATTTTTTACATGAGTTTTAATTGTGTTATAATTATTTGAAGTCATTTCATGCATTGCAAAATTTCATGCATAACATTTCATGCATCGGTGATTCGGCGTAATTACCATTTTTACACGTAGTACATCCGGCACACACAAACGTTGGTGATAATTAATATATATATACTAATAAATACTTTAAAGTGTTTCAAATTATTTTAGATTTCAAATTAAATACATTAGAAAAGCTTAAATTAATAAATAAATCTAAACGTGTAAATTGATATTTTACCCCGAACGAATCCTTTTAACGCGACTACTAAATACATTATGTATCATGAATACATCATCAATATTGAAATATGTAATATTATATAAGTTCTTATAATATTTTAATGTATTTTAAAAAGGTAAAAAGTAAAAATATAAAAATATATAAATACCTATAGTTTAACAAATATCACCCAAATACTCAATACTACATAAAATTAAAAATACCCCCTCCTCATGCATGTCCACCCTACACCCTCCATCTCTTTTTCTTTTTTCATGCAAGCTTTCAAGAATGGTTATTTGTTGACTTTCACAAATTTTGAGATTTATCATATTTGTGAAACCTTTAAACAAATGATTAAAGTAATATGTTCCATTGCCATACATAGCTCACATTTTTACCTCCCTTGACCGTAGAAACATATTCTACAAAAGTTGATTTGACCAAATTGTTTGAGTATAAAACAAGTTTCTTCTTGTCATTTTCAACCTACACAATTCACTGCTTCATTTCTTTTTCTTTCCACCTATATTTCGGCCATCTATCCATCTCATCACCCTACCATATTTCAAACTTCCTTGCTACTAATCAAGATAGTTCCAAGTGCTTTGGGTGAAGATCAAGCAATTTTTGAATCTTCCAAGCATCCTACAACAACCCTTCTATCTTTACTTGCTTGATCTTAGTGAGAACTTTCTTTACTTGTTTATATATATATATATATATATATATATATATATATATATATATATATATATATATATATACATATACATATATATACTATGTATATGTATATGTATATGTATATGTATATGTATATATATGTACATGTATATGTATATATACATATATGTATATATGTATATGTATATATATGTATATGTATATGTATATGTATATGTATATGTATATGTATATGTATATGTATATGTATATGTATATATGTATATGTATATGTATATGTATGTATATGTATATATGTATATGTATATATATGTATATATGTATATATATGTATATATACATGTATATATACATGTATATATATGTATATATATGTATATATATATATATATATATATATATATATGTGTCATTTCATTATTTTATTCATCTACTAGTTCATATGTAACAACATTCATCCACAAAAAGTCATTCTTGTTAAAAATGTTATTTTTACCAATAAAGAGTTTAAGGATAATACTTCAAACAAAACATTTTAACATGAACTAATTAATGATACTTATTCTTAAAAAGTAAATATTCATAGATTCATGTTGACCAAGTTACTAGTTGGTGATTTTATAAAAAGTCATAAAAGTTTGCTAAAACTCAAGAAAAGCTCCAAATGGGTTATATTATGGTTATGAAATTTTAGATGTTTTGCAAGTATTATTATGGACATTTATATATATCTTACAAATTATAATTAATTAGTAAGTTGTAATATGTTATTATAAAAGTTGGGTTATGACTAGATGACAACTTAACTAAGTTTACAAGTGTGGTCAAAAATATAAATATAAGACTTTAAATGAAAAAGTTTGAACTTCATAACAAAATATTATGTTAGTTAATTGATGTGTTAAGATGGTAGTAGATGGCTTTTTAACAAAGATGGCACATGTTTAGTTATTTTGACATGAGACTTAGAATACAAATTTGTGGATTTTATAACATAGATATTAAGTTATTTGAAAGAGATGGGTTAAGATATGTCGGTAAAAATGACTAATGTGACTAAGTATCTTATTCAAGGGACTTTACTTTATAATATACCAAAATTACTTAATAAATTGAAGAAACCCTAATTTAATACATGTTAAGAACTATATACAATAAAATAATAATCCTACTAAGAAATAATTAAATAATTAATTTATGAGTAAATATATATATTTATACATAGATTGTATAAATATAAAAGCTACTGATTTTCCTTAGATGTTAATATTTTAAATTGTATTTCAGTTAATATAATAAAAATATTATTTCACCTAAAAAAATGAGATTAATTCAAAACCTTAATTTCTATAATTTCATATGTAAATTATATAATTAATTTCTAAACACTCGAGTCATGTCTCGGGTCGAGCCAAAATAATATTTAATTACCCAAAGAATATGTCAACTTTAAAATACAAGGGTTCTTGTATACTCTCAAATGAAATATAATTTATTAATATTTTCTAAGTAAAATATATATTTCATAAATATCATCTTGTGTCACCAACGGGTCGTCGAGTCAAACACTTTATTACCAAGTCGGTGGATGAAATAGGTACATGCTCACATTACGCATAGGAGCAATTCCTTAGACATAAGTTGCCTTGATTGTTCTAGGGCGAACTTAGTTTGGATTTTTCTGAGCACTTTGAATACTTACAGATTTTCACACCCGACTTACTTCACAGCTGAGTTTCACGACCCCATTTTTACTTATTTTTATTTGGTGGAGATTAGATTCAAATTACTATTTTAGTTTGGATTTTTGTCGTAGTCCATAAATAATTGATCATGTATTGTGAAACAAGTAATAATTATGTATTGTGAAACAAGTAATAATTATATCTCTTTGTATTGGAAAAGAAAAGAGAGTCATTTGCTTTATGATTAAGAATCTTCCCTTCAAAACATCACATGTGTGCTCAATAACATTTCTAAGTTGTCCGTGAGCGTGATTGAAACTTTCTTCCTTACTTAACGCACATTATAGTTATAAGTCGGCTATGCAATACCTCGTATCACGGTAGGGAGTCATAAATTCATGAGTGTTGGTGTATTTAATAACATAAATTAAATACTTACATAAAAACAAATATTGTATTTAATTAAAAAAGATAAAGAATGATAAAAAAAACCCAATAGGTGGAAAAAGTTAGAAGTCGATTAAATGTAACATCTTTTAAAATTAGTGAATCATGCATAATGTCCTCCGATCTAGCACATACGAATGTGAATATCATATCCAAATCACAAATTTATAAGACATTTTGAAAGAATTCACATTTTCCTCTATCCATGTAAGGAGTATGTTTATCAGTAGGTATGACGCATGTACACTAGTTTGATCTAATGCATATGCTCGAGAAATATTTGTTTTAGCTTTCAATGCCTTTTTGAGGTATATGTGATTGCATTAGAAGATGTTGGATCTTAAACATCTATTTTAAAATTCATTATTACATTTAAGATCCAATGAAAACATCTATAAAAAAATATCCAACGTTTCTTTAAAGCTTATTGACTTACTACTTAGCAATAAATTTTTTTGTTTAAAATAGTTTCACAATATTACATAGACAACACATGAAAGTCGCATCATATCACGACATTGTGTAAAAGACCCATGCAATAGCTATTGCTTGTATACATAGCCTGTTAATGTTCAAGTCTCTTATCCTTTTGATTCTTTTTTAGGCTAACTGTAAACAATGCCAACAAAGGAAAATGAAAATCATAATCTCATCATCCGAATCCATAGGCTACCTATCATAAAAAGCATTAATAACATAACATAGCATCAAAAAATGCCATCCATAAAACACCCAAAATTATCCATAATATAACATTCAAAAAGAAGATCCATAATATAACATTCATAAAAGAAACACCTATAACATAACATCCAAAGAAAAATTCATAATATAGTATAAAAAGCATCCAGAACATAACATCCAAATAAACATATCCATCACATATAAAATGAAAAGAGTCCATACTTAGCTCCTGTATTTTTATCCCATAGCTTGCATGTCAAAGGTTGAAGTTGTAACCACATCTTCCTAATGTCAGCACTTTCACCAAAAGGAAAGATTGGTATTTCGCATCAAATATTCCCCATCCCAAAACATCCCTTGCACTGCTTTGGGAATTAGGGGTGTGACAGATTGGTATTAGAGCCATTGGTTATAGGGAATTAGGTTGCATTTAGTGAGCCTAGACTATAACCGTAGCTCATTGCACTGCTTTAGTACATTATGCATTAACTTAACTTATTTTAGTTATACTTGTGTGTTGCCCTGTCATAGAGATGTCTTACGTATCAAGACCAATCTACATCTCATACTAAGATGAGGAGTATGGACTTGCATCTCCGACCTCGTCTACAGGGTCCACACCTGCTCTTCTGACTTCTACACCCGACGTCGTGCTTCAGCCGACTGGCCTCGTCGAGGCCGAGACCCCTGCATTTTCTTCTACCCCGGTCCCCACTCCCACTTTGGACCCCATTACTGACACCACTAAGACCTTACCCACAGCCTGATATTCTGACGTATTGGTGGATGCCTACACCAGGGGCTCACGCCAGCCTTCCAGATGAGCTCCTTCTGGGACTCACTCGCATCATTGGGCCGATGATACCGATGGCTATTCTAGAGACCATGTCACACATTTTTATCAAGCCACCACTTGAGCCTAGCCATACATCCACTGATGCCCAGCCAGCTGATCCAGCCCCCGAGCCAGTCGATATCTCCCCGAGCCTTCTAATTCCATTCCTCAGCCAGCCGAAGCTAAGGTAGCCAACCTCGATTCTAAGACTACCGATTATGCCTCACAGATGGTCGACACCAACCTAGTGGATTCCGATCCGAAGCCTACAGAGGCCATTCCTTATTCTGTTACCCTATTCCACAGCCAGTCGACCCGATTCCCCAGCCTACTGATTTAGCCTCCTAGCCTACTGACCCTACTCCCCAGATTTTGGATGCTGACCCTCGTGATCTCACTCCTGAGCCTACTGACCCCACCCCTGTAGCCGATATTCCTAAGATAATGGCTACAGATGCCACCGTGATGTCGATCCGACGTTACCACCACCATCATAACACCGTTATCAGACTTATCCTTGGGTTGCGCTTTGTGTACACACACCTAGGAAGCGGGTTCGTATCCCGATCCGCCCTGCCACACCTGCCCGTGATAGTACCCCCGAGCCCGCGCCTAAATGGTGCAAGATCAATATCCGCTAGTGGGAATGGATGCCTAGCCGGTTGGATGAGTGGAGGGATATAGAGGGTATTCCCTCTTCCTTTAAGGTGGTAGAGTCATCACGTGCCCCAAGTCCAATACCACTCACTTGAGAGCCAGTGGAGCTCATTGTACCCCTACTAGTGGCATGTTTTACAAGGCACAATCTGGTGTTACATGAGATAAGGGACGAGCTTACTAGACTTCAGGAGACCATTGATATCGAGGACGTGAAGGGCCGACTGTTATCGATAGAGGAGAGCAGATAACTCGATGATCACATAATGCACGACCAACTCACTAGGGTACAACAAGAGATGGCAGCCGTGACACAGAGAGTGGATGCAGCAGAGTAGAGGGCTACACTGGCCGAGCAGCGCGAGACAGTGGCTGAAGAGAAAGTGACCATGATGGAGGAGCGCTTGGAGTCCTCTACCTTACTTGTAGTCGTATGTATACTAATGTCTATGGCAGCGGTACAGACAG
Source organism: Flaveria sonorensis (assembly GCA_025506505.1). Lineage (NCBI taxonomy): Eukaryota > Viridiplantae > Streptophyta > Magnoliopsida > Asterales > Asteraceae > Flaveria > Flaveria sonorensis. The sequence goes on along the minus strand of CM046440.1, from coordinate 55,075,042 downwards.
ATGCATTTACTCACTTGTTTCGTTGATTGCCTATCGTGAGCGGGCTGTGCTCACGTAATATTTGGCTATGAACTTGTTGTAGGAGTAATGTACTCTTAAAATACTATGTATTCGTACAATTTATTATCAAGTTATATTATCTTTTATATTGCCTGGTTGCTTGGTTGTTATGATTGTTTACTTTTGGTGCACATGTGTTTGACATTGTTACATATTGTCTTATCTTACTTATCGTTATAATTTGAAGAAACATGCCACCACGAAGGAGAAACGTCCAAACCAACGTGGGAAACAGTACCCCATGACAACTGCAGCCATTGAGCAGCTAGTGGCGCAACGAGTAGCAGATGCCATTGTACATCATGAGGCGAACCGCAGTGCAGGAGGATCTGAAGTGAATGGAGGAAATGGAAGTGGCGCAGGAGGTATCATAATATCTGGCATAGTTAAAAGACTTGAGATAGAAAGGTTCATTGTTAATGTTTAATTGTTATTAATATAATTAAACCTACAATATAAGATCTGATGCAAATACTAAAGGATGCTCCTACAAGACTTTTCTGAATTGCAAACCGCTTAACTTTCGCGATAATGAAGAAGTTGTTGGCTTGGTCCGTTGGATTGATAAGACGGATTCAGTTCAGCGAAGTAACTGTCCGAGGATAACAAGACGAAATTTGCCACGTGTACCTTTGAGGGTCAAGCACTCACTTGGTAGAATGCTCATGCCCAGACCTTGGGTATTGATGTTGCCAATCAAATCACATAGGATGAGTTGAAACAGATGTTGACTGACAAGTACTGCCCTTAGAATGAATTAAAAAAGCTTGAGGTAGAATTCTGGAACCCAAAAAGGTATATATGGGGCCTTGCACCCCAAATCCAGAGCATGGTGATCTCATCCAAGCCAGTCACTATCTAAGAAGCAGTCAGAATAGCTCATGATTTGACTAATCAAGCTGTGCGTCAGGGAGTGTTTGTGAAGAAGACTGTGGTAGAGAGGAGTTATGACAACAAGAGGAAGTGGGACAACAACCATGGCAGGAATACTCCACATCAAACTCAATACAAACAAGAAGTTGTTAGGGCTTTCACTGCTGGCCCATTCGAAGAAGAAAGCAAAAGATGGGTATGCTGGAACCCTACCTAAGTGTAACAAGTGCAACTTCCATCATCTGGGCGCATGTGTGGACTCCATGTATCAGAAATGTAAGCATTTTGGTCATGGAACTAAGGATTGTCACAAGGCGAACCCTACCCCCAACACAGGAAACAATCGGGGATGTTTTGAATGTGGCGTTGTTGGACACTTTCGCAAGGATTGCCCGAATCTGAAATAGACTGGTGGAAACAACACGTGTGGCCGAGCTTTTGTGATTGGAGCTGTAGATGCTCGACAGGACCTGAACATTGTCACGGGTACGTTCCTCGTAAGCAATCACTATGCCTCAATTTTATTTGATACGAGTGCCGATAGGAGTTTATGTCTAGTGAGTTTAGACCACTGCTTGGAATTACTCCTACATATTTGACTTTTAAGTATATGGTAGAATTAGCTGATGGTAAATTAATCAAAACCGACAAGATAATACAAGACAGTATTCTGAATTTGGCGGGTTACTCATTCAACATAGATTTACTACCTGTGACACTCGGGAGTTTCGATACGGTTGTTAAGCATTCATTCCACTTTCGAGTGGAGAGACAATATTGATTCAAGGAGAAAAGTACGACGCTATGCTAAGGATCATTACGTGTATGAAGGCCTGGAAGTACTACGAAAAGGCTATCATGCAATCTTAGCACACGTTGTAGAGAAGCGAGCGGAGGAGAAAAGAATCGAGGAAATACCTATCGTGTGAGACTACCCAAAAGTCTTTCCCGAGGACTTGCCGGACTTCCACCCCAAAGACATGTCGAATTTAGCATTGACTTGGTACCTGGAGCTGCTCAAATGACACGATTATCATACCGACTAGCACCGTCAGATATGCAAGAGTTCTCTACTAAATTGCAAGAATCATTAGATAAAAGATTCATAAGGCTGAGTTTCTCACCTTGGGGAGCTCTCGTCTTGTTTTTTAAGAAGAAGGATGGATCATTCCAAATCTGCATTGAGTGTCGAGAGTTAAACAAACTCACTATCAAGAATCGGTATCCACTTCCACGAATGGATGACTTATTCGATCAACTTCAAGGATCTAGTTATTTCTCAAAGATTGATTTATGTTTAGGATATCACCAATTACTTATCCAAGAGGAGGATGTCCCTAAGACCGCATTTCGAACTCGTTATGGTCACTACGAGTTCATGGTCATACTATTAGGGTTAACCGATGCACCAGCCGTATTCATGGACACTTGGATAAATTTGTGATCGTCTTCATCGATGATATTTTGATATATTCACGAACAAAGGATGAGCACGAACAACATTTATGGTTAATTTTAAAACTACTCAAAAACAAGAAATTGTACGCAAAATTATCAAAATGCAAGTTCTGGATCCGAGAAGTGCAATTTCTCGGGCATGTGGTCAACGATAAGGGAATACATGTTGACCCATCCAAGATAGAGGCCATTAAAAACTAGAAAGCACCAAAGACTCTGACCGAGGTGCGATAATTCCTAGGTCTGTCAGGTTATTACGGCGTTTCATTGAAAATTTCTCCGAAATAGTCCAACCGTTGACGACTTTAACACAAAAAGACAAGAAATTCAATTAGGGTGATAAACAGGAAGCATCATTTCAATTATTGAAGCAAAACTACATTGTGCACCAATTCTGTCCCAACCAGAGGGAATCGATGGTTTTGTGGTGTACTGTGATGCATCACGATAAGGACTTGGTTGTGTCCCGATGCAACAAGACAAGGTTATTGCTTACGCTTCTCGACAATTAAAAGTGCATGAGAAAAATTACACTACTCACAACCTAGAATCGGGTGATGTCGTTTTTGCACTAAAGATTTGGTGACACTCTTTGTATGGTACCAAGTGTACTATATTCACTGACCACATGAGCTCCAACACATCTTTGATCAGAAGGAACTGAACATGAGACAACGCAGGGGTCGAGTTGCTAAATGACTATGATTGCGAGAATCGTTATCACCCTAGAAAAGTGAATTAGCAGACGCTTTGAGCAGGAAGGAACGAACCAAAACCTTGCGAGTGCGAGCATTGGGAATGACAATCCACACGACTCTGACTACTCAAATTCACGACGCTCAGTCCAAAGCCCTAAAGGAACAAAATTTGAAGGATGAATCTCTTTGTAGCATGGATAAACAATTTGAGGTCAAGTCAGATGGAGCTTGCTACTTCATAAATCAAATTTGGGTACCAAATTTTGGAAACCAAAGGGATCTGGTGATGAACAAGGCACACAAATCCAGATGGAGTCCAACCTGGCTCTGATAAGATGTATCAGGACCTAAAGGAGTTATACTGGTGGCCTAACATGAAAGCTGACATGGCCGCCTATGTTAGCAAGTGCCTCATGTGTTCAAAGGTTAAGGCGGAATATCAAAAGCCATCAGGATTACTGCACTAACTAGAAATTCCACAATAGAAATGGGAATAAATTTCCATGGACTTTATCACAAAACTACCCAAGACATCCACCGGTTGTGATAGGATTTGGGTAGTTGAAGAGCCACTAACGAAGTCTGCACATTCCTACTAACTAAAGAAACTAATAAAATGGAAAGGTTGACCAGGATCTATCTCAAGGAGGTTGTCTCAAGACATGGAGTGCCAATCTCCATTATCTCCGATCGAGACAGTCGATTCACCTCTAGATTCTGACAATCATTACAAAAAGCCTTGGGCACACGATTGGATATGAGTACCGCGTACCACCCCCAAATGGATGGTCAAAGCGAAAGGACTATCCAAACATTGGAAAACATGCTTCGAGCTTGTGCGATAGACTACTGACACCATTGGGATACTCATCTACTTTTAGCTGATTTTTCTTACAATAACAATTATCACACTAGTATCAAGGCTACACCATTAGAAGCACTATATGGAAGGAAGTGTCGATCACCATTGTGTTGGACAGAGGTAGGCGATAGTCAACTTACTAGTTGAGATCATACACAAGACAACCGAAAAGATCACTCAGACTGCCACAAGAGCTTAATGGTGTTCATGACACTTTTCATGTGTCAAATCTGAGTAGTGTTTGTCAGATGAAACCCTAGTTATACCACTCGACACGGTTCAAATCGATGATAAACTTTATTTTGTTGAGAAACCTATAGAGATCATGGACCGAGAGGTAAAAAGGATGAAGCAAAGCCGTATTTCCATAGTGAAGGTTTCGTGGAGTTCCAGATGAGGACTTGAATTTAATTGGGAACTCGAGGACCAAATGAAACTCAAATACCCTTACTTGTTTGAAACCTTAGTGACTACGGAAGACACTAACTGAATTTGAGACAAAATTCTTTCTAACATGGGGAGTATGTGACAACCGACAAATTTCAGGTCAATACCCGACCCGACTTAGTCATAATTATGCATATTTTACATGAGTTTTAATTGTGTTCTAATTATTTTAAGTCATTTTATGCATTACAAAATTTCAAGCGTAACATTTCATGTATCGGTGATTCGGCGTAATTACTATTTTTACACGTAGTACATCCGGCACACACGAACGTTGGTGAAAATTAATATATACACAATAATAAATGCTTTAAAGTGTTTCAAAGTATTTTAGATTCCAAATTAAATACATTAAAAAAGCTTAAATTTATAAATAAATCTAAACAAGTAAATTGATATTTTATCCGGAACGAATCCTTTTAACGCGACTACTAGATACATGATGTATCATGAAATATGTAATATATAAGTTGTTATAATATTTTAATGTATTTTGAAAAGGTAAAAAGTAAAAATATATAAATGCATAAATACCTATAGAGCAACTAATACAACCCAAATACCCAATAATTGAAAACACCCCATCTCTCTTTTTCTTTTTCCCATACAAGCTTTCAAGAATGATTACAAGATTTGTTGGCTTTGACAAATTTTGAGGTTTACCCTATTTGTTAAACCTTTAAACAAATGCTTGAAATAATATGTTCCATTGACATATATAGCTCACACTTTTACCTCCCTTGACCGTGAAGTAGAAACATATTCTACAAAAGTTGATTTGACCAAATTGTTTGAGTATAAAACAAGTTTCTTCTTGTCATCTTCAACCTACACAATTCACTACTTCATTTCTTTTTTCTTTCCTCCTATATTTCGGCCATCTATCCATCTTCATCACCCCCACATATTTCAAACTTCCTTGCTACTAATCAAGATAGTTCCAAGTGCCTTGGAAGAAGATCAAGTAATTTTTGAAGCTTCCAAGCATCCTACAACAACCATTCCATCTTTTTTGTATGATCTTAGTGAAAACTTTCTCTCCTTGTTTATATATATATTATATATATATATATATATATATATATACATATACATATATATATATATATATATATATATATGTATATGTATATATGTATATATATATATGTATATATATATATGTATATATATATATATATATATATATATGTATATATATGTATATATAATATGTATATATGTATATATATATATGTATATATAGTATGTATGTATGTATATGTATCATTTCATCATTTTTATTCATCACTAGTTCATATGTAACAACATTAATCCACAAAAAATCATACTTGTTAAAAATGGTGTTTTACCCACAAAGAGTTTCAAGGATAATACTTCATACAAAAGATTTTAACATGAACTAATTAATGATGCTTATTCTTAAAAAATAAATATTCATAGATTCATGTTGACCAAATTACTAGTTGGTGATTTTATAAAAAGTCATAAAAGTTTGTTAAAGCTCAAGAAAAGCTCCAAATGGGTTATATTATGGTTATGAAATTTTAGATGTTTTGCAAGTATTATTATGGACATTTATATATATCTTACAAGTTATAATTATGTAAGGCCCCATTCCCGAAGTCCTCACAGTTGATCAATCACAGCATAATTAAATAAAACATTACATAATTCTTAAAGCATGGCAGTGGAATTAACATCAAAAGCCATTCATTAATTAATAAATTATGTTGTTAAGTAATACATGTGTGTTTGTTAACAGTTACAAAAGATCATTACAACGCATTACAAAACAAAATGTTATTAATCATGAATGGATGCCAGTCCTGCCCTGACAAGTAGCCTCCCCGTGTGCCATCCTCGGCAAAGTTACCTGCCAACTGAAAATGCATAAAAGTCAGCGTTGCTGAGTGAGTTCTAGTTTTAAAATGGTGAAAATACTTTATGAGTTTTGTATAGGAAAATACTTCTTAAAATACTGTTTACTCTTTTGTATGTAATCATACGCCATACATACATTCAAATATTATTCATTATCAACATTAATATCTTTCTTCACTATTTCCATGGTCGTTCACTTGAACTTTTACTTTTAATCTTTCACTTCGATATGGACCAAGGTGCTATACCCCCAATTAATGCGCATAAACCTGGTACTGGGCCAAAGTCTAATAATAGACCCCATCCGTGGTGCACAAAACTGACTCCAATACCAGGGCAACATCAATGGTCCCCTCAATCTCAACGATTGACCCTGTATGCATCCAACGGGTTAGCTAAACCGCACACAGTTGAGCTAACAACCTAGTGGTTGTGAACCTCATGTGAATTTGCTTGCAAGACTTTCTTACGTTCTTTATGTTCCACTTTTATTAGTCTTTCCACTTTATTAAAGATAATACTTTACGGATAAGGGTAAAATCACACCACGTAAAGTCACGTAATATAATAATAAATAGGAACACAAGAACAGCACAAATAGGAATAAAATAATCAGATAATAGCATCGAGTCAAACCAGGGTCAAACCCTAAAATTCTGATTTTCCTAAAATTCCAGAAAATTTTCTAAGTGTTTAGGCGCATGGGCACTATGCAGGCGCATGAGCCCTGCTTAGGCGCATTAACACTATTCAGGCGCATAAACTCTACACTTAGGCATTTTAGCTTACATTCTGGGGCATGAACTGTTCAGGCGCATAAGGTATACTTAGCTTATCAGGCAAAAGTTTTGGGCGCATGGGTACTATTGGGGTGCATGAGCCCTGTTTGGGCACATGACCACCTGTTATACATTTTTTAGAATCAAAACTAACCTAGATCTGCATTAGTACCTGTTCTAAGCAGAAACTTAACATTCCAAGCAACCACAACACATAAACAAGCATAAACATAAGCATAAACATACAAAACATACGGGTACATAAGTACAAATTTGAAAATCCTTTAAAATGCATTTTCAGCCCCAAAGTTAGTTTAAAACACATGTAAATCGGGGTCTAGAACTCACCTAGTGTAGCAAACAAGCAAAACTTCTCCGAACCTGCTTGTACATGAGTTCAAACACCTAAAACAAGCACAAACAAGCACCAAAACACCAAAAACACTTAATAATCGATTTCTAAGGGTGAAACCACAAAGAAACCGAACCAATTAACATGTAAACACACTAACCTTGAAGATTTCAGTTTTTTCCTACTTGGAACCGAGAGAGCTGGTCTGCAGCTTTCTTTCTTCTTCTTTTCGGTCGAACAGCAGCAACAACAGAATGTTATGGGCGGCCATGCCCATATAAAGTGCATTTTTGAATTTGGTATACCATTTACACATTGCACCCCTCATCTTTGCCTTCTTTTAATTTTCCTCCAAAATACTTTCTTTTCTTTTTATTTGACCAAGTTTTCGAGTGTTACAAGTCTACCCCCCTTAAAGAGGTTTCGTCCCCGAAACCTGTCACTCTTCGAATAACTATGGGTATTGCTGTCTCATTTCTTCTTCCGTCTCCCACGTAGACTCAGAACCCTTCCGGTGTTTCCACTGCACCCGCACAAGCGGAACCACTTTATTTCTCAGTCTCTTCTCCTTCCAGTCGATGATTGCCACTGGTTGCTCCATATAGTTAAGCCGTTCATCCACTTCGATATCTTCCAGTGGTACAATCATGTCTTCATCAGCTAAGCACTTTCTTAGATTAGATACATGGAAGGTTGGATGAATTCCACTTAACTCCTCAGGCAAATCTAAGCGATAGCTACCTCTCCTACTCGTGATTCAGAAAGGCCCTATGTATCTTGGGCTTAGCTTGCCTCTCTTTCTGAACCGAATATATCCCTTCCAAGGCGAGACCTTCAACATAACTTTATCACCTACGTTGAATTCAATCGGTCTACGCCTTTTGTCGGCATACGACTTTTGTCTATCCTTCGCCGCCTTCATAAAGGCTTTGACCTTTTCTAATTTCTCCGTCGTAGCCTCGATCACCTCAGTACTTCCCAACTCCTTCTGCCCGATGTCTCCCCAACATACGGGCGTCTTACATCTTCTACCGTATAACATCTCATATGGTGGCATACCTATGCTGGCATGATAACTGTTGTTGTACAAGAACTCGGCTAACAGTAGGTGATCATCCTAACTTCCTCCAAAGTCGATCATGCATGTAAGAAGCATATCCTCGAGCATCTGAATTGTCCTCTCAGACTGACCATCTGTCTGAGAATGATAAGCCGTACTGATGTGTAGCCTCGTCCCCATCGCATCGTGGAATCTCTTCCAAAACTTCGATGTGAACCGGGTGTCACGGTCCGATACAATAGACACTGGCACACCATAACAAGCCACAATCTCCTTGATGAATAGATCTGCCAGTCTCTCGGAGGAATACGTCTCGCGGATCGATAGGAAGTGAGCACTCTTTGTCAGACGATCAACTATCACCCATATGGTATCGTACCCCCTCGCAGTACGGGGTAACTTTGTGATGAAGTCCACGGTAATGTGCTCCCACTTCCACTCGGGTATATCCAATGGCTGGATCTTCCCGTATGGCTTCTGGTGTTCTGCCTTCACTTGCAAGCAAGTAAGGCACTTACTCACATACTCCACCACGTTGTGTTTCATACCCGGCCAACAGTAGTCCTTCCTCATATCTTGATACATCTTGGTAGCACCGGGATGAATGGAGTATCGAGTCTTATGAGCTTCGTCCAGAATTCTCCCCCGTAGATCTCCATATCGGGGAATCCATATCCGCCCGAAGTGGGTTCTAACTCCATGGGTATTCTCTCCCAACTCTGTGACCAGACCTCTCATCCTTTCAGAGTTAAGGCGATCTTCTTTCAATGCCTTATTTTGAAATTCTTTGACCTGTGTCATCACGTCCGAGGTCATCACCAATTGATAAGCCTTCACCCGGATTGGCTCGAGTCTCTCCTTTCGGCTCAAGGCATCGACCACTATATTGGCTTTACCCGGATGGTAGTGGATCTCACAATCATAATCCTTGATCAATTCCAACCATCTCCTCTGCCTCATGTTCAGATCCTTTTGCTCAAAGAAATACTTTAAGCTCTTATGGTCCGTGAAGATTATACACTTCGTCCTGTATAAGTAGTGCCTCCAAATCTTTAATGCAAAAACCACCACTGCTAGCTCTAAGTCATGAGTGGGGTAATTGGTCTCATGGGTCTTCAATTGTCGGGATGTGTATGCTATCACTTTCCCACGTTGCATTAGCACGCAACCCAATCCCGAATAGGAGGCATCCGAATAAACCACTAAATCCTCGTTCCCCTCGGGCAGTATCAAGATAGGAGCTTGAGTTAATCTCTCCTTTAACTCCTCAAAAGCATCCTCCTATTCTCGACCCCACACAAACTTCACCTCCTTGTGCGTTAATTTTGTCAAAGGTGAGGCTATCTTGGAAAAGTCTTGGATAAACCTTCTGTAGTAGCCCGCCAAACCCAAGAAACTACGAATCTCGGATGGCGTCTTTGGAGACTTCCATTGCATCACCGCCTCAACCTTTGCCGGGTCCACCATGATTCCTTCAGGATTCACCACGTGACCCAAAAATTGAACTTCACGTAACCAGAAAGCACACTTAGAGAATTTAGCATAAAGCTTCTCCTTTCTAAGTGTCTCCAACACTTTGCATATGTGCATGTTCTTCTTTACTCTTTGAATAAATCAGTATATCAATAATAAACACAATCACTGACTTATCCAACATTGGCTGACACACTAGGTTCATCAAATCCATAAAGGCAGCTGGCGCGTTAGTCAGACCGAAAGACATAACGAGGAACTCGTAGTGTCCATAACACATACGAAAAGCTGTCTTAGGGATATCCTGCTCCTTAACCTTCAACTGATGGTAACCAGATCGGAGATCTATCCTCAAGAACTAACTGGCACCTTGGAGCTGGTCGAACAAGTCATCAATTCTCGGTAGGGGATATCGATTCTTCACTGTCAAATTGTTCAATTCTCGGTAGTCGATACACATTCTCATACTACCGTCCTTCTTCTTTACAAACAAGACCAGAGCACCCTAGGGAGAGATGCTCGGTCAGATGAATCCCTTGTCCATCAACTCCTGCAGTCGAACCATTAGTTCCTTCATCTCAGTCAGAGCTAATCGGTACGGTGCTTTGGCAACGGGTTGAGCACCGGGTATCAGATCAATCTGAAACTCGATCTTGCCATCCGGTGGCACACCTGGTAAATCTTCTGGGAACACGTCTGGAAAGTCACACACCACGAGTACTTCAGACAACTGTGGTACTGGCGCGTCCACATCCTTCATATAAGTCAGGTAGGCACTACATCCCCGCTTCATGCACTTCTCTGCCACCGCCATCGAAATCACCCTCGAAACCGTAATGACGTGATCACCGTAGACCGTCACCGAACTCCCATCGGGCGCAACTAATCGAATCATCTTCTTGCGACACACGATATTCGCCTCATAGGCTGCTAACCAATCCATCCCTAGTACTACATTGAATCCTCCTAGGGGCATCACATATAGTTTAGCAGCAAACCTATGGCCTTCTAACTCTATGCCACAATCCTCAATCATATTAGAAATTCTGGTTGACTTACCAATAGCAGTTTCTACATCAAACGGTTCGTTAATATTCCTACTACTAACATGCAACTTAGCACAGAAAGCAGCAGATATGAAACTCCCACTAGCTCCGAAATCAAATAATACGGAGGCACAAGTTTGGTTTACTAGAAACATACCTGACACGACGTCGGGGTCTACCCGGGCTTCCTCTCGGGTCATCATGAAAGCTCTAGCACTTGCCCTCTTACCTCCTTCTTCGGCCACCTTCTTGCTCCCAGAGCTCTCAGCTCTCGGCTTCCTACACTCGTGGTTTCTGTGGCCAGTTCCGCCACAGTTGAAGCACTTCGGCACCCCATAATCTTTTGCTATATGGCCGGGCTTCCCACACTTGAAGCAGACGTTAAATCCCAAACGGCATTCCCCACTATGCTCCTTTCCACACTTACCATACCTCTTTATTCCCGAGCTAGCAGTAAACACTTACCGGTCATCCACCCTCCTCCTCTTATTGTTTGGGGTGTAACCGCCACGCCCAAACCGCTTACCTCTTCAGTTCTTATCACCTCCATCTGCCTTCTTCACCTCAACCATCGCTACTTCCCTTTCATCATACAACATTCCCGCCAAATCCACTGCCGACCTAAAAGTGTTCGGTTGGGTAGCGATCAAGTGTCTGCGGATGTCGGCTGGTAGTCCCTGGACGTACCGATTGATCTTCCTCGATACCGGCGTAACCTGATCCGGCACCAACCTCGCTGTTTCGTTAAACCTGGCGGTGTATTGCTGGTGGGTCATAGTTCCCGCCTCCAGTTGTAAGAACTCCCTTTCGATCTTATTGAGTTCTTGGTGAGGACAGTATTCCTCAATCACCAACTTCTTCAGCTCTCCCCATCTCATTCTCTCGATGGCCCTGTCACCCTCGGCTTGGACAAGATTGTCCCACCAACATAGTGCTGAGTCGACAAACGAGTGAGTGGCGAACTTCACTTTCTGGTCCTCCCGACACTCACTGATCTTTAATACTGCCTCCATCTCCCTCACCCAACGGTGAGCAGCAGCAGCATCACCATTGCCATCGAAAGTAGGGGGTTTGCATCGCTGAAAAGCCCCATAACTACATCCCTTCACGGTTTCCCGCACTTCCACCTCCTCTTCATCGCTAGAGGTTACCATTCCAGCGTTCAATTCCTCCTCCTCACCATCATTCTCCCTTCTCCCAGTCACCTTCCTCCTTTCCTCCTCCTTCTCCTTCTTTTCATCCTCCATCACAGCGCGGATCACTTCAGTCACAACAGACGGTAGGATTGTCTGCATGACTTGGTGAACCTCCTCCACCACTGCCTCTTTCACCGAGGCTCTCAAGTTAGCACTCTCATCCACCCCCTCCGGGTGATGTAGTTTAGGCTTAGCAAGAGCCATCTCTGCAGCCTTGGTCCTGTTCCTTGCGATACGTGGCCTACCACGAACACCACGTGTTCCACCACGAGAAGCCTTTGATGATCTACCTCCGGCCATCCTCTAAACACTATAAGATTCAAACACCAACATGGTCATTCAAGGTAATAGCTCAGTTTATGTCAAGTATAGTAAGTCCCTAATTACAGTGGCCAGTTGTGGTTAGCCACTTACTTTACTCTTCATCCCTCGAGCATTTCCTATCCTGACTACATTAGTATTCAAATGTACTAAGAGCACATAAATCATATAGCATGCGCCCATATTACCGATTGATATTAAGAAAAGAAGTACCTGATGGCACGTAGCTACTCGGGCTGGCACCCCTCCATTCGTCCCATTCTCAGTTTAAGTTGAGGTTTTTGAAAACATTTACCTATTTCTCTTAAACTTTAGCTCTGATACCAACTTGTAAGGCCCCGTTCCCGGAGACCTCACAGTTGGTCAATCACAGCATAATTAAATAAAACATTATATAATTCTTAAAGCATGGCAGCGGAATTAACATCAAAAGCCATTCATTAATTAATAAATTCTGTTGCTAAGTAATACATGTGTGTTTGTTAACAGTTACAAAAGATCATTAGAACGCATTACAAAACAATAATGTTATTAATCATGAATGGATGCCAGTCCTGCCCTGACAAGTAGCCTCCCCGTGTGCCATCCTCATCAAAGTTACCTGCCAACTAAAAATGATAAAATTCAGCGTTGCTGAGTGAGTTCTAGTTTTAAAATGGTGAAAATACTTTATGAGTTTTGTATAGGAAAATACTCCTTAAAATACTGTTTACTCTTTATATGTGATCATACGCCATACATTCAAATATTATTCATTATCAACATTAATATCTTTCTTCACCATTTCCATTGTCGTTCACTTGAACTTTTACTTTTAATCTTTCACTTCGATATGGACCAAGGTGCTATACCCCCAATTAATGCGCATAAACCTGGTACTGGGCCGAAGTCTAATAATAGATCCCATCCGTGGTGCACAAAGTTGACTCCAGTACCGAGGCAACAACAATGGTCCCCTCAATCTCAAAGATTGACCCTGTGTGCATCCAACGGGTTAGCTAAACCGCACACAGTTGAGCTAACAACCTAGTGGTTATGAACCTCATGTGAATTTGCTTGCAAGACTTTCTTACGTTCTTTATGTTCCACTTTCATTAGTCTTTCCACTTTATTAAAGATAATACTTTACGGATAAGGGTAAAATCACACCACGTAAAGTCATGTGATATAATAATAAATAGGAACAAAAGAACAACCCAGGCAGGAATAAAATAATCAGATAATAGCATCGAGTCAAACCAGGGTCAAACCCTAAAATTCTGATTTTCCCAAAATCCAGAAAATTTTCTAAGTGTTTAGGCGCATGGGCACTATGCAGGCGCATGAGCCCTGCTTAGGCGCATAAACTCTACACTTAGGCATTTTAGCTTACATTCTGGGCGCATGAACTGTTCAGGCGCATAAGGTTAGCTTATCAGGCAAAAGTTTTAGGCGCATGGGTACTATTGGGGCGCATGAGCCCTGCTTAGGATTTTCTAAGGCAAATTTCCAGGCGCATGGGCCCTGTTTGGGCGTATGGCCTGTACTTGGGCTTTTCTAAGTCAAAATCCTCAGGCGCATGGGCCCTGTTTGGGTGCATGACCACCTGTTATACATTTTTCAGAATCAAAACTAACCCAGATCTGCATTAGTACCTGTTCTAAGCAGAAACTTTACATTCCAAGCAACCACAACACATAAACAAGCATAAACATAAGCATAAACATACAAAACATACGGGTACATAAGTACAAGTTTAAAAATGCTTTAAAATGCATTTTCAGCCCCAAAGTTAGTTTAAAACACATGTAAATCGGGGTCTATAACTCATCTAGTGTAGAAAACAAGCAAAACTCCTCCGAACCTGCTTGTACACAAGTTCAAACACCTAAAACAAGCACAAACAAGCACCAAAACACTAAAAACACTTAATAATCGGTTTCTAAGGGTGAAACCACAAAGAAAACGAACCAATTAACATGTAAACACACTAACCTTGAAGATTTCAGTTCTGTTTCCTACTTGGAACCGAGAGAGCTGGTCTGCAGCTTTCTGTCTTCTTCTTTTTGGTCGAACAACAGCAACAACAGAATGTTATGGGCTGCCATGCCCATATAAAGTGTATTTTGACTTTGGTGTACCATTTACATATTGCACCCCTCATCTTTGCCTTCTTTTAATTTTCCTCCAAAATACTTTCTTTTCTTTTTATTTGACCAAGTTTTCGGGTGTTACAAATTAACTAGTAAGTTGTAATATGTTATTATAAAAGTTGGGTTATGACTAGATGACCACTTAACTAAGTTTACAAGTGTGGTCAAAAATATAAATATAAGACTTTAAATGGAAAAGTACGAACTTCATAACAACATATTATGTTAGTTAATTGGTGTTAAGATGGTAGTAGATGACTTTTTAATAAAGATGACACATGCTTAGTTATTTTGACATGGGATTTAGAATACAAATTTATGGATTTTGTAACATAGATATTAAGTTTTTCAAAAGAGATGGGTTAAGATATGTTATTAAAAATGACTTATGCGGCTAAGTATCTTATTCAAAGGAGTTTACTTTATAATATACCAAAATTACTTAATAAATTGAACAAACCCTAATATGTAAATATATATATATTTATACATAGATTGTAAAAATATGAAATTGAATTTCAATTAATATAATAAAAATATAATTTCACCTAAAAAATTGAGATTAATTCAAAACTTTAATTTCTATAATTTCATATGTAAATTATATAATTAATTTCTAAACACTCGAGTCATGTCTCGGGTCGAACCAAAATGATATTTAATTACCTAAAGAATATGTCAACTTTAAAATACAAGGGTTCTTGTACACTCTCAAATGAAATATAATTTATTAATATTTTCTAAGTAAAATATATATTTCACAAATATCCATTTTGTGTCACCAACGGGTCGTCGAGTCAAACACTTTGTTACCAAGTGGGTGGATGAAATTGTTACATGCTCACATTATACGTAAGAGCAATTAGTTAGACATAAGTTTCCTTGATTGTTATACGGCAAACTTAGTTTGGATTTTTCCGAGCACTTTGAATACTTACAGATTTTCACACCCGATTCATTTCCCAGGTGAGTTTCACGACCTTATTTTTACTTATTTTTATTTTGGGGGAGATTACATGCAAATTACTATTTTCGTAAACACAATTACTTGTCAATGGTTTCACATGTTATATAAGTTGTTTACTTACCGTATGAAGTCCCCTGTAATCGGACCGTTAGTTTATTTCCTAAAGCCAGGTAATCATGGATAGTACTATTGGGCTTGTGTCACACCCTCAAATTCCACGTGCGGGGTTTTACCGCGAAGAGTGTGAACAAACCAGGATCTCAGTCATTAGTTACTCAGAACGACTCTATATGCAACATTTAAACAAATCAGAGTATAAAACTTAAAAATATTTGCGGAAGCGTTTTGTAAATAACCCAAACACAAGGTACTAAAGGTAAACTACGCAAAACACGTGCCCAAACCAAAATACGTAAGTAAAATGCTAAATTGAAAGTAAACAATGTTTGAACAAAGTATGCTTGAGATGTGCGTGCTCCTAAGGGCATCTGCTTGAAACAACCTGAGAAAAGCATACTAAAAGTGTCAACACAATGGTTGGTGAGTTCAAGAGTTTGTAATCAATCATAAGCAGTAGCGTTAGTAAAAATATAAACAAGTGCATTGAAATAGATAGCTATTCTAATTTCAATAGTAAAGAACAATAGTAATTTCGCGATCGAAGCTAACTATCTTTGTCTGTTTGCCTCCCGCCACGATATACCAGGTCGTGACGCTGTTAGTCGTTTAGGACAATATTGCACCTGTTGACTTCCGGTCACCCGGGTGGGGCTTGTCAGACCCAGTAGTACTACCCAACATTTCCCGCTAGATTCCTTAATTAACGATCCAAAAGTGTGAGGACTTTCTATGGTATAACCCACTATGTCTTACCAGACACATGTTATATCAGTAAAGCATTTTAAAACAAGTATGCTTTCTCCCCCAAAAAGAGAAGTAGTAAAAGTGGGACATTGAACTCACCTGGTGTGCAAACGAATGATTGTAAAAGCTAATGATGAGTGGAAAGACAACCCTTCAAAGGTTACCTAGAACACGCAAGTACATAAGTACGTGTACACAGAAAACTTAACAATCCTAAGTGCTTAATAACCATATTGACCCAAGGTTTTGGAAAACAAGACTCATTTGACCAAGTTGACCTGTTTGACCCATTGGTGACATGTCAAGTTAAATTCTTGTTTAATCAAGTATAGCAATCCATCATACATACAAGTTATTCATGTATGCCACATTACAAACCCTTAAGTATATTCCATAAGAGCCTAAATTTCCAAAGATGTGCAACAAGTATTCTTACAACCCAAATAACACAATCTACCACCTTAGACATCATCAAAAAACATTCTAACATGATCCTAACATCATAAACATGCTCAATTAACAATATCCAATGATCTACATAAAGAAAGTTTCCTTTTCGGGAAAGTAACCTCCCAAAATCTACCCTATCATCAATTTCAACCCAAATTCATCAATAACATACCCTATCTAGTTCATATCAATCATAATCATCCATCTAACATCAACAATTCATCAAAACACAAATTCTCTTGAAGAAAAGTTTCCACTTTTGGCAATGTATGAACTAGATAACAACACCATGGATTTCTTGCACAATCAACATAGATAATCATTCATACAACATAACTAACATCATAACATCATCAATCCATCATCAATTCATCATAATTCATCAATCCCATGCATAAAAGTTACTATTAATAGTAACGTATGAACAACCACTCAATTTCTTGAATTTCTTACATAATCCACGTAAACTAACATCCATACAATACAACTAACATCATACAATCATCAAACAACGTATATTTCAACATTCACCATCCAATTCGAACTAGGGTTTGGCCAAAATCAAAAACCCATGAAAACAAATCAAAATCTAACCTTTAATCGTGTAATGGTCAAGAATTGATGCTTGCTACACGTTAGAAACACTTGGAACTAGCCAAAATCGATAATTGATTGTTTCTTGGATCAAAATCGAAGTGTGTGTGTGTGTGGGAGAGGTCGCGACCGCAAATGGGTGTGGGAGGGGGATTAGGGTTTAATTTTTGGTAACCTTTTAGTTTGTGTTAATTACAAAGTAACCCTCCTTGTTTAAATTTTATAAAACTAATATTTTTAAACACTTTTAACAACTTTTTACTACAAAACAACTAGTATTACTAATTAACAATAATAATCATATGTTTCAACTAGCAATAAAACACATGAATCAGTTGGCATGTTACAAGGTAAAATTCACAAATAATATTTAAATTCACAAATCATATAACCAAAAACTAATAATCAATATTATTAATTAAATTATTATCAGATAATCATTGTTAATTATTATTAAGTCACCAACATTCAACGACAACTAGTGTGTGCTCACGACACGTGTATGCAAGACCTAACGGAACTAACGGAGTTTGGTAATGGAAAATTACCGGATGTCACATTATCCTCATGTTGAAAGAATTTTCTTCCCCAAAATTTCGTTACATGGTTGTGTTACATCACTGGTCTACTGCATTGGCGCAAAGAAATTGGGTGAGTTTCGGGTGGGTTGTCACATTATCCCCATGTTGAAAGAAATTTCGTCCCAAAATTTAAGCATTACCTCTGCCGGTTGACATCGTCTTTTCCAACAAATGAGGAAACTCAAGCTTCATCTGATCCTCACGTTCCCATGTGAATTCCTGTCCACGTTTCGAGTTCCAACGAACTTTGACTATAGGTATCTTGCTTTGCTTAAGAGTTTTGACCTCACGGTCCATCACCTCAACTGGTTCCTCAATGAATCATAGTTGTTCATCTACTTGCACTTCCTCCAGTGATACAACCATCGTCTCGTTCGATAAACACTTTTTCAAATTTGAAACGTGAAATACATTGTGAATTCCACCCAACGAATCAGGTAGGTCTAATCGATACGCCACTAGACCTATTCTTTCCAGAATCTCAAATGGTCCAACGTATCTCGAGTTAAGCTTGCCTCTTTTACCGAATCAAATCACACCTTCCACGGTAAGACTTTCAGTAAAACTTTATCGACGACCTGAAACTCCAAAGGTTTTCATCGCTTGTCTGCATAACTTTTCTGTCGGTCACGTGCTTAGCCATATGGTTCCTTATCTGTACTATCTTCTTAGTAGTCTCATGCACCAACTCGGGGCCAGTTAGTTAACTATCACCAATTTCCGCCCAGCAAACTAGTGATCTACACTTTCACCCATACAAAGCCTCAAATGGTGCTACCTTAATGCTGGTGTGATAACTATTGTTGTAAGATAATTCCACCAATGGTAGGTGAACTTCCCAGTTATTCCCGAAATCAATCACACAAGCACGTAACATGTCCTCCAATGTTTGAATAGTACATTCACTTTGACCATCCGTCTGCGGATGATAAGCAGTACTCATATCTAGACGCGTACCCAAAGATTTCTGTAATAACTGCCAGAAATGTGATGTGAAACGAGCGTCACGATCAGAAATAATTGAGATTGGTTCACCATGTCTCGAAACTATCTCCTTCAGATAAATTCGAGTTAACCTGTCCATTTTATCCGTTTCCATGATTGCCAAGAAGTGAGCAGACTTAGTTAACCGATCTACAATAACCCATATCGTGTCGCAACCAGTAGGAGTCCAGGGTAATTTGGTAATGAAATTCATAGAAATCTGTTTCCACTTCCACATAGGAATCTCAGGTTGTTGTATTAATCCAGATGGCTTTTGGTATTCAACTTTAACCTTCGAACAGGTTAAGCACTTGCTAACATACGTAGCTACATCCGCCTTCATATTAGGCCACCAATAGTATGCCGTCAAGTCATGATACATCTTGTCTGAACCAGTTTCCTTTCTACTCAACGCATCCGCGACTACATTTGCCTTTCCTGGGTGATATTTGAGAGCGCAATCATAATCATTCAACAATTCCACCCAACATCGCTGCCTCATATTAAACTCCTTCTACTTAAAGATATGCTGAAAACTCTTGTGATCGGTGTAGATAGTGCACTTGATACCGTACAAGTAATGTCTCCAAATCTGCAAGGCAAAAACTACCGCACCCAGTTCCAAGTCATGAGTGGTGTAGTTCTTCTCGTGTACTTTTAGTTGTCTCGAGGCGTAGGCTATCGCCTTATCACTGTCGCACCCAGTTCCAAGTCATGAGTGGTGTAGTTCTTCTCGTGTACTTTTAGTTGTCTCGAGGCGTAGGATATCACCTTGTCACGTTACACCAAGACACAACCAAGTCCCTGGATAGAAGCATCACAATAAACCACAAAATCACCACTTCCTTTTGGTTATGCCAATATCGGTGCGCTACACAGTTTCTATTTCAACAACTGAAAAGCAGACTCTTGACTATCACCCCATTTATACATTGTTCCTTTGTGAGTCAAGGCTATGAGAGGTTGAGCAATCTTAGAGAATCCCTCAATAAAACGCCGATAATATCCTGACAGTCCAAGAAATTTCCGTATCTCACTAGGCGTCTTGGTAACCGACCAATTCTTTATCACCTCAATCTTTGCAGGATCAACATGTATACCTTTCTTGTTAACAATATGACCCAGAAATTATACTTCACGTATCCAGAAATCACACTTGGAAAACTTGGCGTACAGTTGTTCTTTTTAAGTAATTCCAAGATTAGACGTAGGTGCTCTTAATGTTCTTCCTTGGTCTTCGAATAGATCAATATGTCATCGATAAACACGATAACAAACTAATCGAGATAGGGTTTGCACACAAGATTCATGAGATCCATGAATACTGCTGGTGCATTTGTCAACCCAAATGGCATGACCAAGAACTCATAATGACCATAACGCGTACGAAATGCAGTCTTCGAGATGTCTTCCTCTCGGACTCTCAGTTGATGATACCCAGACCTCAAATCAATCTTAGAGTAGTAGCTTGATCCTTGAAGTTGATCAAACAAATCATCTATACGAGGTAAAGGATATCGATTTTTTACTGTAACCTTGTTCAGTTCTCCGTAGTCGATGCACATTCGAAATTTACCATCCTTTTTCTTGACAAAGAGAACAGGTGCTCCCCAAGGTGATGAGCTCAGTCGAATAAACCCTTTATCCAACAGCTCCTACAGTTGTGCAGATAGTTCCTGCAGTTCATTCGGGGCTAATCGGTAAGGTGCTCTCACAATCAGAGCGGCTCCGGGAGTCAAATCAATATGGAACTCAACTTGACAATGAGGTGGTAGTCCAGGAGATCCTCTGGAAACACCTCTGGAAAGTCACGAACTACCAGAATATTCTCTATCTTCTTTTCCTCCAGTTGCTTGTCAGTCACAAAGGCTAATATGGCTAAGAGACCTTTGCGTAACAACTTCTGTGCTTTCATAAAGGATATGAGGCCTATCACAGCACCACCTTTCTCGCCCTTAACTGAGAGAATTTCCTTATCTAGGAGAGGAATACGGATAACCTTCTCTATGCAAATGACTTCTGCCTGTTTCTCGGAAAGCCAATCCATGCCCACGACTACATCGAAACTCCCAAGCGTAACAGGCATGAGGTCAATGTCAAAAGTATGACCAACAAGTTCTATCTCGCAACCCTTAAGGATGTGTGTCACATGGATTTGCTTACCGTCAGCTAATTCTACCGTATATTTAGATTCCAAAGGAGAAGGCATATCACTTAAGAGACTACTAAACTTAGTAGAGATAAAACTTCTATCGGCTCCAATGTCAAACTATTAGCAAAATGACCATTAACAGGAAATTTACCGGTAACAGAAGTAGGGTCGTTTAGAGCCTCACCTGAACCCATGACAAAGGCTCTCCCTTTAGCTCCACCGTTATTGTCACCATTGCCATTATTGTTGTTGTTGTTTCCACCATTTCCAGCACCATTCTCGTTCTTCTTCAACTGAGGACAATTCCTCTTGTAGTGTCCTTCCTTTCCACACTAAAAGCAACCATTTTGTGTTTCTTGGGGTTGCTGAGGCTTCTTCATCAATTCACCATGGCAATCCTTTGCCACGTGTCCAGCCTTACCACAACGCTGGCATCAAAAATTGTCACACCTGCCGTTTGATGGTAGTTGCATCGATTACATTTGGGATACTTCCCCACGTATCCACCTTGTCCCTCAGATGAAGAAGATGACTGATTGAAACTACGGTTGTTGTCAAACCTTCTTTGATGTTGTTGATGCTGATGCTGCTAAGTGTGCTGTTATTACTTTTGATGTTGCTGAGGTTGGCTGTTTGACGAAGATCCCTTGTTGCCAGAGTTATCCCACTTGCATTTATTGTCAGGCACGCTTGCCACAGCGCCCCGTTTGGGTAGCTTTCTCAACTCCACCGCTTGGTCTGTAAGCTTGTGAGCCAATCGAATAACCTACTGAATAGTAGGGAGGTTCGTAGCAGTCACCATACTTTGTATCTCGGGAACCAAGCCACGTAAATAAAGCTCAATCCATTTGATCGGCGGGTCAATCATGCCAAGGCAAAGTGTCGCCAACTCGTGAGACCTCGTAGTGTAAGCCTCAATCTCAAATCCTTCCATTTTCAATTGCCAGAACTCAGCTTCCAACTTCTGGACTTCATTGCGAGGACAATATTCCTCCATCATCATCGCTTTAAACTCATCCCATGGTAAAGCATTTGCCATAGCCTTTTCAAGCATCTGCATCTGTGCATTCCACCACGAGAGCGCTGCACCCTCAAGTGTCCCGTGGCGTATTTCACCTGGTCTGCTGCTGGACAGTTGCACTTGGCGAAAACCAACTCGGTCCTATCAAACCACTGCACAAGCCCTACGGCTCCCTCAGCTCCACTGTATGTGTGGGGATTAAAGTCCATGAATGCCTTATACGTGCATGCTGGCGGTCCTATATTCAGTGTTTTGGATTGTTTAGTCAAACCAAATGGATTAACCATCTAATAGCAGATTTACGTAAGTGATGACCAGGGTCATCGTTTACCTCCAAATTGGGCAGCTTGAGTGCCCAGCGCTGCTTGTACATGTTGATTGATTAAGGCGGCTAACTCAGCTGGGGTCATGTTTACAGCACTGGCACCACATCCACCGGCACCACGGCCATGTCCACGTCCTCTACCACGACCGTCCATATTTCACTTTACATTCACAAATACAATAATGAGTAACATCCAACATATTAATCTCATTAAAGTATGGTAAGTAGTAAGAAATAATGAATTTGTCACAACCATAATATTTATAACCAAAATAATATCCAAAGACAAATAAATTGTAAATGAGTCATAAAATATTCCATCAATGTCAAAATTTTCAGTTTTTAAGTTGGTTGGGAAACAACCCTTCCCACATAGGTTTCAAAAGAAAAGAAACACTACGTAGTCCAAGTCAAATGAATGTATAAATCAATCCAACACATCAGATCCATCATTGTCCTCTTCCATCTCTTCTGGTTCTCCTTCAGGTTCCTCTTCGGGGTCTTCCTTGTTAGGGCCTTCCCCAGGTGCAGGGGCATCCATAATCTGAAGTGTCGCTAGTTGTGCCTCTAGCTCAGTCACTCTATCATCTGTCCCTATACTATGAAGCTCTTGCGCGGACATGCACTCAGTAAGTGCAAAAACATTTCCAGCCAAGGTATGATGTCCACCAATGGACATAGAAAGTTGATCCTGAAGTGTCTCTACTAGTAAAGGCAGCTAACACATCTCGTGTCGCAAAGTGGAGTTCTCGTCAGTAAGTCCTCTGATACGCTATCGCTCAGTGTCCAGTGTAGCAACCAAAGCTGCAACCGCCTGCTCGAGAGGCATATGTAGAGAAGGAAGGGTAGGTGTCGTAGAGGCAGTCGCCGACCTAGTCCTAGGGCCAGTAGTAGCTATAGCTAGAACATGCTCCCTGTAGACCATGCGATCAACATAGGTGGGGTAGAAACTCCAGTTCCATGGAGCATCGCGCTGGGGTAGCGCAAAAGGCTGATCCCAGTCTATCTCTTCAGAAGGATAAGGATGTCGGGGCCAGTTAGGTCCTCTATCAGGTACATGAGAAGGAGGAGGTGACTCAAAACGTGTAGGCTTCTTACCCAGAGCTCGTGAAGACGATGCCATGTTGTGGGGTACGTGACGTGTATGCCAATAAGTATACAGTAAGGGATAAGTAATGAGTAACTAACAAACTGTGCGGTTATAGTCTAGTGTGTATACAACCTAGTTCCCTATAACCAATGGCTCTGATACCAATCTGTCACTCTCAAATTCCACGTGCGGGGTTTTACTACGAGGCGTGTGAACAAACCAGGATCTCAGTCATTAGTTACTCAGAACGACTCTATATGCAACATTTAAACAAATCAGAGTTTAAAACTTTAAAATATTTGCGGAAGCATTTTGTAAATAACCCAAACACAAGGTACTAAAGGTAAACTACGCAAAACACGCGCACAAACCAAAATACGTACGTAAAATGCTAAATTGAAAGTAAACAATGTTTGAACAAAGCATGCTTGACACATGTGTACTCCTAAGGGCAGCTGCTAGAAACAACCTAAGAAAAGCATACTAAAAGTGTCAACACGATGGTTGGTGAGTTCAAGAGTTTGTAATCAATCATAAGCAGTAGCGTTAGTAAAAATATAAACAAGTGCATTGAAATAGATAGCTAGTCTAATTTCATTAGTAAAGAACAATAGTGATTTTGCGATCGAAGCTAACTATGTTTGTCTATTTTCCTCCCGCCACGACATACCAGGTCGTGACGCTGTTAGCCGTTTAGGACAATATTGCACCCGTTGACTTCCGGTCACCCGGATGGGGCTTGTCAGACCCAGTAGTACTACCCAAGATTTCCCGCTAGATTCCTTAATTAACGATCCGAAAGTGTGAGGACTTTCTATGGTATAACCCACTATGTCTTACCAAACACATGCTATATCAATAAAGCGTTTTAAAACAAGTATGCTTTCTCCCTCAAAAAGAGAAGTAGTAAAAGTGGGGCATTGAACTCACCTGGTGTGCAAACGAATGATTGTAAAAACTAATAATGAGTGGAAAGACAACCCTTCAAAGGTTACCTAGAACATGCAAGTGCATAAGTACGTGTACACAGAAAACTTAACAATCCTAAGTGCTCAATAACCACATTGACCCAAGGTTTTGGAAAACAAGACTCATTTGACCAAGTTGACCCGTTTGAACCATTGGTGACATGTCAAGTTAAATTCTTGTTTAATCAAGTATAGTAATCCATCATAAATGGTTATCACACAAGTTATTCATGTATGCCACATTACAAACCCTTAAGTGCTATAAAGTTCATCATACATCATCCATTATCATGTATATTCCATAAGAGCCTAAATTTCCAAAGATGTGCAACAAGTATTCTTACAACCCAAATAACACAATCTACCACCTTAGACATCATCAAAAAACATTCTAACATGATCCTAACATCATAAACATGCTCAATTAACAATATCCAATGATCTACATAAATAAAGTTTCCCTTTCGGGAAAGTAACCTCCCAAAATCTACCCTTTCATCAATTTCAACCCAAATTCATCAATAACATACCCTATCTAGTTCATATCAATCATAATCATCCATCTAACATCAACAATTCATCAAAACACAAATTCTCTTGAAGAAAAGTTTCCACTTTTGGCAATGTATGAACTAGATAACAACACCATGGATTTCTTGCACAATCAACATAGATAATCATTCATACAACATAACTAACATCATAACATCATCAATCCATCATCAATTCATCATAATTCATCAATCCCATGCATAAAAGTTACTATTAATAGTAACGTATGAACAACCACTCAATTTCTTGAATTTCTTACATAATCCACGTAAACTAACATCCATACAATACAACTAACATCATACAATCATCAAACAACGTATATTTCAACATTCACCATCCAATTTGAACTAGGGTTCGGACAAAATCAAAAACCCATGAAAACCAATCAAAATCTAACCTTTAATCGCGTAATGGTCAAGAATTGATGCTTGCTACATGTTAGAAACACTTGGAACTAGCCAAAATCGATGATTGATTGTTTCTTGGATCAAAATCGAAGTGTGTGTGTGTGTGGGAGAGGTCACGGCCGCAAATGGGTGTGGGAGGGGGATTAGGGTTTAATTTTTGGTAACTTTTTAGTTTGTGTTATTTACAAAGTAACCATCCTTGTTTAAATTTTATAAAACTAATCTTTTTAAACACTTTTCACAACTTTTAACTACAAAACAACAAGTATTACTAATTAATAATAAGAATCATATGTTTCAACTAGCAATAAAACACATGAATCAAATCTAACACGTTGGCACGTTAAAAGGTAAAATTCACAAATAATATTTAAATTCACAAATCACATAACCAAAAACTAATAATAAACATTATTAATTAAATTATTATCAGATAATCATTGTTAATTATTATTAAGTCACCAACATTCAACGACAACTAGTGTGTGCTCACGACATGTATATGCAAGACCTAACGAAACCAACAGAGTTTGGTAATGGAAAATTACCGGATGTCACAGTTTGACTACCCCCACCCGGGTTAATTACCCTAACCTTGGGGCAATCTATTAAAGTTACAGTTTAGCTTCGGTTGCGGTGCTTATATAATATTGTAGTGTTGTATGATTGACAATCAAATCATAGAAAGACTTGTGGTCCATTTACTATTACTTTAAAACCTGTGAACTCACCAACTTTATGTTGACATATTTTCATGCATGTTTTCTCAGGTATTTGACATTTGCATCAAGTTAAGCTAGCATGGATCATATTGCATTTAGGGCCATTCATGCTATTGTAACATTTATTTATGTAATAGTAGTGTTTTGAAAAAAATTTAAATTAGCTTTACTGCTTCCGTAATTCAACTCTAAAAACAATTATGTATCTTTTTTAAACATATTTGCAACATATGTTTACTAAATCTTGTAGTGGTCGATCAATGACCGTTATTCCATAACGTTCACGCCCCGCGGGAAACCGCTGTGGTTAGGGGCGTGACAACTAGCTATTGCTTTAACCAAAGTAGTCATATACTCAATACTTTGTGAACCCCATTCTATAGCATGAACGCAGTGGCCATCACAGTTTCCACCTTGTATGTCAAAAAACATAGTATTTTTGTTGTAGTCCATAAAAAAATTATCATGAATATTGTATTCCCTTATAAAATTATGTATTGTGAAACAAGTAATCATTATATCTCTTTGTATTGGAAAAGAAAAGAGAGTCATTTGCTTTAGGATTGAGAATCTTTCCTTCAAAACATCACATGTGTGCTCAATAACATTTCTAAGTTGTCCGTGAGTGTGATTGAAACTTTCTTTCTTAGTTAACGCACATTATAGTTATAAGTCGGCTATCCAATACCTCGTATCATGGTAGGGAGTCATAAATTCATGAATGTTGGTGTATTTAATAACATAAATTAAATACTTACATAAAAACAAATATTGTATTTAATTAAAAAAGATAAAGAATGATAAAAAAAAACCCAATGGGTGGAAAAAGTTAGAAGTCGGGTTAAATTTAACATCTTTTAAATTAGTGAATCATACATAATGTCCTCTGATCTGCCCATACGAATATGAATATCATATCCAAATCATACATTCATAAGACATTTTGAAAGCATTCACCTTTTCCTCTATCCATGTAAGGAGTATGTTTATCAGTAGGTATGATGCATGTACACTAGTTTGATCTAATGCACATGCTCGAGAAATATTTGTTTTAGCTTTCAGTGCCTTTTAGAGGTATATGTGATTGCATTAGAAGATGTTGGAACTTAAACTTCTCTTTTAAAATTCATTATTACATTTAAGATCCAATGAAAAAATCTATAAAAAAAATAGCCAACGTTTCTTTAAAGCTTATTGACCTACTACTTAGCAATAAATTTTTATGTTTAAAATAGTTTCATAATATTATATAGGCATCACTTGAAAGTCGCATCATCTCATGAAATTGTGTAAAAGATCCATGCAATAGCTATTTCTTGTATGCATGGCCTGTTAATGTTCAGGTCTCTTATCCTTTTGATTCTTTTTTAGGCTAACTGTAACCAATGCCAATAAAGGAAAATGAAAATCATAATCTCATCATCCGAATCCATAGGCTACCTATCATAAAAAGCATTAATAACATAACAGAGCATCAAAAAAGGTCATCCATAAAATACCTAAAATTATCCATAACATAACATTCAAAAAGAAGATCCATAATATAACATTCAGAAAGAAACATCTATAACATAACATCCAAAGAAAAATTCATAATATAGGATAAAAAACATCCATAACATAACATCCAAATAAACATATCCATCACATATAAAATAAAAAGAGTCCATACTTAGCTCCTGCATTTTTATCCCATAGCTTGTATGTCAAAGGTTGAAGTTGTAACCACATCTTCCTAGTGTCAGCACTTTCACCAAAAAGAAAGATTGGTATTTTGCATCAAATATTACCCATCCCAAAGCATCCAACTTTTCCATGCATGCATCCATATTATTAGAAAGATTGTGTTTCTCTATCAATATTATTATCACCTTAATAATTTGGTCCCCAAGATTTGAGGGTTTTCATATCTTTACATTTCTCACTTTTAACTTTAGACCGAACATATGGCTCCTCACTACACCTTGAGTCGGGGGTTTCATTTTATTTTTAAACCAATCAGATAACTCCTCATTAACACCTAGAGTCGAGGGTTCCATCCGAATGAATTCGATATCCTCAAGCCCATTAAAGTTTGGTAAGACACTTTATCAAAAAGGTGAGGAAGTGTAAAGGATGGCCTAACTATCAAACCCATTCAAAGTAAAGCCTTTAAATAACTAAACATAAAGCTTAAGGTAAGTAAGTGATGAACTTTTCAAAGTGATCACTCTATGGAGGATGAACTGCTCTTAACCATTTGTAGAACCTAAAAGCTTTAGTGAGGCATGTTTAGACCCTAATTGGATAGCTTCCCTAAATAAGGAGATGTAAGCAATATATAGAAATCAAAGAGAGGAGTTAGTTGACTTACTAGTAGATAGAAATGCTACGGGTTGCAAATGGGTATTTTAAATTAAGTGTAGATCCACAAGAGACATAGATAGGTACAAGGCCAGACTTGTGGCTAAAGGGTTTAGCCAAAAGGAAGGCTTAGATTTTGATGAAACCATCTCACCTATCATAAAGATAATAACAATTAGTGTGTTATAAGCCTTATTATTCTATATCTATACTACTATATAATATATATTAGAAGGATAAGATAGTAATTTCATTCAAAGTGTAAGACACTTATATAACATTTTAAGCATAGAGTAAAGTGCTTTATGCAATGGTTCTACTTTTGCCCCTATTTAATTAACTTCTTCTAGTTATTGTATTAATTAATACAGATTATTAATACATTATTTAATAATATGATATTATTTAATTCACTTCATTAAATTTTATTTTATTTATAATAATATAAATTTATATCTAAATATATAGTTACTAATCATATTTTTATAACTAAATACTATTTAAATTAAATATTATTTTATTTAAATACTTATATTTATACTACTATATAATACATCTTTTTTTATAGAGATGTAATTTTACCAAGCATACAAGTTTTAAAGTAACATATACAAAGGATTGCAAGACATTTAAGAGGGGTAAAATAGAGTATTGATTAAGATTATAAGACACTTTAGTGGCAATATGGTATATTTATCCATTAAATTTTATATACCTTGACATTTTTGCCATTGTCTCTTTCATGTATTTAATAAACATTACTTATATATTATTTAATAATATGATATTATTTAAATCACTTTATTAAATTATATTTTATTTATGATACTATAATTTGACATTTATATTTATATTTACTAATTATATTTTTATAACTAAATACTATTTAAATTAAGTATTATTTTATCTAAAAAATTTAAGTATATAACTCATATATATCTTCATATTTATAATAACTATAATACTAATATTTTTCTAGGGACATATTATGAGTTTAATAATTTTAATATTTATCTATATCTTTTATAATAAAACTGAA
Organism: Flaveria sonorensis; assembly: GCA_025506505.1. Taxonomy (NCBI): domain Eukaryota; kingdom Viridiplantae; phylum Streptophyta; class Magnoliopsida; order Asterales; family Asteraceae; genus Flaveria; species Flaveria sonorensis. The sequence continues at coordinate 55,045,339 of CM046440.1, read as the reverse complement.
AGGATGATAGAATGATAATTTTACATATGTATTAAGACACACATATGAAAAGACATGGTTAAATTTCAAAAAATTAACCATTTTATTCCATTTATGCCCGTAAAATAAAGTATAACATATGATGCTTATAATACAAATGCTAAAGCATATACACGTGGCCAAACAAAACCGTCATTTACTTTCAATGTCGTTCGTTCATTGCGATTGAGCATTAATTCCCCTTCCCATTTACCTCTGCCGGTTGTTAACAACTCAATAACAATCAAGATGCAAATTTGTGGTGATAATTTTTCCATTAACTTTCTCCAGTCTATGCAAATCACCACCGAAAGCTACATCCAATGATCATAAAACTCTAACCTACATTTATAAAACAAAACTCCTCCAAAAATCTAAGTAATAAGTGATTTTCGACCACAAATACCACCCATGCTTTCACTAATTTTGTTGGGATAATATAGTTGTCTTAATGACTTTTGTAATATACGTAATTGTTTTCTTTCATTTAATTTTTTTAATAATTATATTTTGATTTTTTAATTTACATCATAACACACCGAGCCGATACTAACTAAAATCGAATTCCCAAAAAATCACGCTACAGCCGTACCGCCGCAACACGCGAACATTTTCACTAGTAACCGGTCAATGTATCTATTAGATGTAGATATTGTCTTCATATATGGTGAACATAATGAGATGCTTGAATGACATTATTTGAAGGGTTTTATTCGAAAAATGAAACAAAGGTGTGAAAGTTAGTTAAATCTCTATATGGCCTAAACCATGCCCCAAGAATATGGATCAAAGACTTGTATGTGTCTTACTTGGTTTAGGGTTTGTTAAGAGTAGAAGGGATCACTTTATGTTTACTTTGTCTAGGGATTTTCTATTTATTGTTTTACTAGTCTATTAGATGATTTGATTTTAACCAAAAAATTAAGAGGATGAAATTTTCAATATAAAAAGGTGTTTGCATGAAAAATTCTTAATTAAAGACTTAAGTATTTTACAAATTTTCCTTGGAATTGAAGTGTTAAAAACTAATAAACGAGTGTGTCTTTCTCAAAGAAAATATTGTCTACAGTTGTTACAGGAGTATGGGCTTATAGGATTTAAGCTGGTTAGTACTCCAATTGAACCAAATTATATAATTAAAAAGTAACTAAGAAAAATGTAGAAATGGTTGTCTAATATTACTAAATATCAAAAATTGATTGATAAATTAATCTATTTGTCTCATACAAGACCAAGTATATCTTATTATGTGCATTACCTTAGTCAATATATGCATAAACCAATGGTAGCTCATTTTTAAACAGCATTAAGGCTATTGAAATATTTAAAATTTTCCTTGATAAGTGTATCAATATTTGTAAAGGAGATATTTTTGGAGTCACTGCACGCGTAGACTTTGAGTGAGCTAAATGTAATGACTCTAGAATGTTTGTAACTAGAGTTTGCATTTTTCTTGGTGAAATCCCTTGTTTCACGGGAAAGCCAAAAGCAGAGTTTGTGTTTTAGTCTTCAGCTGAAGCTAAATATCGGGCTATGTGGTCTACTGCTTATGACATTATCTAGGTATTAATATTTTAAAAGAGCTCAAGGTTGATGTTAAGCTGCATCTTTCTTTGGTTTGTGATAATAAGTAGCAATGTCAATTACTTCAAACTGTGTGTTTCATGATCGGACGAAACCTTTTGAAGGTGATCTATTTCCACAATAAAATTTTAGGAGTTATTAACTGTTGGCACTTCATCCAATAAACACTTAGCTTATATATTCACAAAAGGGTTGTTAGTTTGTCAACATGCTCAGATGTGTAGCTACTACAATTTTAGAAGCTGCTATGTTGTCAGGCTAAGGAGCTACTTTGAGTTGTTGGTTGAAGACCCGCTTCAACCCATTTATCTCTAAAAGTTACGCATATTTTGGGGGGTATTGTTATGCCCATTGTCATTGTTAAGTTCGAGAAGGATAAATCAAGCTCATTATTCTCTCTGTCTTTTTTGATCATACACTCATTGGCGGACTCAACTTTTGTGGTTGGGGTTCACCCGCCTCCCATGAATTTTTTTAATTAGTAGTGTATATGTTATATTCCCAACCGACCCCCAAGAAATTTTAGCAACGACCCCCAATGAAATTTTGACAAGACGACCCCTATTGCATTTTTTATTACCAACGAGTCAAAGAGCCTAAAAATTTAAAATTTAAAAGTTTTACAAATATAAACCGTTAAGTTATAACAAAAATAACTAATATAAACTTATTATCAAAATCATTTTGGACCATTAACCTTATAAGATTTAGCCCATCAAGTTAATATCCAATAGGTTAATATGCTTAACCTCAAAGCCCACTTTTAATTACCTAATATGTCAATACCCATAACCCATTAAATTAAATTAAAGTAAGAAAAAGATTCAAATACAAAGTATGTTTTTGTTACAAAGTGTGAGAAAACACAATGAGTCAAAAAAAATCACAAAAAAATTATATCTCACAATCTAAATCGAATTTCAAAAAAGTAATTTCGAGCTTTTGTTCCCCTAGCCGTCCTCACTAAGAAAAAAAATAAACAAAAAATAAAAAAAATAAAAAAATTTAACGTTTTTTTATTGTGTCATTTATGAAACACACAATGACGTCATTTTGTCTTTCATAAATGATACAATGACATCATTGTGTCATTATGAAAGACACAATGACGTCATTGTGTCATTATGAAAGACACAATGACGTCATTGTGTCATTATGAAAGACACAATCACAATGACGTCATTGTGTCATAAAAGACACCGAAATTTTTTTTTTATTTTTTTTGAAAGAGGACGACGAGAGGAACAAAGACTCCGAAATATTTTTTTAAAATTCGATTAAGATTGTGAGATATAATTTTTTGTGTGACTTTTTTAGCCTTATTGTGTCTTCTCACACTTTGTAGCAAAAATACACTTTGTAGAATAACCTTAACTTTAAAGTAATATAACAAATGTAATTCAAACTATCGCAGCCCTTGAAAGTCGACACTTTGGCAATCGGTAGCTGGCAGGAACACTAGAGTAGTGGCGGTCCGGTGGAGCACCGACAAACTTCTGGAACGCCCTTTGAGTCTTTGACTTTTGGCGGTTCCAAAATCAAGTCTGAATTCACAATTGTAGTTCCAAAAAGTCGGTAAGCTTATAACTTGTTTCATTGTGTTAACAAATGTGGGGTTGTTAAAGAACGGTTTATTGAAGTTAGAAGTTAGCTCTCGTGTTACCCGTTGCAACGTCAAGTGTTGAAAGATGTTTTTTGGCAATGAAGTATGTGAAGTCCGATTTGTGTAACAAAACTGAAAATGAGAATTTGAGCGATAGTTGTATTTGCTATATTAAAAAAGACTTACTTCAAAATGTTTCACTAGATGATGTAACAAATAGATTTCTAAACATGAAAACTTGTAGATAATAACTTTAGAGATATTCTATTTATCTTATGTAATTTTGATAACTATTTAAGGACTTCTGTTATGTTATTTTGATATTTAACTTGACTTTATTTTTTAATGTGTGATCCGACCCGACTCGACCAGAAACAACCCAAGCAAAATCATACCAAACGTCCGAAAGAATTTATTTTTTACTATAGCCCATGGATCCTCAAAGAAATAAGTCGACCCCCATAAAAAAATTCCTGGATCCGCCACTGCATACATTCCAATCTCTGTGATTTCTAGGATTCATCACATTAATGAACGCATAGCCTTGTTTCTTTTGAGTTTGTTCTTCTCTAATTCGTTGTTTATTGTGATTTTAGTCAGAGTTGGTACGAATAGTTTCTATTTCTATCTTTGTATTCTGTCAAGATTTGTGAATCTAGAGTGTTTTCGGGTTTTATGTTTGTCAGGCTCTGTTACCAATTTTTAATATAATTAAGTTTAATAAAATTGATGAAACTAAATAAAAAGTCAACTACGTCTATTCCCTTGTAGTGTATTCCAGTTATAACTAACATTCATCGTATCACAAATTTATGACCACGTTATCTTAGCAATTGATCTTATTTAATAAGCGTCTACATTTCTTTATATGAACGCGTTCTCTTAGTTATTATTCTGATTTAATAAGTAATTACATTTCTTTCTACCCTTTGTAAACCTTTTATATGTTTTATTTCAATATTTTAAACCCTAAATGTATAACCAAAGGTTTAGTAGCCAATGGTATTAAGATGCTAGGCAGTGGTCATCTCAAGTGGTGAGGGAATATATGCATATGATTGTAAATTTAGTTTATCATACGTAGTAGTTTGTAGTTCAAAAAAGCAATGTGGATTGTTGAATCATAAAGTTAAAGCAACTAATAAAATGGTGAATTAGTTACTTAAAAGACCCTCTTATTTTTAAAATAAGAAAGTATCATAAGTTCCAAATTTAAAAAGTATGCATGATTTAATATAAATCATATTTTATTTATATTCAAATGAACCCCCTTACTTTTTTTTAATTTTCATTTAACTATATGTTTATCAAACTTTTCTTTGATGTTAAAGACCAAAATCACGACAGTAAGAAATAGAAAGACTTGGGACCATTTTTTGGTGCGTTGTTTTGAATATTATTAAATCCATGACAACACAAATACAAAAAGACTTATGTGATGCGTTGTTTTGAAAACGACACATGAAAGCGTCTACCACGACCCAAGATATTGCAGCTACAAATTTCATGACATAAATGTAAATATAAAACAAATTGGTTTCTTAATCTATTTAGTTATTTTTTTAAAGGTGAATTTCATATATATCCCTACAAACTTTATAAATATCATTTATATCCAAATAAAATTTTAAATAACATATATATCCCTTTAAAATAGTTAAAATATCATATATATCTATTTTAATATATTTAATTCATAATATGACCATTTACCCTTAAAACTTTTTATAAAATTTAAGCTTTTATTTTTACCTTCTACTTTATTTTTTACTTTGACTTTGCATTTGTTACGATGCTTGTTCTTGCTGCTTTTCTAAGTAATCTAAACAATAAATCATCATATAATAAATAATAAATCAAAAGTATAAACTTTCACAATAAAAACGAAGCAGGTAATACTCAATTTTGTTGGATAGTTAAGCGGAAAGAAAATACTTCAACCCATTTACAATAAACTATTAATAACTGATTTATTGTTTATTAATAACTGATTTATTAATAACTGATTTACTGATTTATTGGATAGTTATTATATGATTATTTATTGTTTAGATTACTCAGAAAAGCAGCAAGAACAAGCATAATAGGTACATCGGAAAAACCATTTCTATATTTTTGAGTAATCAACAGTTAAGATATATTTTTTTCCCATGAGAATTTAGAGTCAATAGTTGATGGAGAACTGTTAAACTTGAGTTTAAGTAACAAACATAAAGAAGATCGACCTAATGAGCACATGAAGAATATAATAGCACATAGAGGAGGCTAAAGAACTGAAGCGTTTGAACTTAAGCACCCAATGAAGATCTTTTATGAGCATCGAAGAATTTCAAACTTTTTGCGATGATTATTGAAGATGTTATCATAGACCTAATAAATTTTTTGAACGGTATATTTTTAGATGGTAAAGTCGGTATTTAGTAAAATATTATTAAGTAAGGATATATACGAAAGTTAAAATTTAGTTTGGATATATGTGATATTTTATAGGTTTTGTAAGGATAGATATGAAATTATATCTTTTTTTAAACAACAATTATAGTTTTCTTAATGTAATCTAACATTACATTTACAATGATTTAACCCACATCCAATATTGTATACACCTCAACTCTCATTGTATTTTAAACTAGAATGAATACATTATGTATTACTCAATAATTTTCATCCAGCAAAATTTTTTTTCTAAAGGAGTTGAGGATACCGCTCAATCATCAAGAATGTATGTTCACCTTGATTGTGTGGCAGCTAACGACATCGTCCTCATGGAGGATTACTTTGTTAAGAATCTAAAGTATAATGCTGAGACGTTTAGAGAACGATTCCTTATGTCGAATGAACTATTTTTAAAAATAGTTGATGATGTAACTGCAGGATCTGAGTATTTTCAAGAAGGTTACGATGGCGGAAAGAAAAAAAGCTTCACTCCGATGCAACTACGCTCTTCGGTGGTTCGTCAACTCGTAACCAGTAACCATGACGCATTCGATGAATATTTAGCTATGTTTGTTAGGACTTCACATGAATGTCTTGAATATTTTCGTAGTTTAATTATTACTTTTTATGACAAATAGTTTTTGTGTGCACCAACTAGTCATGACATTGCACTTTTGTACGATGCACATGAGCAGAGGCATGGCATACTTGGGATGATTGTTAGCATTGATTGTACATATTAGGTTTGAATAAATTGCTCAATGAGCTTGCCAGGACAATACCGAGGTGAACACGAAAACCCAACGATGAAACTCGAGGTGGTGGCGTCAAATTATTTGTGGATTTGACATGCTTTCTTTGGTACATCTTGTTCAAACAATGACATCAACATTCTCAATAATTATTCGTTATTGAATAATGATATCCATAGTAAAGTCCCAAGGTATCCATTTGTAGTAAACGACCGACATTACAACCGTGGCAACTATCTGGCAAATGACATTTACCCTACTTGGCTAGTTATATGAAATCAATTTTATATCCATCCGAGGAAAAAGAAGAAAAGTTTAAGAAAATCCAAGAAAGTAGAAGAAAAGATGTCGGGCGAGCTTTTGGCATGTTAAAAGCTATGGGGTATTATTTGGCAACCATCAAAAGCTGTTAAACGGGAGAAGATAAAGACCGTGATGAACGCTTGTTGCATATTACATAATGTGTTCCTTAAAGACGATTGATTGATATCTCACTGATACACATATATTTGATCCCCGAATGAATGAAACCGTTGACGATAACATCATTCAGAAGTTACCGGATCCTAATATGCCTCATAGACTGCAATACGATCTTATCCAGCACATTGGTAATCTATCAAATCTGGACGTGTGATGTTTATTTTATTAAATGAATTACGTAATGTATATATTTTTAGTTTTTTTTTTTCGTTAAGTAATATCTATTTATCTATTAATTAATTAAATATGTAATGTTTGTTTTTATCAAAAGACTTATGTAATATGTTTTTTTGTTTTTATTAAATGAAATTATTTTTGGGTCGAAGGGTTCAATGGTTCATTTTTAAACTGCCCTCCTAAGGGTAGTAAACGGTTCATGGAATGAAAAATGACATGATATTTCCCTATTGGGGTTTCTAAGGCTCAATTTGGATTCTCCCTCCACCTACACTAATTATTATAATTTCATATACATTTTTCTTCATCCTTCTTTTGATTATTTACCTTGTTTTTTGTTATACCATGGTAATTCGTATGGATTTAATTACTTAAAACGCCTTAGGCTTTAAATTTATTTTACACGCTTGTAAAAATAAGAAAATATATAAAGAAAAAGACCACACAAGCTAGGTTTCCCTTCGGGCCCAACTTACATGATTTGAAAGCCGAAGGAATTAACTTATCGTAGAATAGGCCTGGGAAAAGTCTAATTGTACCAGTCGTGGCCTTCACAAAACCTACCAATAGTTTGCTTGTGTTGATACGGTTGCAACATTTTATCCAACAATCGTTAGGATTAGAATTCGGCTGATAGTAATTGTGAAAGAAGACGAAACTTTTTATCACATGATACGGTTGTTCTATAGTTTTCACAAGCCCTAATTGTAGCTCTTCTTATGACATGGAGCCATCAGCCAAGTGTTTTTCTTATTTATATAATGACTCAGGTTTTCGAAATTCAAATGTTAAGGTGGCTTCTTGGACGTACAAGAGAATTTGGGCTAAATGAAACTAAGGCTGGTATAACATAATATAACTCAGAAAGCTTGGGCTTTATTTCTTTTGACAACTAACAATATTTTAGATATGTTTGTGGTTAGTCATCCAAAATTAGTTTAGGCCTAAATACTTCACTACGATTCCTTAAGAACATGATTGCTCATGTTTTTTAATAGGTGTAAGCCTAGCTATGCCCTCTTCATCAAATAGGTATCATTTTGTTGGTACATGGTTTCCAGACTATGACACCATGACTCACATAGTCACATAGTGTCTGATCTCAACGTTAGTCATGATGCGGCACCATGTCGAAATAACATACCTATCGTTCCTGAATTATTAATTAAACACCATTTTATCTTTAAATTGGTTAGTTGTTGACCATCCTATATCCATTGTATTATAACACTATCACCTGTGTGTTCAAACACTTATACACGCTAGACCAAAGAGAGCTTTATTCACTTTCTTTTTACAGTTGTCTCCAGCAACTTATAGCACTCACATCTCGCTCATTTGTTGAATTTTGGCTTTTCTCACTCTTCTTGTCTTCATGTTTCTCCTAAATCCTTTAACATGAATTGAAACACATATAATACTCCCAAGTCTACTTGATTACTATTTTCTCCATTCTTGTTTTGTTTTTAAACTTCTTTTTTTTTGAATTGTAGATAGAAATAAACACGACCGAATCATATATTTGGAATTTAAATAAAAAAAGATACTTATCGATGCGGGTCGGTGGAAAGTGGTGAGGGTCGGTGACGGGAAAACGAAGAGGACCACCATGTTTGTGGTTGGGGTTATTACTTTATTTAAAGAAATAATCGTCTTTTTATGAATATTTAATAAGTCTAAGGATCATTTGTGTTAGGTACGAGTGAATAATAGACTAAAAGTGCACTTTTTGTAAAATAAGAAGTAAACTTGTATTATGAACATAATAAAATGGTCATTCATGTAATTAACTCGAAATTTAATATACATGAATAGAAAGTTCAAATACACATATATTATTCAGAGTCAAAGATCTTACAGCGAAAGAGGATAAGCCGTATCGTACTTGATACGAAGTATATTTAAATTCTGGTTTAGTTTAAAGTTCGCATTTAAAAAGTGTTTTCACATTTCTAGAAAATGATTATTAAAGCTTTTGTTATTAAATTGTAAATGACTCGAGCTAAGTTTGAGCTTTTCTATTCTTAAGTTTGAATTGTTTAACGTAATAGTAATTGCCTATCTGGTTCGCTTAAAGTTTTATTTTTTAAGTTTTTGAATCTCGGCTCATGGGGAATTTTTAGCTCGAGTTGGGGTAGCTTATTATTTATTTATTATTTTAAGATTTTTACATATTTTTCATTCTTAATACCATAAATTATATATTTTTTCAAGCTAAAAAATCAATTACATATTTTTTCTTCATAAAAACATATATATTACATATTTATCCATTTAAAAAACCTATTAAATAACTATTTTACTTTGTTTTTACTTTGTTTTAAGCTTGTGCATGACCTTGTTTGTTAAATGGGTTTAGATATCTGGCAAGACCAATCAAGATCGGTATTTTAAACTTGTAGATGACCTTGTTTGTTAAATGGGTTCAAATATATTGGCCGAGCTTAGGCTCGTATAAGCGAGCCTGGTTTGATTCCCAATTTTAACAAGATGTAATGTAATAATTTTAGCGGTTTGTATACCTTGTGTTGTGGACTCAAATCTCATTGAACATTTGAGGACATATGTGTGTGTCAAACTTGAGGTGTAGGATTGACAAGTAGGGGTGCGGTCGACATGGGACATAAGGGTACATAGATTATCCTTAAAAACACCTGTCAACCTTTTTATGGTGAACTAATATATGTGACTACTACAGAGGAACATGTATGATAATAATAAGCTCTTGTGGAGAAACGAGTGTAGTAATTGAAGAGAAAAAGGATACCCATAAGCTGCTGGAGTAATTATTAATAATGACGACAATTGCAATGGTCGAATCTATTTCTTCTAGCTCAATCTTGGGATCCATGACGTTGACATATGTGGCCAAGTTTTTGAGGAGTTTGGAATGATGTTTTTGGCTTTTACACCTCACTTTTATGCAATAAAGCAACATAGTTGTGGAATCTTGTTTTTTGAGAGTTTGTCAAATAAATTCTATTATTGGTTGTCGTCGTAATGGGTATGCAATACGATTTTACGGTGATTACTTAGAAAATTCCCTATATTAATTCTCAACATGGAAGATGAAGTTTGATAGTAGTCGGTCTTGTTGAGAGAGTTAGACTATCGTGTTGATTTGTTGTTTTAGTGTGCGGAGAAGAAATAGCATTGAGGCACATGATTTAAAACTTGGTGATTAGATTAGAAATCTTGTAAATTGGGCTATGCAAACCAATAATGCCTAAGAGATTTATAAGAATCTTATTTATTATAAGACCTTTCATCCTAAGGTGTGTCTTAAGATGATTTTCTTGGCGTTGGTAATCAAACGAGTTTGATGTTAGACTTAACCTAAAAGTTGTTTTGATTTGATAGTGATGGACTTTACAAATAGATTTTGAAAACAAAGATCTTGATTTGAAAACAATGACTTTCACCATCTCATATTCAAATCATTTTGGCTTTATGAGTATGAGGAACGATTGTCATTTTTATAGAGATCATAGTCATGTACTGGAAATGATAATCTAAAATATATTTTTCTTTTTCTTTTTGGCACTTTGTGGGATTCTTTGGTGATTCGCCGACAATCCTTTAGTAATCACTGATTGATTTCCGATGATGATTAAAGATTTCGTTATATTTTTTGGGTATTTACGGGGTCCGTTAGTATTCATTACGGATTATCTGATGATAATATTGAAAAATTACTTTTTCATTTCTAAAGATTTTGTGGGAGGAGTTGGTAATCATCGACTGCATTTCTAACGACAATTAGAAGAGTTACTTTTCCTTTCTCTGTTGAAACTTTAACTATGGGATCCGTTGTTAGTCACTAATTAATAGTCTGTCAAGTGAATTTCGTTGCTGACAAATAATTTTTAGTGATTTCATAATTAAAACTTATTGGAATTAATAACTTGCATATACGAGTCTTTCTGACAACAATTTTTTACTTATAAACACCATCATTGAAATTGTAGTTGTAAGAATTTAAAGTCACACTACTTTATAATGAGTATTTTGATAAGGTTTAGAAAACGTAAATAGTTACATAAAAGTGTTTGTCAAATCATGTTAACGGAAATTATTTGTGCTTTTTAAAGAGTACATATAATTTAGAAAAATAAACGCACATGTAGTATGTTATTAATTTATTTAAAGAAAATCCTTAAATTCATAAGTGGATCTTTTCTTTGACACGAAGTCTTGAAATTCTTCTGTTTGGCAAAGCACTAAAATTCTTAAAGAAAGTGTCATTCCTTTTATGCAAAAGGGTGGTTTATTCTCTTTATTATACAAAAAAGACTTCTCTTTTTAGTTGTTTGGCAAAATAATGGTTGGGAAAGAAGTATAAGTAGAGGTGTTAAAGACGATCATGACAATGGACGAAAACTTGTTCTTTACAATACATATTCTTAGCTAGGCCGATTCCCTTTTGATAGTTATGAAAAATAATAAAGGAGAGGATGAAGATTACCTGTATCCGAAGTGAAATATGTAGTGTTAAGTTTAAGGCGACGAGTGTTGTCACATCTGAGGAGGTGGAGGAGCCAAGTTTGTAAATCATTCATTGAAAAATCATTTGCGTCAAATTTCGATAAAACTTTTATTATTGTTTGTAAAACTTTGAATATATATAAAATTTTAATTGAAGTTAAGGATAACGAGAATATTTCGAAGGAAAAGTAGGTGATAGGAATAGGAATTTAGTGATTATAACGGTTTAAGCAAAGTTATTATAAAAAAGAGGATGAAGACTAGTCGTCTCAAAAGTGAAAAATGTGTGGTGGCTCTGATCTTCATGGATCACATAAGTCTCTTTTAGATCTAGAAATGTCATGTTGTTAAGTCATGTGATAAATATTATCATCACATTAGACTTTCTAGTTGTAGAAATCTTACGAGTGGGTTGAAAAGGTAAAGAAAGAAGAATGGATCCGAATGAATGTATGGGCATGTGAAATGAGTCAACCGTGCAAGATTTAAGATTGTCACATATATTCTATTAGATATTTTAATGTAATTAGATTGAATAATTGACTAATTGACTAATATGATAATAATGTTTATCAAACAAGTCAAAAGGTGCCGAGCGTACACTTGAGTTGAGTCTATTGTGATTTTTGGTATTAGAACCTCGTAGGTTTTTAAGGGCGAAACCCCTAAGCAAAAAAAGTTTTAAGAAGGCAATGCCCCTAATAGGGGATCCCGGGGATAGAACAATTATTTGTGTTTCACAAAAAATACATTAAAATTTGATAGTTTTGAATTTCACATGCGAATTTAAGAATAAAATTGGGATCGAATTTAGATGAGTTACGAATTCAAAAGAAAACTGACCGGAGACAGAATAAAAGCAACTTTTTGCCCTAATACCCAAATACGAATTTTTGGGCATTTGATCACATCTCCGGTTCTTCTAGTTTACGATATCACACACCAAATCATACTTTATCGTTAAATATATACTAATTTTTATTCAATTGATGTATTTAAATTGAACGACCAAACAACTTCAATCTGAGAATGCAATCTACAATTCTTAGTATCATATAAGTGTTTAATAATCTAAAGTAAAAATCTCATACATCTCCTCTCTCCTCCCTTACATGCTTTTAGGGTGCTATTAATTGTGAATCTCTTATACATATTAAGTTCTAAGTATTTATAATTTGATAAATTTCTTCCATTTTTTAACTTTTTTTTATTTTTTTTATTTTATTAGTGTTATATTCTTAGGTATGTTTATTAGATGAACATATTATTTTTATTAATATATTTAGTCAATTGTCATAGTTACTTTCATTCTTATGTTTGCATCTATTTTGTAAAGTATTAAAATCAAATCAAAATCAAACATAAAACTTATTAGTAAAAATGAAATAAAGCTAAATATTATACTTAATATTAGACTGATTTTAAATATCTTAACACAATTATTTTAATGATTTATTCTATGTGACATATTTATAGTTTTTAAGATAAACTATAAATTAAAACTGCGTGATGTGACTAATTCGCGATCTCCGTTACGCGCGTTACATCAATGTTATTAACATGACCGAAACACAGAAAATAGAGAGTATTATGGCTCGCATGTTGCGTTACGAATGGAAGCTAACAGTAAAATAACAAATCTATTAAAGAAAGTAAAAGGGAAAAAAAGAGTCCAAAAACAACTATTAATAGGTTAATTAGAGAAATGACAAATATGAAAAAAAAAAAAAAGAAAAAAAAAACATGCATCAATGGAGTCAAAACTACGTCAGCAAATTCAGCAGAATCATAGTTTGCTAATGAAATAAGGGCCAAGTTATATTTATAATTTGCAAGAATTGTATTTGACAAAATATAAAAGTAATGAAAAAAGAAAAAAAAATAGGCAAAAAAACGTCGGTCATTAGATTCGACTTGGGTTTTAAAGAAGTAAATACAAAACAGTGGACTATGAACCAAGTCATTCTCTGTAATTGCTAGGGAATCATATATGGCGAAGGTTGAGACTAAATAAACATAAGAGTAAATTATACCGATGGTTCGTATGATTTAGTTAAAATTTTGGATTTAATGCTTAAAGTTTTAAAATTACGAATACAATCCCGGGTATATTTATCTTTTATCAATTGTCCTTATTCTCCTAGCTTAGTTAGTAATGTTAATTTTTAAAAATGACTATTTTACTTGTAGTGATCATCAATGTAATTTATATTTCATTTTAAGTTTTCTCAAATCACACCCACCGTAGCCTACGGCATAGCCGTAGGTTACGGTGTCCTCTGGGCCTTCTTTCTTCTTTCTTTTCTTTTCCTTCTTGTTCCCGCTCACCGCCACACTTTTGCTCCATTCAAGACAATCACATGGTCAAATGCGGAATAACACACGTTCTTAAAGCATTTAAGAGTCGTCCAAAGGACTACCCGTCACATCCCCACACTTAACCGTTACTTGCCCTCAAGCAACTCATCAATTCACACTTACAAAACACTTAAAATTTCTTGTCGTAGCACATTCATCCATCTTACCGTTCACCCGAAATGCATCGCGCCATAACTCACACTATCACCCCTCATAAGAATCACTCATCTCGGTTATCTTTGTGTACACTCAAGCACATATGTGACTAGGCAACCATAAGCTCGCACAACCATCGAACCTCCACCAATTTCACATGAACACACACACAAGTCAAGAGGGCTTTAATGGTTATAATGGGGCTAAGCTCAAGGTGAGGAATGGGAAATGTTTTCGGTGACGCAGTGATTCAACCCGGTTTCTCTTTATTCTTGAACACCAATTCTTCCTTTATTCATTTCTTTCCTTTGTCTTCTTGTAGGTGCTTTCCTTCTTAAATTTTCAAACCCCAACAATTACTCTTGTTACCTTAACTTTTCATTCGTTTTTTTTTATTTTATATTTTTTTCTACATTTTTTCTCTTTTTTTCTTTTTTTTTTTATTTAGATCACGACTATTCCTTGCTTCTTGTTAAACCGGTTAAATCATGAGGGTTGCATTTTAGGAATGAGGGCTAAAGGTTGCAAATGATAGGCAATAGGCTCAAAGCGGCTACTAATGGACCAACCCCCCGCCCCTCACATATTCAGGCTCATATATGTAATGTATGAGGCCCCAACCCCCAAATCCCACACGCACACACATCCAGACGAGGCTGCCCTAATGCCTCTGTCGTCCCTATATGCATGTTCATTATGGTCTCGAGACGTATGTGTTACGCGAGTTCTAATGCTTCACCACACCTTGCCACTCTCAATCAAGAACAATTTATAAATTGCAATATGTGTGGTTTCAATCCTCACCATGTAAAGGTATATGGGTTGCCAATGAATCGTGTGAGTCAACTCTAAAATGCAATCGGGTAAAACAATTTCCTCCAACCCCGTGCTTATCAACATGAATTCTTCTTAAACAACTCCATTTTTTTTAATTTTCGTTTTGTTTTTTTTTTAACACAATTAATTGCCACAACTTGAAATTCCTAAAAATTTCCCCCCATCCCCACACTTGGGGTACATTGCCCCCAATGTACGGTTTTGAAGGGAATAAAAGCATACAAAAGATAATGACACCGCCACAATCACCAACCCAACAATCAAACAACTAAAGTTCAAAACACCACCCAACCAAACAAAAGCATGAAAACAAATATATACAAAATAAATAAAATGAAATCGAGCACACCTGATAGAATCATGGTCCAAAGAGGGAGCGGAGCGCCAAACCGCCCCGAATCCAAATGCTCCGCTACCATCATCTTCATCACCTTGTTGTTGTTGTGAAGAGGTTCCTTCACCGCCAGTCTGCAGGTTCATCAATTGACCAGTGTGTGGATCCACCCATTGAGAGTGATGTAATGGTGGAGTCGGATAATACCCACTACCATCATAAGGAGGTAGTGTGGTGTAGTCCATAATCGGTGGATCCGGTATGACTGGACGACCCGCGAGATAGTCCTCACGCATCCTCCTGCTCCTATCATCCATGTAACGGTTGTTCATTTCATTCTCAAAAGCATACATTTGAACCCTAGGAATCTCCTCCTGCTGATCATTATTCCACTTCAACGCCCTTTCCATACTAGCTCCCATGTATGTTTGGTGATCAAAAGATATCTGATTATAATCAGTCCAACCAGAAAATATGGGAGGCCTCCTATGTTCTATCACCTTCTCCATAGTCCCCATATGAGTCCAATTCGGATCATAGGGCTGTTGTGCATAATCAAACGCACTACCCATGTAACCCGACTGTGTTCCTCCTCTTTGAATCCCACCGCTCGGTCCTGCTCCACCCATCTCCACATCCACAGTAAATGTATCCTCTCTATAATCCTCATCACCACTTTGGACCTCATCACCACTCTCTGGTTCATCAACTTCTCCCTGTTGTAATGGTCGGGCATCCACCTTCAATACCCGCCATCTTTGACCGTCGCTTTTCAGCTTATGATACCGCTCCGACTCTTTATACTCCCAACCCGGGCCCAAATTCTTTAAGTTGAATGGTTTAAATCTCTTATAAGACCCTTTGTCCTTCGATCCAATCACCCCATACAACTTCAACAAAGCTATGATTAACCTGCAATGCGGAATGATCTTTCTCTCCCCATTGTTCCTGCTAATCCAGATATTGTTTAACACCAAAAAACGAAAGGGAACAAGTGGAGACCCGTTCATCAACATGTAAAGAACCGGTACTTCAGGGAACCTCACCTCAACCTTATCACCTCGTCTTGGAATAACCTTTTGTGTGCAAATCACCAACATCAACTTAGCTTCAATCCTCAAATTCCTTCGATAAAGCTTCCCATGTGTTGTTCCAGGCAAGAACAAATAGCTTAACATATCATTCCACCTCGGGTGCTTTTGAGGATTAAAGTACAAGTCATCCAAGCTTGGAAAGATGTATTGGTTTGCGGGTTTGCTGTCAAACTTTGCTAATCTCCGCAACGAATCAAAAGACATCTCAACATCTATATTATTGACCGCACCAATAAGCTTCATTTTCGAAGGATCTTTATACGGGGGGCACCTAAGGGTGGCCATCCACTCCTGTATTTCTGCATCATACAGGTTTTTGCTCTCCCTATCATAGCACTTTAAGGAAGCTTCCCACCCCAAAGCCTTGAATTTGTCAGTGATCCCGAAAGGACCAAAATCCACTTCTCTAACCTCTTTTTCACACAGAAATGCCTCCTTGCGTTGAACCAATGCATTCATCTAATCATGGAACAATTCTATCTGATATTCAATTGGTTGATCTAATAGAGAACTAGATGTCCACTTCGGTTTTGGAGCCCTTGGTGATGCGTCTTCTTCTGAGTCTGAATCGCCTGCATGAACCAACCTTATTCTCTTTTGTTGGCCCTCCGGTTGATTCGAAGGCCCTGCTGGCTCTTTCCCTTTTCTTACCATTCCTGAAATCACAACACAAACACATAAAAATTCAAGTCAAAACCCTTGTCAACCCCAAAACATCCCCACACTTGCTTGTCACTATGGTTGTGAATACTCACGATGTATTAACAAAATTTTTGGGCATTATTTCTTCATAATTTCAACATTCCCTCTAAGTCATTTCAAATTCAAAGATTAAGATTCACAACCATAACTTATCAACAATTCATCCTCTATAAGCAAGTGTGTAATAAAACATAGAAATAACTTACAATTTACAATGTACATCCTAAAACAAGAAGAAAACACATACCTTTGCTTGTAAGATGTAATGAAACCCAAAAGCTTCAAGAAAACCAAAGATTTAAAACAAACAAGAATTTTCGGACCAAAACTCCCAAAATAATCAACCCTAGCAAGCTAACCTTCCAAATCCGAGCACAAATCCTTAATCCTTATGAAATTTTGGTCAAGATTGACTCAAAAAAACATGAAAAATGGTGAAAGATTGAAAGATTTTGATGTTTGAGTGGTTATGGAGGTTAGGGTTTGTGGTTGGGGGAGATGAGAGTAGAAAAGGATGTGAGGGTGGGGTAAAAGGCCATCACTTTTGTGTGTGGTGTGTGTTTTTCTGCATTTTTCTTTTTTTTTTTTAACGCCCAGGACCGTAGCCTACGGCCCTACCGTAAGCTACGATAGGTCTGGTTCACTTTTTTTTCACCGTATTGCAGAACCATGGGACCGTAGGGTTTTATGAGGTACCGTAAGCTACGACGCCACCGTAGCCTACGGTACTGGGCACATTAAAAGGTAATTTTTTTTCACAACTTAAGAAAACGACACAACTAAACAAAACAACTAAAAAAGAATATCCTACTCCCCATGAAAAAGCAATGTTGTCCCCGACATTATGGTCAAAGAAAACTCCCAAGAGTTTCCCCACACTTGGGTTAAGCAATATCCCAAAAACAAAATGACCAAATAACAACAATAACTATACAATTACAATTACAATACGCAAACCTGGGCCTCTCAAACGTTACCATCCTCAAGCGGGTGGAGAAGGTAGCTCACCTTATCAACCTCAAGCATGTTTACATCATTTCCCTCCAAATACGGTTTGAGCCGATGTCCATTTACCACTTGCTTCACGTGATCCTTTGGGTCTTCAATCTCCACTTCACCAAATTGACCCACTCGAACAATTACGTATGGCCCCATCCATTTGCTTTTTAACTTTCCGGGGAAGAAATTGAGTCGTGAATTGTACAACCACACTTTTTGACCTTCCTCAAAAACTCTCTTCCTCAATTTCGCATCATGAACTCGTTTTAACTTGTCTTTGTAGGCGGATGCACACTCATATGCCTCATCACGGATCTCTTCCAACTCACACAACTTCAACTTCCTTAACTCTCCGGCTTCATTGTACTCCATGTTAACACTTTTAATTGCCCATAAAGCCCGGTGAGCCAACTCCATCGGTAAATGACAACCTTTCCCATAAACTAACCGATAAGGAGTTGTGCCAATTGGTGTTTTGTATGCCGTCCGATATGCCCATAATGCATCATCCAACTTCACCGACCAATCCTTCCTATCAACCTAGACGGTTTTCGTCAAGATTTATTTGATTTGTCGGTTCGAAACCTCAATTTGGTCATTTGTTTGCGGGTGGTATGGAGTTGCAATCCTATGGTTTACATTGAACCTTTTCAACAACTTTCCAAAATTGAAATTCTTGAAGTGTGATCCACCATCACTTATAATCACCCGTGGCACCCCAAATCGTGAAAAAATGTTGGATTGAACAAATTTACACACCACGGCATGATCGTTTGTTCTTGTTGCAATTGCTTCAACCCACTTCGACACATAATCTACTGCCACAAGGATATACAAGTAACCACATGAGTTCGGGAAAGGGCCCATGAAATCGATGCCCCATACATCAAAAATATCAACCACCAAGATTGGTTGTAGTGGCATTTCGTCCCGTTTTGATATGCCACCCATCTTTTGGCAATTCAAACAATTCTTTGCATACTCACTTGCATCTTTGAAAATTGTAGGACAATAAAAACCACAAGTGAGTACCTTATGACCCGTCTTTTGTCCACTAAAGTGGCCCCCACAAGCGGACGAATGAGCCTGAGCTAAAATCTCTTTAACCTCATATTCGGGAACACATCTTCTCAAAATTTGATCCGCACCGATCTTGAACAAATCTGTTCATCCCAAATGTATTGTTTCAGTTGTGCAAGAAACTGTTGTCTTTTTTTCTTCGCCCAATGTGGTGGCATCACACCCTTGGCCAAATAATTCACAAAATGAGCATACCAAGGTGCATTAGAAACGACCAACACATGTTCATCCGGAAATTGCTCATTAATCTCGCTTGTATTATCAACTCCTTCCAAAGGAATTTGGGACAAATGGTCCGCAACAACATTCTCATAACCTTTCTTGTCCCGGATTTCTAGATCAAATTCTTGCAATAATAAAATCCACCGTATTAATCTTGGCTTTGCATCTTTTTTCGCCTTCAAATGTCGGACTGCACTATGGTCGGAATACACAACAACTTTGCTTCCCCAAATGTATGACCGAAACTTATCCAAAGCATACACCACCGCAATCATTTCTTTTTCGGTTGTGGTGTGATTCAGTTGCGCTTCAGATAACGTCTTACTTGCATAATAAATCACTACCGGCTTCTTGTCAATCCTTTGCCCTAACACAGCTCCAATTGTGTTATCACTTGCATCACACATGATTTCAAATGGCTTTGTCCAATCCGGCGGTTGTAAGATGGGAGCTTGTACCAACTGTTCCTTCAAAACATGAAAAGCTTGCAAACATTCATTAGTAAACTCAAAAGGAGCATCTTTTAACAAAAGATTGCACAAAGGCTTTGTTATAACACTAAAACCTTTAATGAATCTCCGGTAAAACCCCACATGTCCCAAGAACGATCTTACCCCTTTGACACTTGTAGGAGGTGGCAAAGATGAAATGACTTTTATTTTTGCCTTATCCACCTCCATTCCCCGTTTGGACACAACATGACCCAAAGCAGTTCCCTCTTGCACCATGAAATGACATTTCTCCCAACTCAACACCAAATTCGTTTCAACACATCTTTTTAACACTTTTTCCAATACATTAAGACATGTTTCAAAAGTTTGACCAAAAACAAAAAGTCATCCATGAATACCTCAAGTGTGTCCCCAACCATATTCGAAAAAATACTCATCATGCAACGTTGAAACGTGGTCGGAGCGTTACACAATCCAAACGGCATTCTCCTAAAAGCAAAGGTACCGTATGGACATGTAAAAGTGGTTTTGTGTTGGTCATCCGAATGAATGGCCGCTTGATTGTATCCCGAATACCCATCCAAAAAGCAATAAAATTTTTGACCCGAAAACTTTTCAATTATTTGGTTAATAAAGGGTAATGGGAAATGGTCTTTTGAGGTGGCCGAATTCAATTTCCGATAGTCAATACACACTCGCCACCCGGAACCCGGTCGGGTGGCGACTTGCTCACCATTCTCATCTTTAATTACCTGAATGCCTGCTTTCTTTGGTACTACCTGTGTAGGACTTACCCATGCACTATCCGAGATGGGATAGATGATCCCCGCATCCAACCACTTGATGACTTCCTTTTTCACCACCTCTCTCAATTTAGGATTCAACCTTCTTTGAGTTTCACGTGTTGGCTTTGCATCCTCGGTGGTAATGATCTTGTGCATCACTATGGAGGGACTAATACCTTTCAATTCGGCTATTGTCCACCCAATTGCTGCCTTGTTAGCTTTCAACACTTCCAAAAGTTTGCACTCCTTAGCTTCATCCAAATTAGACGCTATAATTACCGGCAAAGTTTCATCTTCTCCCAAAAACACATACTTCAAATGATCTAGTAAAAGCTTCAAATCAACTTTAGATGGGCATTCCAAAGACAACTTCGTGTCAGAATTAATCTCAGCCGGCAGATTTTCAAATTGATGAGTCCATGGTGGTCTCCCCTCTTGTGTGGCCAGTACCTCTTGCTTTTGCTCTTCCATCCGCAATGCACACACCTGTACCTGTTTAGAAAAATCACAAACACAAGTCTCCAGAGAATCTTCCTTATATTCATAAGGGTCACACCTGTCAATCACATCTGCCATAAAACACTCATCACTTTCTTCAAAGTGAGAATCTTTAGTAAACACATTTAAAACCATTTGACGATTGCCAAATGCCATTTTTACCATACCAAATCTGCAATAATCAATGCATGAGCCGTATTCAAGAATGGTCTACCCAAAATAACATTTGGACTTTGGCTCGGATCAACCGAGGCATAATCCAACACCAAAAAGTCAACGGGATAATAAAACTCTTTTACTTGCATAATCACATCCCGCATAATCCCCGAGGAAGTCTAGGAGACAAATCAGATAGAACTACCGTTGTCTCTACCCGTCTCAATGGACCAAAGTCGTATTGGTCATATAAACTTCCTGGAAGGATACTCACCCGGCTCCAAGATCTAGTAACGCCCTAGACATTTTGAAATCACCCACTTGTATGTCTATTAATGGCGTTCCCGGATCTCCGAGCTTGGGTGGAAGATTCCTTTCAAACCGCACTCACCCTTTTCGTCAACTGAACCGTTTAGGCACCTTTCTTTCCTTTTAAAAGTACATAACTCTTTTAAAATTTGGCATAAGCCGGAATTTTTTGATTGCCTCAAGTAACGGAATGTTAACCTTAACTTGTTTGAAAACTTCCAAAATCTTCTCTTTTTCCAATGATGTGTGTGAGATCACATTCTTTTTGCCCGGATCAACCAAAGCCGAAGGAAATGGAACTTGGCTTTGGTTCACCTCTTTGTCCTTTTGAACTACATTTTCTTTGGAAATTGATTTTTCAATTGATTTTTGAAAAGATTTTCATTTGTGTTTTCTTTCAAACCCTTGTTTTGAGATTCTGGTTCATCTCATCACTTTCCATCCTGGTAATATCCTCAACGCCCCATCAATTAAAACCGGTGAAAATTGTGTTATATTCTTTACCACTTCTCAAAACACTCACATGGCTAATTGGAATATTACGAGAAGTATTGTGGGAAGGATTTACCTTAGTGTCGCTTGGAAGTTGACCCTTGTTCTTCTTGAGATTCGCCACATCCGTTGCAAGTTGACCCATTTGATTGGTCAAAGATTGTATGGCCTTGTCTCGAATTTCATCCTTTTGGGCCGAGCATCATCAATTGATTCCTTTTGCATATCTTGTTGCATTGACTTGAGCATATCCATTACTTCATTACCACTTGATGAAGCTTGACCCGAAGCATTCCCTTGATCATTACCCATTGGTTGAAAATGCTTTTGGTACCCTTGATTGTTCCCTCCTCTATAATTTCCCTGAGGACTTTGGTATTGTTGGCGAGGGACATAGTTACCTTGGAGCTTTCTTGGAAATTCGGGTTGGATTGATTGGCAGGTTCCCATAACTAAAATTTGGATGGTTCTCAAACCCGGATGATAAGTGTTTGAGTTCATGTTTTAATTTCTTCCATCACCCCCTTGCCCTTGAATAGCATTCACTTCCTCCACTTGTTCAAAAGCTACCATGCAAACATCCACGATGTGTCCCAACTCGTTGCAATTTGTACAAACATTATAAACTTGATTTGTGGGTTGTACATTCCACCATGCCATCCCGAAGCTCGTGTAATGACCGGTCGAGCTCGCCTTGATGATTGAGCTTTCTCTTTGATGTGACCGCCATTTGTTCCAAGAATGCCCAATCGTCTTGCTCATAGTTAGTACCAAATGTACCATTCATGATAGACATCAAATCACGAGCATCTTCCGAATGAAGCCCTTCATGAAAGGCATTCAACAATTCCCACAAGACAATTCCATGATGAGGGCAATTTTTAATCATCAAATTAAATTGCTCAAATGCCTCATGAAACATTTCCCCTAATTGTTGTTGAAAACTCCTCAAACCTCTCCTTGCATCATTGGTCTTTTGGGCTGTGAAAAACTCTTCTAAAAACCTTTGTTGCATTTCAGCCCATGTGTAAATCGAAGCAGATCGCAAAGTATAAAACCACCTCTTTGCCTTATCCTCAACGAAAACTGAAACAAGACCAACTTGACATCATCCGGAGAGAAACCTTGACCACCGATAGTATTGCAAATCAAATCGTATGCCTCCAAATGAAAATAAGGTTCTTCCGTTGCTAACCCCTTGTACTTTGGTAGACTTTGGAGTGAATTTGTTCTAACTTCCAAAGTTCTTCCTTGATGATTCTGAGGGATAACTACCGGCGAGGGATTATTTGTGATAATTGGATGAAAGTGTGCCTCAATACCCCTAGCAGCTTCCCAATTATGTCTTCGTGGAACACCCAATCTAACTCTTGGTCGCGGGGGACCCATTGGTCCTTGGACCGGTTGGTGAGGCATAAACTGTGGAGGTTGTTGTTGAAACCCGTGCCCCACTTGTTGTTGAAGAATTGGTCTTTGAAACTGTGGTCTTGGTGGCCCTTGTGGTGGTAACTGATGTGGTACAACCTGTAATTGAGGTCTTACTAATCCTTGCCCTTCTTGCCCTTGCACATAAGTGTGCTCACCTGGATTCCCTCCACCCTCATAAGCATAACCATCGTCATCATAACCCTCAAACTCCTCATTGAATCTATCCTCATGCACACCCCTTCCCACTCTGGGGTTCTGTGAGAATGAATATGGTGAATATTGCATCCCCGGTTGTAAAGGTTGTTGGAATAAAGGGGTGGTATGGACTATGGACGATGATTGTGGGTTTGGTTGTTGTGTTGAGGATGATTTCCGGGTGATGGGAAGAAAGATGAAAATGGTGGGAATAAAGTTGATGGAGCATAGCTAACTGAAGATTCGGTTTGGGTACTAGTTGGTAATGTGGTGTTAGTTGGTTGAGGTGTTGATGGTGCTGCTTGGGTCGTGGTGGAAGGTGGTGGTGGTGGTGGTTGTGTATTGGGATTCATTGTACGGATTGGCGAACCGGTGATTCTGTTTTCGCGATGTAGAATTCTATTTTTTCTTGCAGCTCTTTCAATTTCGGGATCAAAAGCCAATGATTATGATGATTGAGAGCTTTTAGTACGCATGCACCTGTATAAACCTGAACCTACACACTAGCACACCCAACGTAAATCCCGAAAAGTAACGAAGTAAGCTATTAAGATAACACACGTTGCGCACTACTCCCCGGCAACGGCGCCAATTTGACGTCAGGTCGAAGTCTCACTCAAATAAAAACCAAATACACCTAAATAGATAGTGGTAAGTGGGTATCGAACACAGGGAGTTTGTGGAATATGTGTATCAAGAAGTTATACTAACTAAACTGAACTAAATAAAGCAAAAGTAAATTTCAGAGTTTTAGTTGATTGATTGAAAAGATTTAAGCAAAGTGACCAAGTAAGTTAACAAAGATAAAATTCAGTAATGAGAAGAAATGTTTCCCCTTAGTCTCCGAATTTCAACAAATGATGATGTTAGTGTTTAATTGGGAAGAACACATAGACATAGTTCATGAGTGTGTGTTAGTGTGTGATAAAAGAGGACTAAGTACTTGGTTTAGCAAGGTTATCACTCGATGACCAGTATCATAATTGAATCACCCCAATCCCTTCCACTAAATCAAGATTGCCTATGGCATCAAGAACGTATGGTTGAAATCAAGTGGTCAACAATTGACCCGTTACACACAACACACAATCACCATAACAACATAATCACAAGATCAAATCATTATCCCATAAATAAACAAACATCAACACAATCATAGTTGGAAATCCTTACAACCAAGGGAAAACATAAAAAGACTACCCGCTCATTGTTTCGCAAACACAAACAATGACAAAGATGGAATCCATAACAATCGAAATGAAATAACAATGGATTAAAGTACCAAAGATCTTGTCTTCTACCACCAAAACTTGCTCAAAATCGCCCAGAGAAACTGCCCAATTCGTCCCCAATGATCAGATGTAAAAGAACCATTCAGTTCCTCATTAAAAGGGCCAGTTACATTTTTCACGTCAAACCCCACCGTAACCTACGGCCCCACCGTAGGCTACGGTGGCCAAAAGATTCCTTACGCCAAAATACTTCTGCAATACGGTGGCTTTTTCTCAAATCACACCCACCGTAGCCTACGGTGTCCTCTAGGCCTTCTTTCTTCTTTCTTTTCTTTTCCTTCTTGTTCCCGCTCACCGCCACACTTTTGCTCCATTTTAACCTATAATGTACCTGAGATAAAAGCAACCGTAGTCATCTAATTCAAGACAATCACATCGTCAAATGCGGAATAACACACGTTCTTAAAGCATTTAAGAGTCGTCCAAAGGACTACCCGTCATACCACAAACACATGCCGACACCATAGACATGTATGTGTATGGTAGAGAGCAAGAGAGAGAGAGGGGGGGGAAGGGAGTGTGTGTGTGTGTGTGACAATGAGAGAGAGATAGTGTGTGTGTTTTTTTGGTGGTGGGTGTTGTGGAGATGGTGGTACCTGTGGTGGTGATGACTGTTCCGGTGGTGGAGATGGTTGTTCCGGTAGTGGTGATGGTTGAGTGTGGTAGTGGTGGTGATGGAGAGATGAGAGAGATAGTTGGTACGTGGGGGTGTGTGTGTTTGGTGAGGGTGTTTGGTGAAGATGAAGATGAAGAATGTGTTTATGGTTAAATCATATTTGGTGGGTTCCATAAATTTTTTTATTTTTTAAAAATTGAAGGGTAGATTTGTGTTTTTATAAAATATTTAACGAAAGCCCTAACAGTGTTAGTATTCAGGATGCAAATGAATAAAAAAATAAAAAGTCAGGAGACATAGTGACGTTTTTAAACTTTAGGGATACAACTAGTTATTTTTAGAAAATGTATGGGATGCAAATAGTAATTTACTCTTAATATTATTATATGCATTATAATCCAGATTAATTTTAAAAATAAATACATAATCTAGATTAAATATATGAGGATTTAAAATTGCAGTTGTCGTCGATTAAAAGTGATGACTGAAAATGCAAATTCAAAGGAATAAAAATAAAAAAAGCCTAATAACTATTTTATAATTAACATATGTTAAGATTCTTTATCAAGATGTATACAAAAAATATTAGAATGTATGCTTAATCATGCCTCAAGTGGTTATTATTAGTAAACTCAAAGAAATATATAATTTTAAAATACTAAGATTAACGGGTTAACTTTTTAGAAAAATATTGTAGTGAAGAATATTACTATCCAACTTTTATGAATTTCGTACGACTTTTATTTCGAAAACTCTAGGGTATTCAAAGGAAGTGACAATCATATTCAACACTTTTTAAAAAATTCAAGGTGTGGGTGGAAGATGTCATCATCTAGAAGACTCTCCCTTCATCCCATGTGACGTATTCACGCCACTGTTGTTACATAGACTTGCTCATTTGAATCAAGAAACAAAACCCTTTTTGTGGGTATTTGAGCATTGTTTTATGGC
Organism: Flaveria sonorensis; assembly: GCA_025506505.1. NCBI lineage: Eukaryota > Viridiplantae > Streptophyta > Magnoliopsida > Asterales > Asteraceae > Flaveria > Flaveria sonorensis. The sequence goes on along the minus strand of CM046440.1, from coordinate 55,018,845 downwards.
TAACTACACTACCGCACAGAATAGAGAAAAGCGACGGTCATAAAATTTTTAGTTATTGTACTAAACCGGTAGTAATATTAGAGCCCGACGAAATCGATCATTAATTTTGCGACCAAATTTTTTTTATCATAAAATTGTCGTAAACATAACAACAGAAATTGTTTAAATCGTAGATACACTTGTTAATTTCATAAAATAATAAATAAAAAACAATTACTTTCATCACAAAAAATAGTCATGGATATACGTACATAAATTATTTTCGTCACAAACACAGTCATTGAAATGAAAATGAACTTTGTCCCCAAAAAAAACTAATGAACGAGTAATCAAGAAATTGAAACACAATAGAACAATCAAAGCTACTACGATTTGATTATGATTGAATTAGAACCACACACCGAAAAGCATTGAACCTCTCCTTTTATCAACTACATATAACGGATACTAACTAATTCTAACAACATTATTACAACTAACACCCCAAAGAAAACAAAACTAACATATTTAGTCCCCGAGTTATTAATAGACATAATAACCCAATAAACAATACTTTGAGTAAATGACAAATAAATCCCTGAAGTTAATCCACATCTTTAACAATCTCCACCTTGGATTAATCTTCACTTTATGTTCAAAATCTCCAAACAATACTCAAACTTAGGACCTGGTAAAGACTTTGTAAGCATATCAACACCAGTATCAAGAGTATCAACTTCTTTAATCTCAACTTCTTTTGTCTTCACCATATCTCTGATGAAATATAGCTTGACCCTCACATGCTTGGTCCTTGATTTCTAGCTAGCTACACTACACCTTGATTGTCATATAGAATCACATTACTAGACAGGTTAATGCCCAAATCAGTAACTATACCCTTAAGCCAAATAGATTCCTTGACATCTTCTGTGAGAGCTACAAACTCAGCTTCAGTTGTTGATAAAGCAACTGTTGATTGAAGAGTTGCCTTCCAACTCACCACACTTCCAGACAAAGTGAACACATATCCTGTCATAGATCTACCATTATCCAAATCTTTGGCAAAGTCACTATCAGCACACCCAAGAAGTGTTCCAAATACCAAACCAACTTCTCTAGTGCCATTAAGGTATCTGAATATCTACTTCACAGCCTCCCAGTGCATTTTACCAGGATTGAAATATACCTACTTATAGCACTAGCTGCATAAGCTATGTCTGGCCGTGTACAAACCATTAGATACATCAAACACCTAACAACATTAGCATATGGAACCTTACTTATCTGAATTTTCTCTTCTTCAGATGTTGGTGAATCTTTCTTAGACAACTTAAAATGCTGAGCTAAAAGGGTAACCGCTGGTTTAGAAATCTCCATACAAAAATTCTTTAGAATCTTGTTGATATACCCAATTTGAGTCAACTTCAACTGCCTTAAACTCCTATCTCTATTGATTTCCATGCCTTATATTCTCTTGGCAGCCCCAAGCTCCTTCATATCAAACTCACACATTAGTAATTGCTTTGTAGCTTGAATTTCATCCTTAAACATGCTACCAACATGTCATCAACATACAAAAGAAGGTACACAAATTCACCTTCAGTGTATTCTTTATAATACACATAATTATCATAATAGCTTTTCTTAAACCCTTGACTCAAAATATACTCATCAAACCTAAGATACCACTGCCTTGGTGATTGTTTTAGACCATACAATGATCTCTTTAGTAAACACACCTTGTCTTCATGACCCTCCACCTCAAATCCAGGTGGTTGTCTCAAATATAGATGACCTCATCCAATGACCCATGTAAAAATATTATTTTAACATCTAATTGTTCTAATTCATAATCAAGTTGAGCAGTTAATGCCAATAACAGCCTGATGGATGTATGCTTAACAACTGGTGTAAAAATCTCATTATAATCCACACCTACCTTTTATGTGAACCCCTTTGCAACAAGTCTTGCTTTAAACCTGGGTGGCTCATCCTGCACACCCTCCTTTAACTTGTACAACCATTTGCAGTCTATTAACCTTTTATCCTTAGGTTTATCAACTAGAACCCATGTCTCACTTTCATAAAGAGAGTTCATTTCATTCTTCATAGCCTCACTCCATCTTTCTTTATCCACTGATCTCACAGCTTTATGGAATGATAAAGGCTCTATCATACTCTCTTGTTGTGCAGACATAAACACAAATGCAGACAAATCTTCAATAGTATTTGATCTATATCTAGCTGGTGGAACTATAGTCCTTTTGGTTCTATTCTTAGCTAAGCTATGTGGAACAGAACTAGATGACCCCTGTGATGTAACTCCTTCGGCATTGCCATCAGAGTTACCACCTGACTTAGCGCTGTCAGATGAACCAGGTCTTTAGTCTTTACTTGTCTCATCATTCTCCACCTTAATTATTACCTTATGATCATCAATACACTTGCTACCACTACCTGCATGCTTCAACATGTCCTTATACAATATTTCCTTATTAAAGGTTACATTTCACTCACCAGTACTTTTACACTTACACCTTCTTTCTCCATTGACCACAACCTATATCCTTTTACTTCATGTGAGTACCCAAGAAATATGCATTTAACCACCCTACTCTCAAGTTTATCATGTTTGACATGAGCATAGGTTAGGGAACCAAACACTTTCAAGTTGCTATAATCAACTTTAACCCCTGACCATTTCTCCATAAGGACCATCATATTTAACGCTGAGGATGGTGATCTATTGATCAAATAGGTTGTTGTGCTTAATGCCTCTGCCTAGAAATTTCACAGGCAGCCCTGACTCATGTAACATGCATCTTACCTTGTCAAGTAGTGTCCTATTCATCCACTCAACTAACCCATTCTATTAAGGGGTACCAGGAACTGTCAAGTGTCTTATCAAGCCTTGTTCTCTACATAACTGATTAAACTCTACATTACAAAACTCTAGAGCATTGTTTGTTCTTAGTTTCCTTACTTTCTTTCCAGTCTGAGTTTCTATCATCGTTTTCCACCCCTTAAACTTTGCAAACGTTTCATACTTATGCTTTAGAATGTACACCCAAAGCCTTCTAGAGTAGTCATCGATTATTGATAAGAGGTAATGACCTCCACTTAGTGATGCCGTCTAAGTTGGCCCCCATAAGTCAGCATGTATGTAGTCTTGAATACCCTTAGTGTAGTGTTTGCCTTTGGTGAATTTTACTCTATTGTGATTTACCCATAATACAGTGTTCACAAAACCCAAATTCACACTCCTTCAGCCCACTAACTACCTCTTGTTTCACTAACTCAGCTAGACCCTAGCCACTCATGTGTCCTAATCTCCTATGCCACAGCATGGACGAATTCTCTGTCTTTCCTGCAGCCATAGACACATGACCAATACTTGTATGCCCATCTAGAATATATAGGTTATTTCATATCCTTGGTTCTTTGTTAGTTGAGGGATGTACCTTACATTGTGCAATTCCATTGTCGTGCCATTGTTCAACCTCAAGGCTATTACACCATAGAGTTGAATTCCGCATGCTCTATCATCGCCCATCTTTACTTCACCAAGATCTTCCATCTTCAGTTCTTTGAAGTACTCTTTATGAGGGCTCATATGATATGAGCATCTTGAGTCCATTATCCAAGAGTCACTCTCAACCCCTTTTGACACCATTAGTACCTCAGAAGTTTCATATCCATCTATTGAAGGTTCAGGGGATGAATTTCCTTGACTCTTGTAACCATGACTCTTAGTTTTCTTGTTCTTTCTTTCTGCGCAATCCCTCTTGAGGTGTTTCTTAGATTGACAGATATAACACCTTCTTTTGCACTTGGATTTGGATCGGTGTTTGCCTTGGACCTACTTCTTTGCTCGGTCCTTCCTCTAACAAAGAGTCCACTTCTACTTGATTCTTCTTGATTTTCAGATCTTTTCTTTAACTCTCTTGAGTTAACAGCTGACAATACCTCTTCCATGGTTAATGTCTCTCTTCCATACATAAGGGTGTCAGTAAAATGCTTATATGACTGAGGCAATGAAGTTAAGAATATCACCGCTTGATCCTCCTCCTCAAATGTAACATCAATGTTACTAAGGTCCAATATCAATTTGTTGAATTCATCCATGTGATCTTCAATTATTTTACCTGATGTCATGTGGAACATATACAACCTCTTTTTCATGTATAGGCTATTAGCAAGTGATTTAGTCATATATAGGCCTTTAATTTTGACCAAATACCAGCAGCAGTTGTTTCTTTGGAGACTTTTCTTAACACTTGATATCCCAAACTCTAGATGATGGCACTGTGTGCCTTCTGCATCATATCTTTCCACTTTTGTTGGATTTCCTATGTCTTTTCAGGTGTTGTGTTCGCATGGATCACCGCTTCACCGCCTTTCAAGGCATCTACAACCCCCTGATGAACTAACAATGCCCTCATCTTCAACCTCCATAATCCAAAATCGTTTCTGCCATCGAATTTTTCTAACTCGAACTTATGTAAGGCCCCGTTCCCGGGACGCTTACAATTGGTCAATCATTGCATAAAACATTTAAAACATGTCAAATTTCAGCAGAAATATAACTTTTCATTAATAATTAAAAGCGTGTCAAATTGTCATATCATTTCATATACATCCCAAAAAATGTATTAATACAATAACATTCTCAAAATATGGATGCCAAACTCGAATCATCCCAAGTAGCTTATGCATCCATGCCTGCACCTCCTCAGCATCAATAATTACCTGCCAACTATTATGCATACAAAAGTCAGCGACGCTGAGTGAGTTCTAGTTTCCATAATAGAAAACATCGTTTCGTATAAACATATCTTCTACTTCCATTCATGATCACACATCATAGGTACATCTAGATAATAATTATTATTATTTTATCATCATCGTTCATAATTGTTCGTTTTCGTACTTTCTTTCATTAATATCTTTCCCTTTTATCTAGATCCTGCCATATGCTATGCCCCATCATTTGTGCACGAAGCTACTACCATCTTGGGGTCAAGCGACAAGGATCCCGTTTCGTACATCTTAATCAATCACGAAGATTGACCCGCTTGTGTGCATACGACACGCAGTTGAGCTAACAACCCCTTAATGAGTTGTGAACCTCCATTTAATTTGCTTGCAAGACTTCCATTCATTCATTACGTTCCACTTTTCATTATCGTTATCTTTCACTATCATTGCATAATACTTTAAGTACAAATACATATCATACCACGTAAAGTCGCATCATAAAACATATAGTTTTGAAAACCGTTAGCGTGAAAAGATAACACCACACATAAAACAGCAAGCCATGCGAAAACCTAGCATACAATAGTAACATCTCGTGCCAGAACCACCCTCTCGTGCCAGAACCCTACCCCAACAAATCCTACACATCACATCACCACTGTCGCGTGAGAACTACAAGTCGCGCGAGAACATACCATCATGCGAGAACTTCCTATCGCTCGAAAACTATCCCAGATTCAAAGTTATAACGTACATCAAAACTGCTCGTGTGAAAACTATGGATTTTTCCTGCCCAGTCATAACTTATCACGTCTAAGGTTGTTCTAACATGCAAACATCTTAAACAACATCAACACAAGCATAAACAAGCATTTTAGTATGCATAATAGCCCAAAAATGTGAAACTTGAGTAAAAAGGGGACTAGAAACTCACTTCTTGAAGTTCTAGCACAAACACAACCTTCCCGAAGCCTTTGCCGAGCGAAAACTACATAACCATGCTTTATATTCATCAATAATCGTTTCTTAGTACATAACACGAGTTACCACACGAGTTACATACCTTAAACACTTCTTTTCTTCACTTTCTCTTTCTACACAATCGATTTCTCTCTCTAGCAGTAGTACTTCTCGCTTGAAACTAGAGTCTGGCTAGATGTTCTCAGCTATTTATACCCAGCAATACTTTTCGCATGGGGTTCTCACGCGAGAACCTCTTTTCGTGCGAGAACTTCGCATGCCCTCTTCTCTTTCAAATTTTGGGCGTTACAAGTCCACCCCACTTATTTAGGTTTCGTCCCCGAAACTTGTCAGTTCTTGAACAGCTACGGGTAGTGCTGTCTCATCTCTTCCTCGGTCTCCCATGTAGACTCGGACCCCTTTTTGTGTTTCCACTGTACTCGCACAAGTGGGACCACTTTATTCCTTAGCCTTTTCTCCTTTCTATCAATGATGGCCACCGGTTGCTCCATATAATTGAGCCGTTCATCCACCTCAATATCCTCCAATGGCATAATCATGTCTTCTTCGGCCAAGCACTCTCTTAGATGAGATACATGGAACGTCGGATGAATTCCACTTAACTCATCGGGTAGCTCCAATCGATAGGCCACCTCTCCCACTCGAGTAATGATTCAGAAAGGCCCTATATACCTCGAGATTAGCTTTCATCTCTTTTTAAACTGGATGATCCCTTTCCAAGGCGAGACTTTCAACATGACTCTATCGTCCACCTTGAATTCAATCGGTCTACGCCTCTTGTCGGCATATGAATTTTGTCTATCTTTTGCCGCCTTCATAAAGGCCCTGATCTTCTCCATCTTTTCAGTCATAGCCTCGATCACCTCAATGCTCCCCAACTCCTTCTGGCTGATATCGCCCTAACATACGGGCATCCTACACTTCCTACCGTATAGCATCTCATATGGAGGCATACCAATGCTAGCATGATAACTGTTGTTATATGAGAACTCGACCAACGATAAATGTTTATCCCAACTTTCCCCAAAATCGATCACGTATGCTCGGAGCATGTCCTCCAATGTTTGGATCATCCTCTCAGACTATCCATCTGTTTTAGGATGGTAAGTCGTACTGATGTGTAACCTCGTCCCCATCGCATCATGAAATCTCTTCTAAAACTTTAATGTAAACCGAGTGTCATTGTCAGAAACAATAGACACTGGCACACCATGACGAGTCACAAACTCCTTGATTAACAGATCTGCCAACCTCTCAGATGAATACGTCTCGCGGATCGACAGAAAGTGAGCACTCTTCGTCAGAAGGTCTACTATCACCCATATGGAATCGTACCCCCTTACCGTACGCGGTAACTTTGTAATGAAGTCCATGGTGACGTGCTCCCATTTCCACTCTTGTATAAACAAAAGTTGGATCTTCATGTATGGTTTTTGATGCTCCGCCTTCACTTACAGACAGTAAGACACTTACTCACATACTCCGCTTTTCCGCGCTTCATTCCCGGCCACCGGTAATCTTTCTTCATATCCTGATACATCTTCGTGGCACCGGGGTGAATCGAGTATCGAGTCTTATGAGCCTCATCCATGATCTTCCCTCGTAGATCTCCATAACAAGGAATCCACATCCGCTCGAATCAGGTTCTAACACCCAGAGTGTTCTCACCCAACTCTACGACTAGACCCTTTATCCGCTCGGAGTTAATCCGATCTTCTTTCAGAGCTTCATCCTAAAATTCTGACCTGCTTCATCACATCAGAGGTCATAACCAACTGATAAGCCTTCACCCGAATCGGCTCGGGTATCTCTTTTCAGCTAAGGGCATCTGCCACCACGTTGGCCTTGCCCGGATGGTAGTGGATATCGCAATCATAGTCCTTGATAAGCTCCAACCATCTCCTTTGCCTCAGGTTCAAATCTTTGTGCTCAAAGAAGTACTTCAAGCTTTTGTGGTCAGTGAAGATGGTGCATTTCGTCCCGTACAAGTAGTGGCTCCAAATCTTCAATGCAAAGACCACAGCCACCAACTCCAAATCATGAGTAGGGTAGTTTGCCTCATGGACTTTCAACTGCCGGGACGCATAGGCTATAACCCTCCCCCGTTGCATTAACACGCAACCCAATCCCGAATAAGAAGCAACCGAATAGACCACCAAGTCTTCGCTCCCTTCGGGCAACGTCAAGACAAGAGCTTAAGTCAATCTCGTCTTAAACTCTTTGAAAGCATTCTTCTGCTCTAGGCCCCATAAAAACTTCACATCTTTACGAGTCAACTTAGTCAATGTGAAGCTATCTTGAAGAAGTCTTTGATGAATCTCCTGTAGTAGCCCGCCAAACCCAAGAAACTATGAATCTCTGATGGTGTCTTTGGAGACTTCCATTGCATCACCGCCTCAACCTTCACCGGGTCTACCATGATCCCTTCAGGGTTAATTACATGACCCAAAAACTGAACATCGTGCAACCAGAACGCGCAGTTGGAGAACTTGGCATACAGCTTCTCTCTTTGAAGCGTATCCAGCACTTCTCGTATGTGATTGACATGTTCTTCTTCGCTCTTCAAATAAATCAGAATATCATCGATAAACACACTCACTGATTTATCTAGCATAGGCCGACACATCTGATTCATCAGATCCATAAAAGCAGCTGGCTCGTTGGTTAAACCAAAAGACATCACGAGAAACTAAAGTATCAGATCGATCTGGAATTCGATCTCGCGGTCAGGTGGCACACCTAGTAGATCCTCCGGGAACACATCTGGGAAGTCACACATGACCGGTACGTCAATCAATGGTGGTACTGACGCATCCACATCCTTCACGTAGGCTAGATAGACAGTCGATTTCTCTCTCTAGCTCTTCGTTTCTTAAACACTTCGTTTCTTTACTTTCTCTTTCTATACAGCCAATTTCTCTCTCTAGCAGCGGTACTTATCACGTGAAACTAGAGTCTGGCTAGGTGTTCTCAGCTATTTATACCCAACAATACTTTTCGCATGGGCTTCTCGCGCGAGAACCTCTTTTCACGCGAGAACTTCGCCTGCCCTCTTCTCTTTCAAATTTTTGGGCATTACAACTTAGCAGACCCCATGATGTTCAGCAACACACTCTTAGTCAATCAATTTCACCCTTGATTGATTCCAGAGTCGACAGCGAACGAGTTGGAGTCGACAGCAGATGAACAGCCAAACCACAGCGGACGTTTTGATTGTCGACAACGGATGAACAATCCACTAACTGACTCACTCAAATCAATCAAGAATAACAATTCACTCACTCAGATCGATCAAGAACAACAATTCAATGTTGATCAGTTCTAATTTCGAGCCGTACCTTGGCTCTGACACCAATTGATGAACGAGTAATCAAGAAATTGAAACACAATAGAACAATCAAAGCTACTGCGATTTAATTATGATTGAATTAGGACCACACACCAAAAATCATTGAACCTCTCCTTTTATCAACTACATATAACGGATACTAACTAATTCTAACAATATTATTACAACTAACACCCCAAAGAAAACAAAACTAACATATTCAGTCCCTGAGTTATTAATAAACATAATAACCCAAGAAACAATACTTTGAGTAAATGACAAATAAGTCCCTGAAGTTAATCCACATCTTTAACAAAAAACCATTGCAAATGTAGGTACTCAATACCTTTGGTTGCAAATATGATCACCAATTTTTAAGAATAAAAATAAATAAATCGACCTAAAAAGAGTCGTGAGAAGAGTTGCCAACTTAAAATAAAAAAAAAATTGATCGCAAAAACGGTCATAAATATAGTGATCGAAATAGATAGCCACAAACCTAGATACAGGAAATGATCAGCTGGCCGCAAAAATAATCACAAATTATATTAATGGAAAATGAAAATAAAATCTTAGGCACGAACATTTAATAAGTGATTGTCTAACCGGCCATTTTTAATCTTAATAAAAGAAGAATAGAGAAACTAAATTAATCACTCGCAGTAACGTTGCAGAATTGATTTTTAGAAAATTAAAACACGATCAAAAAAAGGATATAACAAAGAAGATCACAATGAGTTATATTTTGGAGCATATACTTCTTAGGGTGAGATACTAAAGTGGTTCAGTTATTGGCAATAAATGTTAAATAGATAAGAGATAATCGATTAAGGTTAATTAGTAGTTTGTTATCCTGTTGCGCGCGTGATGGACGAACTAAGACAACGACCATCATAGTTGGGCTCAAACAGGGTTTTGGTTTCAACTATGAACTGTAACCAAAGCAACCACTACCACTCCGGCTATGTCATCACAACCCATGGATTTTGCCATATTTAAACATGGAAACAATGACGTACCAAACTGAGCCACATTGTTAGTCTCAGATGAGCAACAACCTAAAATCCTAGACTTCCATTGCAACAACAAAACAATATATCAATTGAGATTGGAAAGAGAACGATAAAACCAACGATGAACATCAAAACATGAAATCAACGGTAGGTCTCAGATAAGGTGTTCCTCATCATCATAATCGATACCATGAAACCTTCATCATCTCCATTTGTTAACAGGCACCAACAGAAAGTCACCGATGAAGTGGTCGTCATCATCCTCGACACAGTGTAGTGTTCATCAAAGGGGTAAAGGTCATCAGACCCCCGTCGCTGTGGTGACTGCTCTACCTTAACTCCAGTCGCAACGCACGACGAGTATAAGAACTAGTTCTATAGATACTCATTTATCAATGCCGGTGGGTTTGACATATTTTTTAAAGTAAACTTCACTTTTGCTCCCTGTGGTTTGGTGTAAACAACGGTTTTCATCCTGACGTTTTAAAATCGTGATTTTGCTCCTTGTGGTTTGCAATTCTTCTCGGTTAACTCCAACCCACTAACACCGTTAATTAATTCTGTTAAAAACAAGGGTATTTTGATCATTTTACTTATAAGGCTAATTAGGTAACTTATTAACATATTTTATAAACTAAATGACTATTTATGTAAAATATTCAAACTAAATAAAAATTAAATATCTCATCTTTCTTTCTTTCACTTCCAGATTCAATCACCACCACCACCATAATCACCATCACCACTACCACCCCCACCATCGGACTCCATCAAGATAGAGAGTCGACCAGCACCATCTCAACTACCACCATCGACATCCACCTCCACCAACATAGCCATCACCGTTCATCTCCACCTCCACCAACACAGCCACCACAATTGACCTCCACCTCCACCAACACAACCACCATCGTCAACCTTCGCCTCCACCAACAAATCCACCACCGCCGACCTCCACTTCCACCAACACGACAACCACCGTCGACCTCCACTTCCACCATTGACCCGTCACATATTAGAGAAGGTTTTTAAGGGTTTTTGATCACCCAAATAGATATGCGCTATGATGAGGGTTGATTTCTTGGTTTTGTGATTTGGGTTTTAGGATTCGGTTTCAGTGCGAAAGGGGTGAGAAGGTTCGATGGGTGGTCGATGGTTATTTCAGTAAGAAGGTTAGATGGGTGTTTAGAGCTGAGAAGGTATTAAGGTGGTGGTGGCCGGTTCGGTTAGGGGGGCCGGTGGCGGCGTCGATGACGATGGCCAATTCGGTTATGGGGCCGGTGGCGGTGGGGATTGGAATTAGCGTTTTAATAAAATTACATAACTTTTTTTAATTTTGACCCAATACTTTTTCAACTTTTACAATCTAACCCCAATAGTTATTACTTTTAACTTTGGTCCCTATACTTTTTATATTTTATAACGTTTTGTTTTACGTTTCAGTCTAAATTTTGCAAGTTAACACGCCACAACGTGTGTGTATGGTTCAACATTTTACGCTTATTTGTTCCCTGCTTAGTGGCCCTGTCGCAACACGCTGGTCCTAGATGGAAATATTTATTATTTATATATTTATGTTTCACTACGTGGTTTAACCTTTTTACGTCTCCTTTTCATTTATTTATTTTTTGTGTTTATTTATTTTTTAATACGAGTTTTTCGATGGTTGTGGTCGCTGGCGGTTGTGTGCCATTGATGCTATTTGGCACGGTTCATGTCTGCCGTTACAACGTGGGGCTTAATACTAGTATAAACTAAATACATACATTATATTAATATAAATTATAACCATGTTCAAAACGTTGACAAGGACCTATCAATAAAAGTACAAAAAAAATTATATGATGCAAGGCTATTTTATTTTTTTAAAAACTTGGGTATTTACAAAATACTTTTAAATCCACCAGCTCGCACCTCAAATCCGTATTTTAAAATTTAGACAAATAATAGAGATATAATCTCGAAGGATCAGTTTAATTTATATTTTTAGTAACATGACTAGTATAATTTTAAGTAAACTTCACATTTATTCCTGATGATTTTGTCTAAATATGGGTTTTTATTCAAAGATTTCAAAATCATTTTTTTACTTCTTGTGGTTTTAATTATGTTTCAATAAACTCTAGATCATTAACTTCGTTAAATAATTCTGTTAAAAACAAAAAAAAAAAATTAGGTCTGTTCACCTGCAATGACTAATTATGTACTTTATCAAAAGTGTGTCTCATTTGCTGAGTGTCGGACACAACATATATTAGAATTCTTGAGAAATCTATCAATGCAATTCTAAGTTACTATTTTATTTTAGAACATCTTAAAAGTTAGCTAGTTGAGTTTCAATACGCGCGTTGCACGAAATTACATTTCCTTTTTTTTCGTTCGTTGTTTTCTGTTAGCTGGCTGTTGCACTTTAACCATTGCAATGTATCCGCTTAGATAGTATAATCTATCAACGTTTAAAGCCCATAAAGAAACGTTAATACAAAGCATCATAAACATTCAAAGTAAAACAACTACCCACAATATTATAGGGATGTCAATGGATTCATTAGGTTCTCAGATGAGGGTACCGTCATCGTCACCGAACTGATTTAAACCAAATGACTACAAAACAGTTTTCGCAAAGAAGTCAACAAGTTCTCAGATGATTGCGTCATCGTCATCGAACAAAAACAACGTTCTAAACATTCAAAAAGAGACCCAAAATAACAGAGATAACGACATAGATGGAGTAAGTGGGTTCGAGCCGTCCTCATCATCATAGAATTACTTGGAAAACCACATCTTATCGGTTCTCAGGTGAGGCTTTCCTCATCATCATCGAACGAAGAAACAAAGGCCCAAATTCCAGATTTGCAACATTGAAAAAAATAACCCCAAATAACATATCTAATAAGCCCTCAAACAGACACCGTTGAAAGCAGCCGTCCACCACGACCAACAGGCTCCAAGGTGGAGTGCAGAGGTGGTTAGATCACCACCATGAAGGCCAAACGCCGCCGAAAGCAGCGTCGAAGCCCGTGGACCCCGTAACATTACCAACGTCAGCGATCAAAACGCATCATCAAAAACCTAATTAGGGCTCTCAAACGCGTCAGGTGCCTTCATCATCGAGCAAAAGATGCGTAGAATAGGACCTAAGGATCACGCGAACGCCATCGAAGACGGTTGACAGACCGCCAGCGGCATCTAAGTCGACCAATCTAAGGCAGCCTCAACATGCACCACCGTCCATTGACGGAGGCGACGGAGGCGATACATGGATCCACCGGAGCCGCAAACACCGAGCAAAAGATAGGAAGAACCGGACCTGAGGGTTACACAGACGCCACCAAAGGCGGTCGACAGACCGCCAGCGACGTCAGAGCCCACAAATCTAAGCCGCTTTAAACACGCACCACCATCCACAGATGGCGGCGATAGACGGCTCCACCGGAGCTGCCACCCACAAACAAAACCATCGACCACTAACCGCCAACATAGGCGTCTCTTGGCCGGCAGAAGCGTGAGGCGGCGCAAGCTTGGAAAAAAAAAAGCAGAGACCCAACGATCGCAGGAGGAAGAGACGTGTGAAACGACGGCGTCATAGGGTTAGTGGACGTACACCGACCGCAAAGGGGCACCCATGGAAGAAACCGCCACTGCCTAACATCTCTTCACCTTTAAAGCACAAGCACAGTAACCAAGACGAAAGCAAAATACCGAAAATACCCCCAAATCACTGTTCATTACACTCTTTTTTGATATATGGGATAATACTGGAAGTTGGTTGACGTCTCTTTTTTATTTACACCAATAAAATGCTTGGTTTTCCTATAATTATGTAGATGAAAACTTGTTGGCCGATTCACTGTATGTTGTTGAGTACTTTGTCCTTTTGCCTCGGGTACATCACAATTTTATAACCAACTCCTACTATCTAAAAATATTTTGTAGCTAAAACCTGTAGACTTTTTGCAAAACTTACAACAATTTGAGTATTCTTTTTTAAAATTGTTGTTAGAAAGCTTATTGCATGGTAGCTTCTTAATTGTTAATTCTAGTCGATACTAAAAGATTGAAACTGAAATCATCATAATACAATTAAAATCACTTTCAAAATCATCTAAGGCAAGCCTTTTCGATATAACCTAACCCGATTCGACAAATGGCATCTCAATGACACGACCCGATAAAAAAATACCTTTATATTCATAAACATAGACCGGAAATTTAATCATGCACCCTAATAAAAAAGATTCCGAGGTTAACCAGGATGAGAGGGTGCGGTAGGAGTGTGTAAGCGAACGACATCACAATAATGGATGGCATGTTACAAACTCATATATTTTTTAAACCGGATATATTTTAAGTCAAAGTTTTTAGCAACTTTTGTAGGTGGTAACAAGTATAACATATAGTCTTGTATTTTCATTATGACTTTTTTCTTGACTAAAAGTTCTAATAAATAAAATTATCAGGTGCAACAGTAGTGGTGTTTAAAAATATCTGAATTCGAGAATCCGATCCAAAAATCCAAATCCGAAATATCCGAATTTTCGAAGATCCGAAAATTCGGATTCGGATTCGGATAGTGATTTTGAAAAATTTCCGATATTCGGATATCCGATTATCCGAAAACTAATTTTTTTTTATTTTTTAAAATTTTAAACATATTTTTATTTTAGATTGGGATTTTTAGGTGTATATTGGGACTTTTATGATATGAGATGGTTTTTTATATTGTTTTTATAATAGCATATGTCTAATTATTGTAAAAAACAAAAAAATAAAAAAAAATAAGAAATAAATTTCGGATATCCGAATTACTATCTGTATCCGTATCCGAAATTTCAGATATCCGAAATTTCGGATACGGATATGGATAGTGATATCGACTATCCGAAATTCGAATATCCGAAATTTCGAATATCTGACTTTAAACACCCCTATGCAACATTCATTTTACACTGATATCATAGTTGGTTGTGTATTAGTTATCCATCACTTGGACATCTCTATTCCAAACTTGATTTGAAAACCCATTTTCCTAGAATATGCTTACACTAATTTGGTTAAACTCTTGTACATGTACAACTCTTTTCCGCCAAATTTTATTTACTTTTTCATTATACATACAGGATAGTTTATTTCAATTAAACCATTTTTATATAAATTAAAACAAAGTATTAGATCAATAATTGTAAACAAATATTGCAATGTCTTACAAATATTTAGCATGTATGATCAACATGGTGATAACCATTGTTTTGAAAACCGGATCGGACCGGCCGATCTGACTGGTTGGACCGGGAACCGGACTCCAACCGCTGTCCGGTTCCGTGCTTAAAACCGTTTTGGCATTGAACAAGTGGTCGGACCGGCGGTTGAAGCGGGAACCGGACCGGTTGAACCGGGGGTCGAATCGGATGAACCGGGGGTTGGACCGGTCGAACCGTTTTTCATATATATTTTTTAGTATTTTTACATATATATTTATAAAATAATTATAATTTTATCCGATTTTTATATCCGGTTCAACTTGTTGAACCGTTTCGACCAGTAAAACAGTAAGACGTCCGGTTCACTGTCCGTTTCGGTTCTGAAAATATTAATGATAACAAAGAATAAAACATGCAGCGGACACTAGAATAATGAATATCACTTATTATTGACAGACATAATGTGTCGGTAGTAACTAACAGATCCAACATTTAAATAGAATAGAATCTGAAAAAGTAAAATATCTAATGGTTATTATCGTTGGGCTTCATAACCCATAAATTTGAAATAGTCAACGTCGAAACACTGACACCGGATAACAATAATGGGTTGTTGTTTATGGGATCTAAATTTCTAACAAACTTTCAACAACAGGTTACCAACGAGACCACCTTAATTTTACCGATGGAATGTAGTAGGATATTACAAAGTTTAATCTCTAACTTTGTGTGTTTGTTTATGTCGAGTGAAAAACTGTTAAGATCTAGTACTTCTGTGCTTGTATCTCCTCTAATCAGGGGCGAAGCTTCATAGGGGTTGGCGTCTCTTTTTTTCGTCAGTAGTGTTAATTTTCGATTCGACAGTGTAAATTTTCTGTCCGGTAGTGGAATTTTTTAATAAATATAATGCCCCCCCCCCCCCCAAAATTTTACTTTACCCCTGCTCCCCTTAAGCCGTGGTTCAAGCTCTGCCACTGCCTCTAAACAACATAACTTGACTTGTCTATGTATCCGGTGGTTTTGAATATTCTCTATAATATCATGCACATCTTCAATAATCATATTGTAATGCGTATTCGAAAAACATGCAGGTTTCTCCATAATTGCAACTAGGGATGAGATCGGTAGCATAACAGTACCGATACCCCTAGTGCCAATCCTGATTTTATGCAAAACCGAGTACCAATATTGGTATAGTTGTCGTTCGTTCGTTATCGATACGCTACGGTACGGTATAAGCATCGATACAGATACTAGGTACCAAACACTCATCCCTGATTGTAATGATTGGAGAACACTAAGATGTAGTTTGTTTTTTTAAAGTTAAAATGTCTGCAGTCTCTGGATCGCATCTGCAGACATCTATAGAAGAATAAGTGGACCAAACCTCTACAATTTACAAAAAAAAAAAACAGTTTAGTTTTTAACTTCTACCGACTGCTAAAATAAACTGAAATTTAAATAAACCAATTTTTTAAACTTAAAAAAGTTTTTCAACATTGAAATTTTGATAATAATTACACAACACTGGTCAAGCGATCAAGCGATGAACTCACTCGTAAAGCTTGATGAATCAGTGCAACTAGAATTAATTGATTTCGAAACGCTACTCAACAAACAATCGTTGAAAACAACCGTCGTCGGTGCCGGAGTTCACAAATTCACAATCGAAACATTACCTCACTCTTCTTGCAGATTACGCTGTATTAGCAGACATCTTGTCAAACAATTCACCATCGGAGAACATTCCAATGCCGGAGACATTGTTCAACAGATCATCGTTAGAATCTCTCCGTCACTGGCGGCGTCATTGTGGTTAGCTTGGCTCATCTTCATCGTTTTCTGCAAACTCGAAGGAAAAGCAAAGAACTACAAAGACGTATCTCAGGCGTACTTATCCCTCGCGAACAACCTGCAGTACATCGTCTCCAAAGTCCGATCATCAAACCTCCTGTACCTTCATTCGAAGAGACTCACAGGAGAAAAAACAAGAGATGGTTTCAAGACTCAAGAGGAACATTTCATTCGAAGAGACTCACAGGAAACAGTTGACCCTCGTGATTCCAAACCGTAAGCTCTTGGGATGAGCTCGGTACCGTACCTGTACCGAACCTTTACCGTTACCGAAAGTACCCGGTCCCGAATCTTATAAAAAACAAGTACCGGTACCGGTACCGAGGTATATGGGTACAGGTACCGGTATTTCGGTACCCGGTACCTCTTTGGTACCCGTTACCTCCACAACATTATTTTTTAGGCTTGTTACATAGTGCATGTGTGGATACGATACCTAGTACCTTTTTTTGTACCCGTTACCTAGTACATGTTTGGTATCCGGTACTTCTAAAAGTTTATAATAACTAAACAAAAATAAAATATCAAAAAAACATCCACATAAAATGATAGTTTCTTTATTTCTCAAACTCAGTCCACACACTAAATTCGTTTCTATTAAATCATAATAGTATATCTCTTAACATTGTAGTGAAGTAAGAAGAATGATGTTAAAAACATAATAATAATTACCCTCAAAAGTCAAAACAAAATACTAGTTGATGGGGTGAAAATTATTACAAAACAAAATACAAATTCCAAAATAACTTATTCGTGTTCGGGTACTAGCGGCACTATACGAGACTTTTGGGTAAAGTACCGGTACTGGTCGGTACCGATCCCAAAATATAAGAAAATCAAGTACCGGTACCGGTACCTTATACATATTTTCGGTACTAGTTGGGTACCGTTACCGGTACGGTACGGGTACTGGGTACCAAATGCTCATCCCTAGTAAGCTCCGTGATGAGATTAAGCTATCGATTGCGAAAAAAATGCTGCTAGCGTACAAAGAGTTTTAGGATGTGTGGAGAGCGATCGGAAAAGAGAGAGAGTTCGCCAAAGTTGTGAAGTATGTGCCGAAGTTGTGTTTAGGGTTTGAGGGGTGAATAAGAAGTAGGAAGATAATGTCTACACCAAGAAAAGGTTTGGAAGACCTTTTTTATTGAAATGTCTTTCAGTAAAACAAACACCCTGCAGACCTAAACGTCTATGCGTGGCCTGCGCGACGCAAACAAAAGAGGTCAGGAAGATTTTTTCTGAAAAAACAAACACCACCTAAATATGAAATGCAACTTTCATCAACCTTTTTATAGTTCCAACCAAGGTGGTACTAAGGATTTTCAGCTAGGAAACATGAGATGGAGGAGGGAGGGGAGGTTGGTATTAATTGTTTTCTTCTTCGTAAATTACATAAAAATGTTGTTTAGATCCTTTGTTTCAGAAGAGAACTAGTTTTTCCACCCGTGGCAACGTCATCATACGCGACATGATAAACTATAGACTACAATGACCCGACTGAATTCCGAACTAAATTTACGTCAATATGTAGAGTGAATCGAATTTATACCATTGAATGAAAACATATTATATTTGAAGCGATTGTTTTCAAACAAGATTTATGTCGAAACATAGACTTACAGTCACTCCAACTCGTTTTCCGAACTAAATTTACGTCGAAACATAGACTTACAATTGCTCTGATTCGTTTTCAAACTAAATTTATATTAAAACGTAACATAAATAAAAACGTATTATATTTGACCCGACGTGTTTCCAAACAGAACTTACATTCAAACATAAACCAACTTAATGCGTACATGAAAATAAGAACAAAAACATTTTATATTTGACTCAACTTATTTCTAAACAATATTTACGTCAAAATATAAATGTATATCGAAATGTAGACACTCTTAACGCGCATATATAGTTAAGCACAAAAACATTTTATATTTGATTCGGGTTGTTTTTTATAACGTCTAAACATAGATGGATTCAAATTTATATTATACAGGGGATAAAACCTAAACTTTAAAAACTTAAAAGTGTCAAAGCGGTATTTTATAAAGTTTTCAGAAAACAATAGGGGGTGAGAATGTAAAGATTCAAAATAAGAGAGGAAGAAAAGCAATAAAGAAAAAAAAATCAAAAAAAAAAAATATTGCTACTAAAAGAGATTTGAACCCAACACAATAACTTCAAAAGCCAAAGAGTTAATCATTGACTAGCAATCACCAATAATGAATGTTCGAAAGACAAAATATTTATAAGGACCAAAAGTAGGTGGCTTCCTATTAGCCACCGACCTTGGGTTTTTAATTATATAGTAAATGTAACATAAACTCTAGAATAACAAGAAGTGAAAATGGTCTAGAGAAACACTTACTTATATATAAATATTCATAAATTTATTAATTAGGTGCCATAAACAAATAGAGTATTAGTTCAAATAATTAAACAAAAAGTTATTAGATTTTAATAATTTTAACTTTCAGTTATTAGCTACGATTAAACCTAACTCAAGAAAAATATATACACACTCTTAGCTTTTAGTTTATTTTTTTTGGACAATCCTTTACTAAATCCGAGTTAACCCTCGTTAGTTTTTTTTTTTTTTTTTTTTTTTTGAAATGAGGCCAACTCTAAACCATTTTTCAATCCCCCTGTCATTCAGCCTCCATCAGGTCTGTTTTTTGGTGTCTGTCTAGCCTCTATTGTCACCTAAAATTTATCTCCAACTAGTCAAGTGGTTCTGATCAATAGGTGGAGATTGATGGGCTTTAAGATGCGAAAGTTTTAAATTGATAGAACCAATAGTTGATTTCAATTTTATACTTAGTGTTTTGGTCATATAAGTAGTCTACGTCATAAAAAAACTAACGATGTTAACACTTAATTAGCAAGGGATCGTCGGAGGAAAATAAGCTTAAAGTTAAGAGTGTCCGTAAATATTTTCTAAGCTGAGATTAATCTTGGCCAATAAATGAAATTTAGGATTATTAAAATTTGATAATCCTTAAATAAATCTGGGGTGAACAAAAAAACAGTTCGCGAACCGAACCCTTAACCCAAACTGAGATAGGTACCCACCGTAACTAGTCCGGAACCGTTTTGTACCCAATCTGACAGGGTTTATGTTTTTTCACAGATGAAACCGGTTGAGAGAAACCGGTTTGGGAACCCGGGTTAGAAAGTAGTTCTAGTTGTTTAAAAAACAATGCCATTATAAAACGGCCAGATGATCGTTTGTCACATATGTTAGTATGAATAGGTATCGAATGTGTCATTTGATCACAACAATCAAAAACCCAAAAGCATACTCAAAAACTAGTAAATACTCTCTAAATGTTATGGCTTCCGAAAGTGGGTACTCATTCGTTGGTCGTGGTGCATCCTCAGGTGAGCCTTTGTTGTGAGCATTCTACCAACAAAAAGGACTCCATATATTCAGTTAAAAACTAAATTTATGTGAAATGTCAAACTGTTTAAACCAAAGTTGAAGCAAGGAATTATGATACGTTGTTCAAAGCAAATTCACACTTGACTTCAAGAAATTAAACCAAAAATTTTAGTGAACTGTCTTTTCCTTTTACCCATGTCGTCGTATTGAACCGTGCATAAATATTATAGGGGTTGAAATTATAATTGACTAAATAACTTCTGATTAGGTTTGAACTATGGTAACATAATTATTGCAAGTAATACAAAACACCAGTTCCACCAATTTCTTCAAAATATGTTTGGTATTTTATCTTTCAAATATGATTATGCGTCATACATACACCAGTCAATTGATATGTGATCATAACCCAAATTGATTTAGAGTTCCGACCCGGACAAGCACCTCTAAAATCAATTATTATCTAAAATAACCACCACTAATTCTTAGCACAAATGGTTTATGTAAGGTATCTAAAACAATAAAATGGGAAGGTATTGGTTTTAAGTTTCAATTTAAACAAAAATGTTTAGGGTTGAGACATAGTGTTTTTTAATTGTGGGTTTCCTTCTTAGGGAGTTGGGGGTGCGGTCTCAGTTAAAAACAGATATGTAAACCCAATTAAAATACATTTATCATCCGAAACACGATCGTATATTTATCATAAAAAAAAAAAAAAAACCTCGTGTGGAATTTAAAAATAATCTCATACCCCGTTTCTATACCGAACTGTACCAAATGCATTGATTTCCTCCGTCGGCTTCTACAAAACCAGCTAATTTATTAATAACTGTAACACTTTGTTCCTCTGTATCATTATTATTATTCTTCAGTCACATATTCACAGCAATCTCTGACCCCCAATTTTCTATTCAAATTCCCACACAGATTCAAACATACACACATATAGATTCAAAGCAGACCACCTTCATCATCATCTTCATCATCACCACCATCATTTGACCACCAATTCAACATCATTCTTGCACCAACCTGCTGGATTCTGCAGATCATCTTCATCATCTATCTTGCTCAAATTCTACACCTTTTAACTCGATCTTTACTCTCTGAAAGGTGTTTATGATTTCAAGATTTGTTGAATTGAGTTCCATCAGTTCGGTTGATCACTGATCACTTCACAATTGCTCGTCTTTTTCCTGCTATCCGTACGCTTTGATTGATCGCCGTTGCAGATTTGCAGTTACCAGTTGAAACTCCGGCAAACCCTAATCGCCATTTGAGGTTTTGAGCTCTTCGGGGTAGAATCAAATTCTTTACGATTCTTGTTTGGTCAACTTTGGAGACTATGTGTAGAGTTGAATTTTGACCTTTCATCTTCTTCATCAACCTGAGTTCATCTCTGATCTTCCATGGTTGAACGTGCAGATTCTGTGAATGTATAGTAAATAAATTAAATTGGGCGAAATGGGTAAGAAGAATATTTTCCATCATAGAAAGAACTCATGGCCTCCTGAAGAATTTGTGAATCGAAATACTCTGCAGCTGGTGAGTTCTTCAACCTCATCTTCTTGAAATTATGTTTATTTGTTTATGAGTTTTGCAAAATCCAAGAATCTTGGATATGGATGTTGTTCTTTGGTCTGTTAGATTTGTGCTTTGTTCTTGAAACTTAAAGATCAGTAGGTTATGTAATAGCGCGATAGTTTAAGCTTCGGTTTTCTTGTCTGCAGCTTGATTTTGACAGTGGTGCACCACCGGAGCAGGCGTGGAGAAGAAAATTGAACAGCCATGCTGGTATTCTTAAAGAGTTTAGTGTTACCTTCATGGAAGCATTAAAAATGGTAACTTTATGATCTTTTGTTAAAAAAATGAACATATTAACCATAATAATCTCAAATGATATGTTAAATGCAGATTGGTCTTGGTATACGATTATGGTCATATGTCAGGGAAGAGGCCTCTCATGGAAGGGTATTTCATCAAACTCTTAAAACTCTATTGTTTTGTGAATCATGTCGTTGTTAAAGACTTGAAGTGGTGATTAATGTTTGTTTACAGAGAGCTCCTATTGATCCTTTTAATCGTGAAGGCAAACCATCGGCGACCCAAGGTGTCCCTCTTGGTGGGATGGGGTAAGTTGTTAGCAAACAATGGGTTCGGTTTATAATTAATGGTTTTACTGCATGATGTGTTTTGTTATGTTGTTTTCTTGCAGAAGTGGCAGCATAACCAGAGGGTTTAGAGGAGAATTTAGGCAGTTTCAGATAATTCCTGGTGCATGTGAACCTTCTCCTATGATGGCTAATCAATTCTCTGTAATGATCCACTCTTATAACTTATAATCTTATGTCTTATTTTTCATAAAATGATTTGTATATATTTAAAGATTTATATTTTCAATTCAGATTTTTATAACACGAGATGGTGGGAATAAAAAATATGCATCAGTTTTATCACCGGGTCAACATGATGGGACAGGGTAAGAACATAACACAGAAATATGCAACTCTTTATAACTTTGTGTATTTTTGATAGTTTAAGGTAATGACTATGTAAAATGTATTTGTATCAGATCAGATCAAGGTTTATCGTCATGGGGATGGAACTTAAGTGGTCATAATTCCACATACCATGCGTTATTTCCACGAGCATGGACAGTTTATGATGGTGAACCAGACCCTGAACTTAAAGTGTCATGCCGCCAAATTTCACCATTTTTACCTCATAATTACCGCGATAGTAGTCTTCCAACCACGGTTTTTGTTTACACGGTATGCAAATTATATAATTTGTTGTAATTCCCTGGTCATATTAGTGTATTTATATGGTTTATGTTTTGTTTTCGTTAGTTGGTGAATACTGGCAAGGAAAGGGCACAAGTCAGCCTTCTTTTCACATGGGCGGTATGTTGATTCTGTTATCATATTTTAAGCAATTAGAGCATTTAATAGAATTCTAGCATATTCAGATCAAGCATTTTATTAATTTTATGCAGAATTCGATTGGAGGAACATCACACTTTTCAGGAGATCATGTCAATGAGCCTTTCATGTGAGTTTAATTAACTTATTTATTAGCATTCCTCTCCATTTTCTTCTATTTTGCCACATCTAAATCTTTGACTAACAGAGGTGAAGATGGAGTCTCCGGTGTTCTTCTACATCACAAGTAAGTTTAGAGTTCCATTTTTTCACCCCTACATTGTTATAACATCATCCATAAGCGTTCATTACATAACAAAAAGATTAAGATTACAATTAAAGTGTAATTAACTTGTGTTGGTTAAATATTCTGATGGAGATTATAATATATGCAGGACAGCCAAAGATAATCCTCCTGTTACTTTTGCCATAGCCGCCTGTGAAACCCAAAATGTAAACGTGACGGTTTTACCAAGTTTTGGATTATCTGATGAGAGCTGTGTTACTGCAAAAGATATGTGGGGTAAAATGGCACAGGTAAAAGTTGGATCATTTTATAAAGTTTGAATCTTGTTTATAAAATCTTTAAGACCCATTCTATATCTTTATATTAAACCATGTAAATTGGATCTTGTTGAATATAGGATGGACATTTTGATCGGGAGAACTTTAACAATGGAGCAACTTTTCCATCATCAGCAGGGGAGGCTAATTGCGCTGCTGTATCAGCTTCCACATGGGTCGAACCAAATGGGAAGTGCACCGTTGCATTCGCTGTAGCATGGTCATCCCCAAAAGTCAAATTCATGAAGGGAAAATCATATCACAGGTTCCTAAATCTTTTAAGTATTTGAATATGCATTCATATTTTCAGTTGTGATCTAATTTTTATATTGTTTTTGTTCTTCAGGAGGTATACTAAATATTATGGAACTTCTGAGAGAGCGGCTGAGGACTTGGTTCATGATGCTTTGACAAGTATGGCATTCTTCATCATGTTCTTGAGAACTAATATCATCACCATGTTATTGGTATTAATGTTGAGATTATGCTTAATTAGATTATAAGAGATGGGAAGAAGATATCCAGAAGTGGCAAAATCCAATCTTGAAAAATGACAACCTACCAGAATGGTAACTTCTTGTCCTGTTGCTTGCATTCTTTGAACATCCGATGGGTTATAGATTCATACTAGCTCATGTAAAATGGGTGGTGAGACTGGGTTCGGGTTGGCTTGTGCCAATGAAGCGTAGACATTTTCTAACCAGCAGTTAACGCGTAAACTTCTATTACGAAACAATGTTACTACAATAATAATCTGACTTTTTATATAGAAAAAATTACCTCGTTCGTATGTTAAAATTGCTGTTACTATGTTGTTCTGTCTTTAGGTACAAATTTACATTATTCAACGAGCTCTACTTTTTGGTTGCTGGTGGCACAGTTTGGATCGGTAATCATCTCTGCTAAACTGTATCTGGTTGATTATTAACTTCGTGTTTGTTGTTAATATAGGGCTGTGTAGTATCCAGTCGGGACCATCTGAACTGGTGGCCCGAACTGTTACGAGGACTAACCATGTAACAGTCCGGTCTGCGGTAGATTTTTACTGGTTTCTGGTCCGGTCCTGTCTGTTCTAAACCGTGTGAACAGCCCTAGTTAATAATTTGAAGTAAATCTAATGATCGTTTATAACTCTGGTTCAGACACTCCACTACCAGCAGATGACTCTGGGAGTGACCAGCATCTACCGAGGATGAAACAGAAAAGAATTACCACTCCTGATGGCATTGAGAACAATGATTCAGCATACGAAAATAATAGTTCTCTTACAAATTCAAGTGAAGAAGATGAAACAGAGGCTCCCGGAAAACATGAAACCACAAATCTAAGTTCAGTATCACATGATGATGAAGAAGAAGTGGGCCGGTTTCTTTATCTGGAGGGTGTGGAGTATATCATGTGGTGTACATATGATGTTCATTTCTACGCGTCATTTGCGCTTCTAGAACTATTCCCGAAGATAGAACTCAGTATCCAAAGGGAATTCGCAAAAGCAGTTTTAAGTGAAGATACAAGAAAAGTCAAGTTTCTTGCTGAAGGAAATTCAGGAATCGGTAAGGTTAAAGGTGCAGTGCCTCATGATCTTGGAACCCATGATCCATGGCATGAAATGAATGCATATAACATACACGATACAAGCAAATGGAAGGATTTAAACCCCAAATTTGTTCTTCAAGTGTATCGAGACTTTGCTGCAACAGGAAATTTAGCATTTGGAACCGATGTCTGGCCTGCGGTTCGTGCTGCCATGGATTATATGGACCAATTTGACCGGGATGGAGACTGTTTAATTGAAAACGATGGGTTCCCAGATCAAACCTATGACACATGGACAGTTCACGGGATTAGCGCTTACTGTGGCTGTTTATGGATCGCTGCACTTCAAGCTGCGGCAGCGATGGCGGTCCAGCTAGACGATAAGGTGTCTGCTCAAAAATACAAAAAGAAATTCTTGAAGGCAAAAGCTTCGTTTGAATCAAAACTGTGGAACGGGTTGTACTTTAATTATGATAGTGGGTCGAGTAGTAACAGTAAATCGATCCAAGCCGATCAGTTAGCAGGCCAGTGGTATACCGCATCTGCAGGATTACCAAATCTTTTTGATGATGATAAGATTCAAAGCAGTTTACAAAAGATATTTGATTTCAATGTAATGAAAGTAAGAGGAGGTCGAATGGGGGCTGTAAATGGTATGC
Organism: Flaveria sonorensis; assembly: GCA_025506505.1. Lineage (NCBI taxonomy): Eukaryota > Viridiplantae > Streptophyta > Magnoliopsida > Asterales > Asteraceae > Flaveria > Flaveria sonorensis. The sequence continues at coordinate 54,992,669 of CM046440.1, read as the reverse complement.
ATCCTAACGGGAAAGTGGATGAAACGTGTATGCAATCTCGTGAAGTATGGACAGGCGTCACATATGGAGTTGCAGCCACCATGATTCATTCTGGGATGGAAGAAGAAGCTTTCACGACAGCTGAAGGGATTTTCACCGCTGGCTGGTCAGAGGAAGGGTTCGGGTAAGCCCATGTGTTCGTATACTATTTTTGAAACGAAACGGGTCGGGTCAAAATTTATTATACATACGAACTATCTGGTTAAGTATTTTGTTGTGATGAATGTTACCTTTTTTTTGCAGATATGCCTTTCAGACACCAGAGGGATGGACAATGGATGGAAGCTATAGATCATTAGTGTACATGAGGCCACTAGCAATTTGGGGTATGCAGCGGGCTTTGGCGGCACCTAAGGTGGTACTTGGTGCACCAAATGTGAACATAATGGATAGAATTACCACACCGCTTAGTTCACGAACATCTTTTAATGATAGGCGTGTTAAAAAGATTACTCACAAACTCAAGTGCTTTAGCGACTCTGTATTTTGTTGTGCCTGTTAAGATTCATCAGCTTGTGTTTATTACCAATCAATCAAACATTTTACTTAAAAATTTTATTTTCCAAAATTCAAATGTAAAGAAGGTTGATGATACATGTTTTCTTGTTTACAAGCAACAATTTTTAAATAGATACTTTTGTGATGCCATGATCCCCAATCTAGTCGAGCTTGACATTAGAATACAGAAGGGTATCCCTTGTGAGTGGCATATACATGAGGAACCATACCTGTAAAGAAACCGAACAAGTTATATGGATACCAGGTTTAGTATTCTGGTTATTAAACATTAAACATAATTAATAATTACTTACCCCCATAAGAGTGGCAATTATAAGAATGATGCCGGTGATCCATGCCAGGGTTCGTCTAACAAGAAGCGTTTCTGCAATCAAAGCTGCATCATGGGAACCCTGTTCTTCCTCCAACCACCTAGGAGATGCTTGTTTTGTGAAGTTTAAGGCTAGCACTGTATCAGATTCTTTAGCAGGTGATCCATTAAAAACAACTACGCCAACGATTTGACCTTTGTATGTTGTTTGCAAGGAGTCGTATATCTTGGAAACCGATGTCAGTAACAATTCAGCACATTTCTGAACAATATCATTTGTTCCATAGTGCTCTTGTAAAGCCTGCAACATGTCACAATTACAGTTGAAAATGTAAGATACGATCATAGTAACACGAAGTGAACAAAAATCAATATCAAAATCAAAAAACAATTATTTATAACCTTAAGACCATCAAATCTTCCTTTGATCAATTCTGTTGGAATAGGAAGACCTCCAGCTAAATCTTGATGTATTTGCATTGCCCTCTGGACATTATGGATGAGAGAGATGATGCTCTTTGTAAATTCTTTGTCAGCATTCTTTGTCATATGAAGCTTTAATTGAGCACCATTTGCCAAAGGGATAGTCAGTTCTCCACTCAATGGCTCTGGTGCCGTATTGACGTATGATCCACCCAACCAAGAAGCCTAGATCAATAATCAACAGATAATAATTTAGGGTACGTAATATCTTAAATGGCACGAGAAAAGTCAGTTTTGGTTTGTCATATCTAACCCTACTAAACAGGCTGTGTTCGGGTTGACCAATTAATTAAATGGATTGTGATCAGATTGAACTGTTTACGCAATTTAATTGGAAAAATCAACCCGTCAACCTGTTCAAGTAAAAAGGTGTGTCAACCCATTGTTTGCAACCCGTTTAACCCATGTATTACAACCCACCAACCCATTTACAACCTGATTACAACCCACCAACATTTTTGACTTGTTTAAAACAAATTGTTTTAAGCGGGTTGTGTAGAAGATGCACAATTTTAATTGTGCCTGGTTTAGGGTTAAAATCCTTGGCATGATTAAATATATGGGTCATGTTCGGGTTCAACAATTTAACTTCCCAATTTGGCTTGATTAACACCTCTATATAGGATTAACAAATGAAGGTATAACAAAAAGGACTACAGTATAATCTAAGAGGGAACTTACAAAGGAGGTTAAATCTTTGTCGGTGCATTCCATATCCGCAGGCAGTGGTTCATTTAAAGAGACTACAGACAGCTCATCTTCATCTGCAATTATTAGTTGTTTATACAAACAACTATGTTTATTACACAACAAAATAAAAAAAAATGTGATACCAGAAAGTTGAATTTCAGCATCTCCCATAGCAACTTCACTCTTAACGGCTTTACTGAAAACATTACCAAGCTCAGGCTGCTTGTCTGCATGGAATTTAGATATTTTTTAACAAACTTTTTTCCAAAGTTATACATGAGATAATAAGTATTGATTTGGACATGAATTTGAGTACCTCCAAATCCATTGATCTCAAGGAAGAAAACAGCATGAGGCCTATTAAATGGGTTAGCCACAAGCACCTCATTTAACTGCAAAATTAACAAGGAACTACAACAATTAAACAGAAGAAATTATAAGTAGAAACAAGAAATTTGAATAATTTAGAAGTAATTTTGCCTTTTCTGAACTGGCAGAGGACAATGTAGAAGGAGGTGCAAAACCAAGCAAGATTGAGATAGCCGCACCTACTTCTGAAATTGACATTGATTTGGACTGCAGAAGCAAAAATAGAACTTACTGTCATGACATATACCCTTAACTTTTCATTAAAATTTAAATGTTGAAAAATATTATAGTATGCAATTGATAATTGTTATCTTTGAAAGATTAATCATCATGATTTGGTTAATCATGGCTAAAGAACACATAACTGAAAGATTAACCCTTTATGCTATATGTTTTTTGCTATGTACAAAATTTTGTTTTGATGATACTTGTTACTTGTATTTGTTAAACTCGTGGAGATTATACTCTAGAAGGACAAGAAGACAATCAACAGTGTGATTCTTAAAACAATAATCACAAATCATGTTCTGATCATTTATCCGTTGCATCTTGTAAAGCGGAGTACCTTGTTCGCTGACCAAACATTTGGTAGAACATGAGTATATCAAGGAAGATTGAAGATGAGCGGATTAATGAAGACAAGGATTCAATTGAGCTCTAAAAGTGGAAGCTAATCAATAAACAATTTTGTAGTTTTGGCAGACTTTGAGCACCATTAGTTGAATCAGTTCTTGTTTCATAAATGTGGTTTTAGTATCTTGCTGACCTAGTAATCATTGTCTTTAATTTATTAGTGAAGTTATAATAGAATCATTATAGTTGTATTGTTATCTTATTGTTTTTTAAATAATTATAAAGCTTAATTTATAATTTTTGTCATTCCAAACACTTATCGATAATTTTTCATTCAAGACTACGGATTAAAATGGTTATTTTCTGATTGTTTAATCAGCCCAAAAACAAACAAATATTCATTCACCATTTACTTAAAAGCCCTTCATTATCCATGTAGTCCCCTATTAGTGCATACATGATCACACATTGTAAAATGCACTCCTTATTTTGATGACAATAAAAAAAAATATGTGATAAAGATGCTAAACATAATTACTCATATGTTCATATCCTACATTCTTATAAAACAATTTAAATCAATCAACTTTGAAGGAAATAAAAAATAGTGGACTACAAACCAGAATGGTCGATCCCTTGGGTAAAAATCAATCAAGTAACTTTTGTTTTTCACATTATCATCCTCAGACATTCAGCAAATTTAAATTAAGAGTAGACGAGTTCTGTTGGAACTTTTGGTGGATCACTAAAGTATAAACATGTTTATATGTTTTACAAACTAACACAATTTTTAAACGAATCCTAGCTTTTGTAAAACAATTCAAAGTTAATAAAATGTGAGTCTGTCATAAACTCTTTTGAAAGAATCTCCCTTATGAGGATGTTGGTCAAACTAACCAAGGTAGGTGTGTTGATAAAGACAAATGACACCTTCCTAAAACTCTCTTAATTAGTGTTTCAGTTTAAGCCTTAACAAAAGCAGCCAATCAAATTTCACCCTAAGCAAAACGGCTAAAATTTGTTTGATCAAAATTGCTCAAGATAGGATCATGGTCAATGCACCATTAGACCTTGGATAGATCATGTGTGCAGGGTGCGTGATTTTTTCAACGTTTACTAACCCCTCTATTTAAGCAACATTTCCACCAACACTCAAGACTTGCATCATACATACTAAAAACTCAAAAATCATTCTCAAGTGATCTTTGTTCCTAACATATTTCTTACGTGAGATTCAAGATCATAGATTAGCAAAAGAAGTTGTTTGTGAAATTGTAACACTCATTTAAACACTTATATATATTTGAGTAGTGATCAGTGTTGCAAAAATCGGATTAGTCGGCCGATTAATCGGCGACTAATCCGTAATCGGAGGCTCCCCGCTTCGATTTTTGCTAATCGGCAACAATAATCGCTAATCGGTGAAATTGGTTAAAAATCAGGATTAATCGGCCCTAATCGGCCCTAGTCGGCCAATAATCGGCCAATAATCGGCGTTTTTTCCAGATTCCGGCGACTTTCCGGCGAGATTCCTGCGAAGTCTAAAAATTCCGGCGAAAACTCCGAAATTCCGGCTATACATGTATATATATATAAAACTAACATTTTTAGTAGAAATACATATAAAAATGTGTGTATATATAAAGATTTGAAAATTACATATAAAAGTTCCAAACCGATTAATCCCAATTACTCCCTAGTCCCTACCTCGCCGCCCGACTAGCGCCTAGTGATTTTTACAACACTGGTAGTGATCTCTATCATAATAAAAGGAAAGTAATTAGCGATTCCTACCAAGCTTAATTAATGAGAAGTCTTTGGTGATCCCTAACAAGTGTACAAAATAGAGTTATAGACATTACTAGAATACTAGTGATACGTACAAAGTTTGATAGATGATTATACAAAAGGTGATCACTACCTATTCATAGAGAGATGATAATCAAAACAACTCTTGGTTAAACCAAGGAGTAGACGTAATGTGGATATGTTAACATCCACCCGGGCCACTACATATCTTTGTAGTCTTGTTGTGATATACTTATAACTCTTGTTTCAAGCCTGAGGAGTTATTAAAATTTAAAATTGGACTTTATGCAATTGTGGACTTAATATAAAAGATAAGTAGGCCCTAACACTCTAAGAGGCCGTTTGGTTTGCATAATGTTTTTAAAGGGATTAGAATCCAACAATAAGTGGAATTTGAAGGAAACAAAATTCAGAAAAATAAGAATTTGTTATATGTTTAGTTGACACCATGTATTGGAATTTAGTTTTTATACTTTTAATATACTTTTGTTGGGGATTCATTAAAATTCAATTTCATCACTTTTGAACCAAGCAAGGAATAGAATGTAAATTCCAGTTCCATCATCCCCCATAGAGTAGTTAGTTTTTTGTGAAAAAGATGAAGCTCAAAGCTAAGTTCTACCAAGACTGGCAGCTATGCTTGTGTACAACGCAGAGTGTTCAGCAAACCAAAAGATATATTTGAAAGATTAATCCTTACAAGATAACAAGGATGTCAATCTTTGTCTTTTATAGACTTGAAATAACATTAGAACAACCATTTTAATTTTGCAACAATTGCTTGTTATTTATGCATTGAAAAATAATAAGACTCTCATTACCAGCTATGCAAATGAAACTTTCTATTGTATTAAACACAATCTATTTAGGTTCAAATAAATACATTATATGTTGTAAAATTAATAAGCAAAGACTTCAATCACAAACATCATGACTATAAGGTTTTTGAAAGGATTTTTTGAACAACTAAACTATATTCATTGGTTATTGTATACTATAGTTGTCCTTTAAAAGTTCAGCAGTGTGTAACATTAAATATCTTCAAGTAAAACAAATCCCATTGTGTATTAAAGAAATGCTTTTGGTAAGTTGTTTGGTTGGTTAGTTTTGTAATTGTTCTAATTTTATTAGTATATGACTAATACAAGCTTTCTATAAAGGTTTGCAAATCAATACAGCTGTTGGTATTCATAAAACTAATATACTAGCGTCCACACTTCACAAAAATATCCATTTTCCATTGAATTTGAAGAGCTAACAGAACATAATAATAGCAACTATGGCCATCCATCTATAGTCTATACAGGCATCCCAAAGGTTACTACGCACGCTACACATGCTGTTTCAAATAGTAACCTTGGTCACAAATGATATTTTTCTTGAAATAAACTTATGAATCTCCTACGCTACCAGTACCAAGCAATGATTACAAAAGCATAGGTACTAGCCTCTCAGATAACCTTTATGACAAAAAGACATCATTATCCTTACTTGTTGCATTTTCATTCCATCAACATCTGAAAACAATTTCTTGACCTAGCTACCAAACATGCAAACTTCTAGTATTGATGATTACAAATAGTATATATAAATCAAAAGCATGTTATTAATTATAAAATCAGTATCTAGCAAAGTTTCAGGCCAAAATGTTCTCAATTTAGTTGCATATTGAACCTACCCCTGGATAATCCACTATAATAAGCATCAGTAATCACATAACCGCATAAGTAACCAATCACACGTCCCCAAACAGTATAACAAGTAATCAACAAACAAAACTAGGTATAAAATCATAACAGGAACACACATCTACAACTATCTGAACCCAAATTTTACAAAAATGACGCCACAAAAACTGCTTATTAACCTCCATACACCAAATCAGCCAAAAACATTTAAGCATCTACATCAATTTAAGTCGGAAACCACGTAGATTCAGTAAACAAGCACAATTAGAACTAAAACAAGCATCAAATCCAGAACAAAATTCAACATAACAGTTACCTCAGATGAGCGAGACTGAATATAGGAGGGAGTGGAGCTATCAAGGAAATAAACTGAGCCAGTTCCATCGGCCTACATCCAAATCAGGCAGACATAAAATTCACCGATCCAAATCAAATCAACAACAAACAGAAGTAGAACAACGATTATGTGATTACAAACCCTAGATTGAAAGCAGAGGATGGACGAAATAATAATCAGCAATATCAACGGAAAAGTTGAAGATCTTTTGGAATCCATCGAGGAAGATAGAATACGTCTCCGATGCACGATTTGGAACAAGGAACGTGGTGCTTGTTTTAACCGTATTCGAGAGGTGAGGAATGAGGATGGGATGTAATAATATGGAAACGGTGTCGTATGAACCATGTGAACTGTGAGTTTGCAGTGGTGTTGTCTTTAATGGGCCTTTCATTGTTTCATAAGGTGGGGAAAAAATCAGTTTAAACAGGAACCGAATTCGAAACCAGTACCTATACGAACCAATATGAAAGTCAGTGACGAAGCTTGAAAAAAATTATTGAGCGGTTGAGAGTCACGAGACCCAAATCAAAGGGTCAGACAGAATACATATAAATTTCTATTTCTAAGCGAAAAAACAGGGCGCAATAAATTATAAACTACAATCAACCAGACTTGTTTCCGGACTAGATTTGCGTCAAAACATAGAATAACTCGAATTTGTACCATTGAATGAAACCGAAACGTAGGCAAACTCTAAACGTACATAATAAAAACTCGTGCAGCGACGCCCTATGCGACGTGATGAAGTATAGATAAGTAGATAACAATACTCCCGACGCGTTGTAGAGTAGCTCGGATTTATACAGTAGAATGAAAACGTATTATATTTGACCCTACGTATTTGCAAACAAAACATATGTCAAAACATAGATCAACTCAAAACGTACATCAATATAAGCACAAAAGCGTTTAATATTTGACCTTACTCATTTCTAAACAAATTTTATGCCAAAATATAAATAAATATCGAAACGTAGATCATCTCATCAGGAGCGCTAGTTCAATTCGTCACAATGGTTAAAAATGAACAGTCTAGCCATCAATTGATTGGGTTCACATTTATACAACATTGTTGAGCTATCAGATTACCTTAAAATCCTAATCGAACCGGACCGTGATCATCTCCACCTTGAATAACAAATCTAAATTAATTTAGTTATCCTCAAATTTGTGGATGTGTTTAGTCATTATTCGGATTGTCAAGTGAAAAATAGCTATAGCTCAAAAAAAAAATCTACGGAATCGAAATATTTGATTTCACTAAAAAAGATTCAATAAAAAAATGTTTCAATAAATATTAACAAGGGTTGTACCCCAATGCGCTTTGTGCGTTGGATAAATGGATTAAACAGAAGCTTAGACAAACACGAATGTTTTCGACCTCATCGCCACCATCATCTGAACGGGGTCATACCAACTAATGACAACAACATCGACCTCGCGAAAAAAGGTTTTAACATAGACTTTGGCTCAGAGTTCCAAAATGATTATAAGCCAATGACTGCAAGGGGGTTGCGGGTATACACCGGTCTTGCTCCAACCCACCCTACCATGCCAAGACTATGTTGTAATCAAATTTATTATCCTGAGCTTGAACTCATCACAATCAACCCCTAAAACACAACAAACCATTCAGAGATCACAAAATCGGGTATTATCAACATGTACCATTTACGCAATGAATTGTGATGCCTCCGTTCTCACTATGTGTAATAATTATTCTCCACTCATAGTAACAAATTATCTCGGATGAGTTCGTCTCATCATCACCGACCCAACAACATCACATCTATAGCTTAATATAAGTTTGGGCACAAACACCTTCATCAAATGGCCAACGATCAGCATGAATGATCCAAACAACATCATAAACCCAACTAATAAAATAAGAAAAGTAAAGGAGTCTCAAATGAGCAAGAGCTCAAAGTCATTTGCTAAACAACGAGAAAAAGCAACCTCCGACAGCTTAAGGCTACCTTACCGACATTAAGTAGACACTTGACATCGCCACCAGACAGACGCAACCAAAGGGGTTGGAAACCACTGGCGACATCAAGGCGATGATCGTGCCACAAAAAAAGGAAAACCATGGCCAAAACGATGACGAACAACAACGATATGTCCCAAACGGGGAACATAGATTGGGAACCAAAAGCCGCACCCTCACGGGCAGCAGGCGGTGGTGCTCCATGGCCACGGCAAGAGGAGCCATTCACTTGCTTTATAAATATATAGTTTATTATTGTTGTTCCTTTCAACTTTAATTAATATATGATAATACCGCATCAATGTCCATGTCACTACCATTATACACCAACAAGTTAACGTTTTACCACCACATAAACTATGAACTAAAAAGTAGCTATAACCCAAAACAAATCCAACATCCTTGAAATTGGCTCAATTAAACAACACAAGTTCTTCACTTCTACTTGTATAGTCTTTGAGAGTCGCTTGGGATGCAAGATTGCTATCCATCCTCGGGTTCAACATGAAATACTTTTCATGTTTACAAAGTAGACCTAGGTATATATAGTTAATCTGGCTGATCATTCAAAAGGAAAAGAAAACAAAATAACATACTTCACCCATTCTAATAATCTAACCCCAACAATGTAACTTGCTTTTTCTTAAATTTAGCCTAGAAACATTGCATCACCCACAAATTGAAAGTGAGAAATGCAAATGCTACACCCTTTAATAGAAATTCAATTTAGCCTTTTTAGTTTATATGTTAATCATTACCGTATAAATAAATAATATGTTATCAAGTTACATGATAGTTTTTCTTTCTGGTTTAGAACCACATTATCATAACTGAAATAATTCATTTATCATCACAAAATGAATGTGTAGATCATATAAATAATCAAAAAAATTATTTTAAAAACTAATAATATAACGGTTCATACTTTTCTAAGGTTCATCAAAGTACAAAACAGGCATGCAAAAGATGCCAAACATATAAAAGCGAGTCATATTTTTCAACACCTTCTTTCTAAATTTTAATAAGATTTGAGACACCCAACTTGAGAGCGTTCCCTTTGTCCCGATTCATAGTAAAAAAAACATGTAGGTTCACAAAGTCCGGCACGAATATCATTGGGAAAACGAAATTATTGAATGCAACTTAAATTATAAAGATAATTAAATCAGTTACATAGTTACATATGGTCTCTAAGAGCATTCATTGTGGATTTATCATATTTATCCATATAATTATACTAAAAATCACTATCTTTTCTCTCTCATTTTCAATTAAATAATACTTTTTAAGGTTAAACAATGATTCCCCAAATATACCGATGAACAGTAAAATTTTCTTTTTCCTTCACTCACAACCACTTAAAGCCATTTCATATAATATACCAACACACTCACATATTTTAGAGATTCAACTGTGATGGTCTAATTCAATTTAGCAAAGATTTCCCGACATAAAACAGTTGTAAAACAAAATTTACGAGTTAAAGTTTAGCCTAAACATTGCTAAAGGGGTTCGTCTTAGGTCAATCTGACCGGTTCAAAGGTTAACATATTTATTCATATAACTAGTTTATAAACCCATATGACATACGGGTTAAATAAGATATAAAATGTCAAATAGAAAAAAACATTGATAATATTATAATATAATAGTTGAATAAAGTAATAAACAAATACAATGTGAAGGCTTAAATATGCTAATAATATTAGTTTACTACATTTGATATTAGTAATATGTAAAGAAAATATGAAACAAATCATTTAGAAGATAAAGAATAAAAAAAGTATAAAAGATGGTACATATTACATTAATTTGCAAGTTTGTTAGAAATATAAAATTACAAGGTACATTACGAAAATAGATAATGAAGAATAATGAATCTTTACATTGTTTTTATTATTTAATTTATAAATTTATCATAATAAAATATATAAAGTTACATCTTAAATAAGGTAAAAACAGAACATGATCAAAGAAGAAATAAAGACAAAATTCGAGCTGTCATAACATATATAAATTAAACCATACAAACACTAAATAAATAGAATTGTAAAGGGATCAAATGAGTGATAGAGTTGTGCTTCTGGACTGGCATATTATCATGAAATCTTGGCATGAGTCTTCCAATATATCATTTGATAGATCACCTACAAAACCAAAGCATGCCAGTAATGATATGATCCCATAAATCACCTGTTAGAAAAATAGGACACATAGAAATACAAAGAATATTGCATTTGACATGTGAATGTGTCAAAATCACATAATATACAACAACAAAATATACTTGAGATGTATGTTTTTTTAATGTAGCTCGCTCTCTAAAGGTAGTAAGCTTCTAATATCTTGTTGTTCAAGATGAGATGCTATTAATTGCCTTCGAGCAACTAACCAATGTGTGAAACTTATGTTGGTTTTAATTTGGAAAACGTAACCTAAAATAACTTGGTTTTAAAGTTCAAAATTTTGAGGGATAAAAAATCCATCACTACCTGTTTTTAAGTGGACAAAAGCAAACTTTGTAAAGTGACAAGAAGCTTGAAACACTGAAAAAAATATGTTTCCATCACCTCTGGTTGTAAAGTGGAGAGAAGCAAACCAACATCCAATGTGTTTAAGAAAAAAATATATAACATTTACCCCATGAAGCAATCACAACGTGTTTCTAACAAATCATAAACAATGAAGTTAGTGTTTTAAATTTCCAAAGGAAACAGAAGTTTGCGAGCACTATTTATAATTAGAGTCAATAGAGATATGATGTAAGAGATAAAACCTTGTCGTTTAACTATCGGTTGAACGGGTCTAAAGTTATCTAAGTGTAAAGCATAAACAAAATTGATTTTAAGCCTTAACCCATCAATTATGATATAATTTTAACTGGGCTATAAATGTTTCCGGTTAACCTGGTTGTCCAATCCATTTTGACTTGTTACACAATCCATCCATTTTGCCATCTATATTGTAATTTTCAAATTATGTTAAAGTGAATCGATACCTACATAGTGCGAAACCTGTTTAGAGCTTTCACAGGTCTCCTTGTCTTTCCCAGAGGTCATTAAGTCCAACTATGTAAAAAAATTTAAATTCGCAACAAGAACATATATTTACCATCATAGTGTTACCAAGATTTATACGTTTGAGACCATGTGAAATATCAAGTATGGGCAAATCATGAATCTTTAACACAATGCAACAATCTTTTGCTGCACTAAGTTCATGCACAAAAAATCAAACCTTATGTAGTTAGACATAAAGCATTTTCGTGTGTGCATCCTGTCAGTGACTTGAATTATCTGCCTCCATTGCCATAGTTTCTTAAGATCTGAGTATTTTATTATTCAAAAAATTACAAACACTTTTGGACTCCTTATCATCTTAGAGAAAATCCTCTGGGGAGTGTTGATGGATGCACCATTCAAGCTGTAAAGTTACAAATACACCATTATGGTAAAGTTGTAAATATTTTTGCATGCTTCAACAAAGTAATCAAAAACCTAATGAAACCTATTTTATATTTTGCCCATCTTTATAAGCAGGTTACTATTCAATCATAGTTAATTGAAAACTAATTATACTATCAAGTGTAGATATTAGAAGTTGTAAAATTCATAAACAGTTAGTCAATCTGATGAATCAACAATTCATGTTTAACTTTGTTGATGGGAAAGAAGAAAGCATACGCCACTGGTAGATGAAGAATCCTGTTTATTATAACTGAACAGAGCAGTAACCCATAATGATGTTCAACTAAAATCAGTAGGCTAGTTTCTTAACACTTAGCAGGCAACAAAAATTTACCAATGAGATACTCAGATAAAATCATAACCCTAAACATTTAGATTAAATGTAATTTCTAAAGAAGACATCCAGGTATAGGGATTAAGACATTCAGGTATAAACAATCTACATATATTTTAACAATTTCATATGTGAGTCAACCATAAAACTCAGAAATCAACAAAAAAAAAAAGAAAAAAGAAGAAGAGTAAATCAGAAAATAAATCAACAACGTGAGAAGAAGAAGAAAAGGATAACGAACCTGAGCAGTCAAAACATTCGATCTCGGCATCTTTGAACACGGTTTGACAAATCTAGGGTTTCAAATCCTTGAGCACTGTAACAATTGAAAGCGTCAAAGAAGATGAATGGAAGATTTAGGGTTCACAAACGGGTTATAAGGTATTTATAGGATCCATTCTTCAAATACGGATTTGAAGATTACCGGGTCCTTAGGTCCGCAAAATTTTAAAAACATGTTAAGAGACAAGAAGGCTTGATATCTCGTCATGTGAACAATGAGTAGCTTAAAAAAATGACATGTGGCACCTTAGATTTTTTTATATTATAATAGATAGAAGTTTTAAAATGGTTTTTTGTATATTAAAACTTAAACAAGTCAAGTATTTTAATTCGGATCACTACAAATCGAACGAGGCTTTTAGAGATGGATATATACATGAAAAATCCATCATCAAAGATAACATATGTCCATAATCGGTTGGTAAGGCTTTGTGGGCAAAAGGGGTGTGGAAAATATTCCACCTACGCATCACCGACATATATTACCAGGGGATCACTAATGGAGCCTTTGCCATGAAATAAGGACACAACAATTTCATGTTTAGAAAAACAGTTGATATCACTGATAGATTACTAACATCATTTTCATTGACTGATCACCGACGGCTTGTTTAGTGATGACCATAGCCACCCCATCAGCGGTAGATTACCGACTTCTATCTTTGGCCCCTTGAATAACCAAGAGATGTTCATTGGTGACATTTGGTTGGAAATCCAACAGTATTGTTGGTTTTTACTAGAAAAATAAAATAAAAATATGTATAGTTTCCTTGAATAAAATATATAATGGAACTAAAAATTACAAAATATGTAATAATCTACGATAATACATAAACATGTCTTTACAATTACCCCTAGTAGGGAGTGTCCATTCTAGTACTTGTGTTCGGCTTGTTATTGACATATGTCTCATGAAGTAACTAGACATGCCACTTTTATGTTTAACCAAAGAAAACATGCTTTGCTAATTTATATAGATATTGGGAGCATAATGACTATAAGTTGAACTTGTCATGACCCGCTTTAAACAATTATGGTTTGACAAATACAATGTCAATTGTCATGATTTCTCTGTCCCGTTTCCATTTTTTAAGCAAGGAAAGCCGTTATGACATACAATGTTTTAAAACATTTGAAAACCTCTCATCATGAATACATTTACAAGAAAACAAGAAATTAAAAGAGAAAAACCATAGAGATCTACGTCCTTTTGTTGAGAAGTTGTAGCTAAAACCATTGTTGAAGTGGATGAGGAATCAAAAGCTTCCCTCTGTAAATATCGACACCAGTTAATGTAGTTTAAGATGGTGCAAGCCAAATCACATTGTGTATGTCAAGTTATAGTAATGAAACTTCAAGGACACATGTTAAAACATCCACTAGAATACGCATGTAAGTATATGGTAAAACACACAAGAATAGTCCAAGAACAAGTGATTAACTAATCAAACACTAGAGAAGTTAGCATGTTGTTCTAGCTCAACAAATGTGCTCCAAACACCATCTTTTTTCTACCTTGAAATTCTTTACCGACTACTCATAAAGAATGGGGAGAAATGTTAATATATTTTAGTGTAATTGAATTTACTAGTCGATCAATGTGATCACGATACCCATTAAACAAGTCAGGAGGTGCGAAGTGCACATTTGTTTGATTTTATTATGATCTTCGATAAAGTAGCATTTAATTATTATAACTAATTTGGTATCTCGTGTATTATACGAGTTGAATAAATAAAATTTAGGTAAAAAAATATTTCATATTTTTATATTATTTAAAAAGTTTTGATGTTGTAAAATTTTTTTTATTTAATACAAAAAATTGATTCTTTAGTAACTGTAATTATAGAAGGATTTATTTCGTGATTTATTAAAAAAATATTTTAATATGAAAAAGAATTAAATAATATGATTAATTAGTAGTTAATGTAGTTATTTAATAAAAGAAAAAAAGGATGAATTAAAATTAAAAGCTCTAGAATCATAACATGTGTCACTCAAAAAGTTTTTTTTTAATATAGATAGACATTTAAAAAATACCGGGTACATAACTTGAGTTCTGCTAGTCATTGAAAAGATGATCGGACAAAATACACAATTACATAATTATATAAACATACGCTACATACATAAATAACATACATACAAATATACACATATGCATTACATAATTACATATACAAATGAAGGATCAAATAAAGGTTTCCCTAAAATGTGTAACAAGGAAAGAGAATGTGACTTCTGTCAAATTAGAAAATATAGAAAAAAGTATTTTGTTAAAAAATCATCTTTTTTATTTCTTGCTATCTCTCTTTTTAAAACTTCAATCCAACATATCGTAATCGTATTCTCTCCCCTTAACTGTAATTATAGAAGGATTTATTTCGTGATTTATTAAAAAAATATTTTAATATGAAAAAAAATTAAATAGTATGATTAATTAGTAGTTAATGTAGTTATTTAATAGAAGAAAAAAAGGATGAATTAGAATTAGAAGCTCTAGAATCATAACATGTGTCACTCAAAAAGTTTTTTTTAATATAGATAGACATTTAAAAAATACCGGGTACATAACTTGAGTTCTGCTAGTCATTGAAAAGATGTTCGGACAAAATACACAATTACATAATTATATAGACATACGCTACATACATAAATAACATACATACAAATATACACATATGCATTACATAATTACATATACAAATGAATGATCAAATAAAGGTTTCCTTAAAATGTGTAACAAGGAAAGAGAACGCGACTTCTGTCAAATTAGAAAATATAGAAAAAGGTAGTTTGTTAAAAAAATCATCTTTTTTATTTCTTGCGATCTCTTTTTTTAAAACTTCAATCCAACACATCGTAATCGTATTCTCTCCCCTTAACTCTAATTAAAGAAATGAGAAGTGATTTATGAGGGAGTAAACCCGAAAATTAAATCATCAATGATCATCTGCTTTTACTTCTCTAGTTTTTCTAATTGTAACCAGATCAATCATACTTGATAGCTCTATTTTTCGTATATCTTCAAACAAACTCTAGAAATCATATCTGATTTATATAAATTTTAGACTTAATTACACGGGTGGTCCCTGTAATTAGGTCTGATTTCACTTTTGGTCTCTCACTTTCTGAAATTACAAGGTTGGTCCAAAACTTTGCACAAACGTAACAACGATGGTCCCTGAAACAGATGGACGTTAACTTTTGTTGTTAAGTGCGTGTGAAATGACAAAATTAGCCTTGCTCACCACACCAAAACCCCCTTTCACCCTTTCTTCTTCACCGTTTCCGCTACTATCTTCTACCACCATCAAAGCCTCCATCTTCAACCACCACTACCTTCAACCACCTTTATCACCAGCACCTCCTTCAACCACCACCACTAGCACCACCTTCAACCTTCAACCACAACCACCACCACCACCACCTTTAACCTTCAACCACCAAGACCACCTTCAACCACCTTCACCACCAGCACCACCGTCACCACCAACACCACTTTCAACCACCATCAACCCCACTACCACCTTCAACCACCATCACCACCACCACCACCTTCAGCCACCAAGACCACCTTCAACCTTCAACTTTCAACCACCACCGGTACCACCTCCAACCACCACTACCAGCACCACCTTCAACCTTTAATAACCACCATCACTAACCACAACCTTTAAAAACCGCCCACCACCATCACCAAACGGATCCATCATTGTTCTTGGTGGTGGTGGCTAAAGGTTTTGACCGGGTTACCAAAGAAAGAGGGTGGTGAAGATGGATGGGATAATGGTGTCATACTAGTGGTTGGCTTTCTAGTGAGGTGGTGGTGAAGATCAAGTGAGGTGGGGTAGAGGCGAGTCACCGGTGATGGAAGGTGAGTCGCCGGCTAAGGGGGCGGTGGCTGAAAATGATGACCGGTGAAAGAGAAATTGAGTGTAGGGGTATTTTAGTCATTAAAGAAAATTTAACAATCAAATTTAACGTTCATATGTTTTAGGGACCATCGTTGTTACGTTTGTGCAAAGTTTTGGACCAACTTGGTAATTTTAGAAATTTAAGGACCAAAAGTGAAATCAGCCCTAGCCATAAGGACCACCCATGTAATTAAGTCTTCATTTTATTTACAGTGATAAAGTACATATCTGGCTTAATGTCTAGTCTGGTATCTAGACGAAAACATTAGAAAATCCACCAAAAACTTGGGAATGTTTATTACTTTTTAATATTTTCTATACTTAGTTTATTTTAGAAATTGTAATTTTTTTAATTTATTATTCTTTCTTTTTATGTTTTATTATCATAATATATTTTTTTTATTATTATATTGTATCTTTATTGTATTGTTTTTATTATTATGTTGTATTTTTATTATAGTGTTTTGCATCATTTGTACTTTTTTGAGTAAAACAACACATAAACATACTAATTTAAATGTAAAATAACATACTTGCATGACCGGGAAGGGTGGTCAATGCAACAGTTTCACAATGTGGAGATAGAGATGCAACACTTATTAGATCAAATAGGGAACCAGTAAGTGATGAAACAATGAACACAAGTAAAAGAACAAGAACAAGAACACTCAAATATGATTTTCAAGAATGATGTATATTGCTCTTAATTTTTTACAAGTGTTACAAAGCATACATAAAGATACAAGTACTTGAGACACTTTATACTACATCCTACAACCGACCATACTTTAAAGGCTAGCTGGAAACACTAATCTAGACAACAAGATCAATGTAGAGTCAAAAGACATATTGCATTTTGACTAATGACTATGACATGTCATAGCTCACATCCTAATATATTACAAAAAGGATAAAAGTACATAGTTGGAAGTTACAAACAAAAGACCTTAATCTACAGTTGACAAAAACATGGACTTTTCACCAACTCGTATTAGTTGGTAAGCCATCAGAAGTGACAGCGGAAAGTGGTTCAGGTTTTGTCAAAAAGTGATTCAAAGAAAGCATGCCTTCTCTATCTTCAGAAGAAATCAGTCTTTGGCTTCGAAAGACTTTGTCCTTAAAGCTTCGGAAGACTTCATCTTTGGCTTCGAAAGATATGGTCTTTTGGCTTTGGAAGATTTGATACTTAACATAATTCACTTTGTTATATCAAATCTTTTAAAGTAACTTTCTTGTACTTTACTTGTGTATGTTAAGAGCTCTTTGGTTGTTCTTTGGTTGCATGATCCTCTAAGTGTATACCTTACAAACTCCCCCTAGGCTGATGCTACCAAAGCTAAAGAGACCTTTGATTCTTGATCTTCATTTGTTGACTGTCCTCATCAAAATCAAGACCATTTCCTTTATCATCAGTTGGTCAGGATTCCTCAGACTCTCAAAGTATCTCTTCATGTCATAGATATCATGTAGAGGGAGGTCAAGTATGTTTTGCCAGAAGTACAATATTTACCTCCCTTTATCTCTAGTGACATAACATCTGTCTGGATTTGTGGCAAACATCCAAGACAAGATGGGTTTCTCAGCAGCAAGAGGCTCTACTTGAATAGGAGTTGGATGAGCCACCTCTTCTTAAGCACCCTCAGGATGTTCTAACCCATCCTAAGGTACAGAGGTGGATGCCTTGGACTTCTTCTTCTACTTCTTTTTGTCCCTTCTTATGGCCATCTTTTTCCTCTTTTTGAACTTTAATTGAGAAGACTAGCCTATAGTACCAGGTTGTTCTTTTTTGTCTTCCTCAGTTGGGTCCCTATCCTTCACAGGTTCAGAAGGAGAAGGATCAGGACCCTGTTGTGGATCAGAAGATGAAGCTAGCTGTGATGCAGCACTAGGTCCAGTTGTGTTGTATCCTAGGGTTCAACATTGACCTCAGCTTCAGGTGCAGCCTGACTTAGTGGAGAATGCAATTCAATCAGCTCACCCATTTTTATCTTCTACTTGATCACTCTAATATGCTCATCCATGGTGGATAGAGACATTAGACCAAGTCTCCTTCTAGAGAATCCATACACTTTCAATAAGCTCACCATCTTCTGTCTATCAACTGATTTCTTCAAGTTTGCTTTGATGGTGGCTCTTGACCTTGCAGCTTCTTCCCTCATCTTCCTCTTTGCAACTTTTTGCTATTTTTGCATTTGTTGCTCAAGCTGATTAAGGTATTCGAACTCAATGTAGTCATATGGCATGGGAAGAAGGTTTGCTATCTGATAGAGACCTGTGGCACTTAGGTAGGTGATCATGTTTTGTCTATCTTGTTCCCTACCTACTGAGTTTATTACTCAATAGCCACAGTCTCTGTCTCAGGACTTTCCTAAACTGGGGAGAGGATAGGAGCTTTGTAGATTCTCTTTCTTCTTCTTTGATCTTAATAAGCAGTTATGCTATCTCAGCTTCCTTCCTTTCATTAGACACTAACATGTCAGCCAGTTCATTTAATTCCACCAAGGGAAGAGAGATAAGTTCATTAATGTTGTAGTTCCTGGACCCTAAATAATTCAATCTGACTGCCCTTAACTCATCATCTTGAGTACTTGGCCTGGGGGCAGCCCTAATCACAGCTTCTATGAAGCCAGGGGTCATGCTTGAACTCTCTCCCCTTGCCTTCCTCTTCCTCTCTCTCTTCTCCTCCTCAATCTCCTCCGGAGTCCTCTTCCTTTTTCCTTTGTCACTCACAGGCCTGTGTGACTTAGGGTGGAGAGAGCTTTGGCCTTCATTGCTTGGTTCTGCACTTAAGCTCTAGCCAAAGAGAGGCTGTGAGACACCTTCATCGGTTGGTGCCTCACTAAGGGTAATAGGTGCTGAGGGTGCTGAAGTATCTCCTGTCTCAAGGATCACAGGCTCAACTGCTAGGCCTTCAGCCAAGGTTTCCCCTTCGAAGCTAATCTTAGGGTCCACCTCAACACCCAGTTGACCAACAGTCTTGCCTGCTAGCCTCTATCTATATAATCTTTTTCTCAGCTTGAACTCTTTAACCACCCTTTATTGAATCCTATCAGCTAACTTTGCAGCTTGCCTGTTTTGACTTGGGTTGGCAAGTGGGAGGTCAACTAGATAGGTGCTCTCATAGTATCTTAGGTTGTAGAAGTTAAAAATATCTTGTTGACCCTAAGACCTAGAGATTACCAGGGCTTGCCTTTGATCATCATACCTCCATCCCACTATTTGGTTTTCAGCAGGGTGAGATGCAGTAGGCATAGCCCTTGGTATACCCTCCTCAAACAGATTTTGAATGAGAGAGTTCACATCAATGTGAATTTGAGGAGGTTGTTGAGTATGGACAACTACAAGTGAGGATGGTGAGTCCTCCATGTCCATACTCTAAGAGGAACTCCCAAGTTCTGTGATTGTAAGTAGGACTTTCTCCTTTTTGGTAACATCACCCTCTTGTACAACAGAGCTAGGAGTTAGGCCCATCACATCCACAGGTTCTTATGGGCCTGGTTGAGTCCTATGGATGGGTCTCTCAGCTAACTTGCCCTTGGTATACCCTCCTCAAACAAGCGTTGAGTGAGTGAGTCCGCATCAATATGGACTTGAGGAGATTGTTGAGTATGGACAACTGAAAGTGAGGGTGGTGAGTCCTCCATGTCCGTATGCTGAGAGGAACTCCCAGGTTTTATGATTATGAGGGCGGTGAGGTAGTTGGTTAGAGATAAGAAGAAGCAAACGTCTGAGAAACCTATATCTTTCTCAAACGATAATAGTGCAACTTGATTATGTTGCCTGTGTAAGTTCATGGAGAAATCCGGTTGGTTTCGGGGATTAGGGTTAGCCATTTTGAGTAGCTTTGAGGTAAAGGAAGGTAAGAACAAGATCGGTTTATGGGTGAATTTAGGGTTTGAATCTTGCAGATGAAGGAGAAAGTGAAAGAGGGGGAACCGTTGTACAAATATATATATGATATGGATTTGAGACAAAGTTAAAGCAAACGAATACTTTGAAATCCGAATATCAGTCCCACCTCTAAAAAGTGCCCAAAAAGGTAGTTATCTTAAAAGTCGAAAATCTTTCGAATGTAATTTGTCTTCGGAAGCTTTTTGAGAAAACTTTCGAAGCCAATTTGGCATCGGAAGATATTCCTTAGCTTTTCAAGAATTTTGATTCGGAAGAAAAATTACTTAGAGTAAATTGTACTTCCTAGATAGATTTTGCTTCGGAAGATATCAAATATCAGAAATCTTATTCAATAAGAGAATAAAGCTTTCGAGACTTAATGCTTTTAGAAGAAAATAGTCCTTCAATACATATAAGTACTTAGTGACAAATATAAGCTTCGAAAGTTATATTCAAATTTCTTCCGAAGGTTAATTTCTCAGAAGTAGTTATTTGTTTTGAAGACATTATTTTCTTCTGAAGAAAACTGGATGTATTCCGAAGGAAAATATATCTAATTTTTTTTAAAATTCTAAGGAATATCATTTTGAAAAGGGTCTTCCAAGATAAACTAAGCTTATATGGTGATGATATAGACAACTTAAGACACACATTTTATTAAAAATAATCTTGAGTTTAGTTTTAAGAAAATTCTACTCAAAGTTAATCATCCCAATAGCTGAAATAAGATACTTAAATCTATGGTCATCAAAAGATTTTGTGAACAGATCATCATATTGTTCATTTTTGTTAACTTTGACTAGTTTTATCAATCCTTTTTCAAAATTATCTCTAATCAAATGATACCTGATGTTGATGTGCTTTGTCTTTGAGTGTTGTACAGGATTCTCTGTAATAGAGATAACACTGTTGTTGGCTATGTGGATGGGAGTCTCCTTAAAGTTGAATCCATAGTCTAGCATCTGATTCTGAATCCAAAGCACTTGAGCACAACAGCTTGCAACAGCAATTTATTCAGCTTCAGCAGTTGATGTTGATACACAGGATTGTTTCTTGCATTGACATGAGACTATCCTTCCACTAAGAAATTGACATCCTCCAGATGTAGACTTTACAGTCATATTGCAGCCACCATAGTCACTATCTGTATAGGCGTATAGATTGAAGTCAGAATTCTTTGGATACCAAAGGCCCAGTTTGGGAACACCTTTAAGATATCTGAGAACTCTCTTGACAACAACTAGGTGTGACATCTTGGGGTTGGCTTGATATCTTACATAAATACATGTAGCAAACATGATATCAGGCCTGCTGGTTGTGTGGTACATAAGAGACCCAATCATAGCTCTGTATAGATGTTCATCAATATACTCTGCCTCAAGATCTGTACCTAGAGAGTGGTTTCTAGCTATGGGTGTCTTAGTAACCTTGCACTCAGTCATATGGAATCTTGTAAGTATGTCCTGCATATACTTTTCCAGGTTTATGAAGATATCATTGTCAACCTACTTCACTTGAATTCCTATAAAGAAATTGAATTCCCCCATGGCACTTATTTCAAATCTATTCTTTATCAGCTTCTTAAAGTCTTTATAGAGCTTTGGATTAGTTGACCCAAAGATAATGTCTTATACATAAACTTGAACCAGCATCAAGTCATTTCATGTTCCTTTGATGAAGTGTGTTCCATCAATAGTGCCTCTCTTGTATCCATGCTGATAGAGATACTGTGATAGTGTCTCATACCACTTCCTTGGAGCTTGATGCAGCCCATAGAGAGCTTTGTCAAGCTTATAGACATAATCAGGATGATTTAGGTCTGCAAAGCCAGGTGGTAATTTGACATACACCTCCTCATCAATCACCCCATATAAGAAGGCACAGTTGACATCAAGTTGGTAGACTTTGAAATCCTTAGATGCAGCAAAAGCCAGGAATATACTAACAACTTCAAGTCTTGCTACAGGAGCAAAAACATTTGTGTAGTCAATCTATTCTTCTTGTGTGTACCCTTGAACAACTAGTCTTGCCTTTTTCTTAATGACAAGTCCTCTATCATCCTTCTTATTCCTAAATATCCATTTGGTACTTATGGTAGTCTTCCCTTAAGGAAGAGGACATAGATTCCAAACCTTCTGTCTCTTGAATTGAAGCAGCTCCTCCTGTATTGCTTTAACCCAACTTCCATTCTTCAAAGCCTCTTCAATATTCTTAGGCTCTATTAGTACATGAAATAAGAGTGAAGACAAATATTTTTACCACATCACACACTTATCAAGATTAACTTGATCCAATGAGTATGTTACATCATTGATATTGTCTTTAATGGAGTGGTTATTAGCATCAAGGAATTCTTGATGACTATCACCACCTACATCACCTCCTACATTGAAAATTCCTTTATCTAAGTTCTATGCCTCTGTGCTGGAATTTATAGGCATTTTAGATGTATCAGCTGAAGAATTTATCATGGTTGTGCTGACAGGATTTCCAACTATAGGGCTAGTTACCTTTGGAGCTGAAATAGTTTAAAAACTTGGTCTTCTCAGCTCAAATATTGGATCAGAATCTCCTGTTGATGAGGTACCTTTAGATCCTAAAACATTTTCACAAAATTTGTTAAAACAGTTGGTAACTAAATTAAGATCAAATAGCCAAATAGGACCAGAATCTTTCATACTAGGTGTGTGTTCATTAAAGGTCACATTGGCTGACTCCTCAACTACTCTAGTTCTGAGGTTGTATACTCTATAAGCCTTAGCTTGGGAAGAGTATCCAATGAAATGTCCATCATCTGATTTCTCAACAAATTTGACTATTTGATCCTTAGTATTCAAGATGGTGTAGGGACATCCAAATGGTCTGAGGAAACCAATGAAAGGTCTACTTTTGTGCCACAGTTTATAAGGAGTCTTGCCACGAGTCTTTACTACTAAAAATCTATTCTGCAAATAGCAGACAGTGTTGACTATCTCTGCCCAGAAGGTGATGGGCAGTTTAGAGTTAGACAACATGGTTCTTGCAGCTTCAATAAGTGTCTTGTTCTCCTCTCAACAATATTGTTTTGCTGAGGAGTCCTGGAGCACTATATTGTCTTGAAATACCCTTTTCATCACAAAATGTATCAAGGATTTTGTTTTTGAATTCGGTTCCTTGATCACATCTTATGATCTTGACCTTATGATCACATTGATTCTGAATTTTCAGAATGAAGCTTTTCAAGATCTCAAGGGTCTCATCCTTAGCTCTAAGGAAGAAGTCCCATGTATATCTTATGAAGTCATCTGTGATCACTAAGCAATATGAGGTCCTTCCTAGACTCATTACACTGGTGAGGCCAAAGAGATCCATATGTAATAAGTGTAGGTGTGTAGTGATGGAGTTCATTTCCTTTGGCTTGTGAGATACCTTGTGTTGCTTCCCTTTCAGGCATGCAACACAATGATCATCACTTGTAACTCTTTCTTTGGCAGTCTTGTTACCAAATTGTTCTTAATTAGTTTATTTATGTTCTTAAGTTTACGTGGCATATTCTTTTATGTTAGAGGAAAGACTCATCACTATTGGCTTTAGATAGAAAGTAAGAAACTTCTCCTGAAGGGGATGTTTCCTGCAAATCCGTCTTGTACATGTTCCCCTTCCTGGGGGCTCTAAGCAGGATATGCTCTTGAGGAATGACCACCCCAGGCTTGAGAACAATACACTCATGCTTAGTAAAGAGCATATTATGTCTCTGATCACAAAATTAGGATACACTCAGAAGATTATACCCAAGCTCCTTGACAAAGTTTACCTTTTCAATGCTGAGCTTACCATTTGTGACCTTGCCCCTTCCAGTAATGTAACCACTAGATTCTCCTCCAAAAGCAACTGGCCCTCTATGAATTTTCTCAAAGTTTTGAATCAAAGGGCCATTGCCTGTCATATGCCTGGAACAGCCACTGTCAATGATCCATATATTCCTTTTGGTCTTTAGCTATTCCTGCATATAAAGAGATGGTTAGTTACATTTGAAAACCCAAGCTTCATTGGTCTTGGGCTTGTCAAAGTGAATAGAAGATAATGCAACAGTGATTGATCTTATATGCAAGTTCTGAGGATCATTTGTTGTTGTTGATGAAGAACTTTCAGTCACATGGCCTTCCTTCATCTTCCATACCATCTTTGAAAGACTAGACTTGGCCTTCAATACTTCAGAAGTTTTGATGACTTTGTAAGTTTTGGCTTCGGAAGCATTTGCATTCACTGTAGTAGAGTTCAGTACTTCGGAAGCATTCCTTTCTTCCGAGACCAAAATTTCTTCCGAAGGTAAGTTTTAACTTATCTTCTTCTTCACCTTGGAGCTTCCGAAAGGAAGAGATTTTCCTTCTGAAGCTATTTTCTTCTTCTTCATAGAAGTTTTCTTCTTTTTCATGTGGATAGTACTTTTGGGATTGTAGATGCAATCCTTGGCAAAGTGAGAAGTACTACCACACATGATTCATTCAGTTGGCATGCTTCTGAGAATCTTCTTTTGATTGGGAGGCTGAGCTTGATCACTTTCCACTTCCTTCTTCATCTTCTCAGATGATGCAGCAGGCTTTTGAGATAAGACTTGCTCTTAGAACTGGATGGTTCAAGTTATGCAGCAGTGGTGCATATTTTATCATCCTTTTTCTCTGGATCAGGATGATTTGGACATAAACTTGGACTCCTAGTACTAGAGTCCATAGTTGAGTCTTTAGTCTTTACCACTTCAAATCCAGCAGAGATGAAAACCTGCTTTTGCTTGGCGTTGAAAGTGACCTTGATCTCTTAGGCTTTCTTGGACTTTTTTTTGGCTGCCCCGATCAAGTTCTTCCTTGCAGACTTAGTCATTCTTAATTCTTTCTTCTCTTTTGGAGAATAGTGACCCTTCTTAGGATAACCCTTGTCACTCACCTCAGGTTCATCCTTTACTATCTTTTTTTCATCTTCATCTTCTTCTTGAATTGATCTATGGAGGGCAACTCATCTTGACAAGTTTCACACCTTGGAGGTCTTACAGATAACAATGTGTGTGGAGGAGCTATCTCACTTGAACCCAATTCTTGCATGCTCTGATAAAAAATCTTTGCATGCATGGATGAAGATATTATGTCATTGAAGGTTTCCTCTTCAAGAACACATTTTTCTGCCTTAGCTTTGCTGATCACAAGCTCAGCTTGGCACTCAGTTAACTTGGTAATGAGATCCTTAATTTGAGTCCTATAATTTGTGTACTCATGCTTAAGAGTTGAAATGGTTTTCTCTAAATCTTCTATTTAAGTTTGTAATCATTTCAACTCTTTTAAAATCAGCTTTTAAAAGTGTCAAGGACTCAAGATCAGATCTCACTTCCAAGTTGTAAGACCTATACATGTTAACTTTAGCAATGCATTCATGAGTAAAAAGATGTTCTAATACCTTAGCTTCTTCATGATCATCCATTAGTGCTTGGTTTGGAGAAGCATCTTCTACCTAAAAGCTCTTATCAAAGCCTCCTTCTTCAACAGAAACAACAACATGTTGTTTTAGTTGGCTTGGCTTTTCAGTTCTTGGAGCTGCATCAATGTAGCTTGGTCTGGATTGTGCCTGGCCACCATTTGTCCTTGGTGCCTTGCATTCTCTAGCAAAATGTACCAATTGGTTACAATTGTAACAATTCACCTTGCTTTTATCAAGGCCAAACCTTCCACTGGCCACATTGCTGGAAAACTTTCTTCTTGTCCTCTTGTAGAACTTCTTGGCTCTGTGAGTGAGAAGAGCCATCTGTTGAACTATCTCCATGTACTCCAGGTCATCTAGATGGATGCAGTCTAGGTCTTTAAGAGTAAAAAGATAGTTACCATAACTTTCATCAGTAGACACAAAGGCTTGCGTAGAGCTTGTCTCTTGGAATGGGCTTCCTTGGATGTAGCTCTCCCTTGGTGTCTCGGGGAAGGTGATGAAAGGACCCTTTTGTGAGTTTTCAGGGAAGCATATGAGATAATGTTATGGTTCTATGTTATCCATATAAAGGGCTGAACTCTGTTGATTGTTAGAAAAGCTGCTTGATGGATTTTGCAAGTTCATCTCCATCTGGTAACCACTAAGGATACCATACAGCTCTGTGAGAGTAAGAGCAGAGAGGTTCTCTATTCTCTTGATGGCCACACAGTGAGTCCATTGTCTGGGAAGAGAGACATGAACTTCCTTACTATGTCTCTATTCTCAAGTCTTACTCCAACATCCATTAGAGTATCCATAATCTCAACATACATGAAGTATTGTTGAGTCATGGTTTCACCTGTATTGTAGGTGAAGTGCTCAAACTGCTGCTTCATTATGTCTTTTTTGTTCTCCTTAGCTTTCTCAGACCCCTCATACATGAGCTTCAGTGCATCCCAAAACTTCTTAGCAGTTTTGCACTTCTTGAAGCCTCTATATATGGAGTTAGGAAGAGCAGGTTTGAAGAGCGGTCAAGGCTTCTGATCTACATCTATTTTCTTCCAGTCTTCTTTAGAGTACTCAGCCATTTCCTTTGGTATCATCCCACCTCTAGCAGTGGCTGAAGAGGTGCCTTGATCTCCACATCCTGTTGTCATGAGACTTGATGGTCCTTCAACAACAGATCTCCACATCCTGTTGTCATGAGACTTGATGAACCTTCCATACGTTGGCACCAAGTATCAAAGTCATTAGAAGTGATCAGTGGAGACTTTGTCATAGTACCGGTTTCTATATCAGCTTTAGAAAGAGCCGCCATTTGAGTTGATAAGTGTTTTGTAAAATGAAGTGATCTAAGATGGTGAGATCTTACAATCAAGAGCCTGAAATGCTCTGATATCGATTGTAGCACCGGGAAGGGTGGTCAATGCAATAGTTTCATAAGGTGGAGAGAGAGAGATGCAACACTTATCAAATCAAATAGGGAATCGGTTAGTGATAAAACAATAAATACAAGTAAAAGAACAAGAACAAGAACACTTAAATATGGTTTTCAAGAATGATGTATATTGCTCTCAAGTTCTTACATGTGTTACAAAGCATACATAAAGATACAAGTACTTAAGACACTTTATACTACATCCTACAATCGGCCATACTTTGAAAGCCATCTGGAAACACTAATCTAGACAACAAGATCAATGTAGAGTCAAAAGAAAGATTGCATTTTGACTAGTGACTATGACATGCCATAGCTCACATCCTAATATATTACAAAAAAGATAAAAGTACATAGTCGGAAAGTTACAGAGAAAAGACCTTAATCTACAGTTGACAAAAGTATGGACTTTGTACCAACTCATATAAGTTGGTAAGCCATCAGAAGTGATAGTGAAAAGTGGTTCAGATTTTGTCAAAAAAGTGAATCAGAAAAAGCATGTCTTCTCTGTCTTCGAAAGAAATCAGTCTTTGGTTTCGGAAGACTTTGTCATTGAAGCTTCAGAAGACTTCATCTTTGGCTTTAGAAGATATGGTCTTTTGGATTCGAAAGATTTGATACTTAGCATAATTCACTGAGTTATATCAAATCTTCTGAAGTAACTTTCTTGTACTTTACTTGTGCATGCTGAGAGCTTTTTGGTTTTTCTTTGGTTGCATCAGCCTCTAAGTGTATTCCTTACAATACTTAAATAATAAAACAACACATAACGTGTTGTTTTATGCTAAAACAACATAGAACGTGGTTTTTATCTCAGCTTGTTATTTTACTGTAAACAACACATAATTGTATATAATTTCATGTGAAATTTAACTCTAAACAGTACAGAAAGTGATGTGTTATTGTAAAACAACAGAGAACGTGATGATTTACCAAACAACATACAACGTAAAACAACTCAAATGTGTTTTCTTATCTTAAAACAACACATAATACACTACTCATAAAAAACACAATTACACAACAAATTTATGTGATGTTTTAACATAAAACAACACAAAACGTGTTATCCTAACACAGCAGCAAAACATGTTTTCTTACAATAAAATAGCATAAAAGTGATATCTTATCATAAAACAACACATAACGTGTTGTTTTATTATAACACAACACAAATTCCTAACATTATTATTTTAAATATAGAAATACTATACTAAAATTAAAGAAGAAAATATTTTGGATTTTATGGTGCGATTTATTTAAAAAAATAATGGTATGTTGAAAAGTTATGAAAATTTAAATAAAATGAGGGAATGTCAAAAAGTCAACAAAAATGATGTTTTTCATAATACTCTTAGGATCACTTTTTGTTCTTCATATTGATCTCAATAATTGATTTATAAAATAAAAAGCTGAGATCACTTTTTAGACTTTTAAGAAAACATAAACTTTTTAAACATGTACATACACAGTTAATAAACAAACATACATATATACCTATGTAAGTACGTACGTACGTACGTACGTACATACATACATGCATGCATACATGCATACATGCATACATATATACATGCATACACACATGCATGCATACATACATATATACAAACACATACGTAATCACACAATTACATATACATACAAAATTTAATACCATAAAACATATACGCAATTAACATATATCCAAACATACAAACATACACATAATTAATGTATACGTACAAACATACACAATAACACAATTATGTATAGATACATACTTGCATACATACAAACATATGTATACAAATATAACAAGAAATTCAAGTAACTGATCATATACATATACGATTTCAAACTAAAGCAAATTAAATTTCATAAATTTACCTTCATCTTTTCTAAAAACCTTCAAACTACAATCAAATACACCATCAATACTAGTAAAACTTAAAACTTAAAAGGATTTAGGGAAACCAAAGTTAGTAACACGAAGGACCATTCAAAAACCAAAAGGAATGAATGTCAAAAACCTCTTTGAATCTTCACTCCAAAAATATGAACTGGATGAAAAATCTTTCAAAATAATAGTAGAATCATCTTCAAGATCATGAATGAGCACACGCGCGCACACACGATCCATCCCTACGACGCCTATGGTAACAAAAACACTACATTCTGCTTTAGTGCGTAATGAACCCCATGGTAACAACATGTTGTCAAAACATGGTCCATCCCTATGACACCATTTTGACTTTTACTTATAAAAATTTTAAAATTAAAATTCTAACACTATAGCCACGACATAATATCAGCACGGAGTCCACCAAATGACATCATATCTAGTTAACATGTTTAAAAAAATAATAAATTAATTTATAACCCAAACATCATGTTGTCCGGACAGGGTCTGTATAAATGACATTGTTTTTGTTTACATCTAATCATACAAGATGGAAAATGAAAAAGAAATAAAGAAAATGTACAGATGACATGTCATCGAATTAGCTTTCATCATGGCGTTCAGTTTTCCGTCAACCCCGCCACATGTCATCTATAGATTTGACCAGCTACGGTGAACTATTTTGGCGACACGTGTTGTTGCTATAGTCGTTGTCCATATAGGGTTAGTTTCTTGTAGTGACATCTTGAATAAAAAAATAACCAAGGAAACAGATGCTGAAAAGAGAAGGATGAAAGAGGAAGACCGTAAAAAATAAACATATAATCGTTTCGGAGAGATGGCTAACGATACTTTAAGCATGATGTTGTTGCTTTTGCTTACACTACATTCATGCTAAAACATGTGTGATATTTAATTACCATTATGAAACACATAATCAGCTTGTTCCATGTATCAACAAATCAATGTAATAACAAAATTATTGTTTTTACCATTCTGTAATATTCACACAAATGTTAAGATATGATCTAGCTCATAGTCACATGGTTTGCGGGATACCCCACGTTTTTCGTTCTGGATCGATCGTACCAAAACACGGTACGAATGTGTTCCCGGTGCGCTCGGGATCATGATTTTGTTCTTCAAATTGGCGATCCAAAAGTTCAAATAGAACGAACTTGATACGGATAGGATCGCGGACTCCATCCAACTTGTAAGGCCCCATTCCCGGGACGCTTACAATTGGTCAATCATCACATAAAACATTTAAAACACATCATTTTGTAGCGGAAATATATCTTTTCATTAATAAATTAAATTGTGTCAAATCATCACATCATTTCGTTTACATCTCAAAAATTATATTAATACAATATCATTCTAAAAAATATGGATGCTAGACTCGGATCATCCCCAGTAGCTTACGCATCCATGCCTGCACCTCCTCAGCATCAACAATTACCTCCCAACTATTATGCATACAAAAGTCAGCGACGCTGAGTGAGTTCTAGTTTATAATAAAATACATTGTTTTCATATAAACATATCATTTACTTTCAAATATGATCATACATCATACATATATCTTGATAATAATTATTTATTATCTTTCATCATCGTTCATCATCATTCGTTTTCGTACTTTCATTCGTTAACATCATTCATCTTTATATAGATCTTGCCATATGCTAAACCCCCACGTCATGCAAAAGCTGGTACTGTGCCGGGGTTTATACATATACCCCCACGTCATGCCGAAGCTGACATAGTACCGGGGTAAGCGGCAAAATCCCATCACATCTTGATCAATCTCAACCCCCTGTGCGCATCATCAAGGGTTACCTAAACCGCACACAGTTGAGCAAACAACTACCTCATTGAGTTATGAACCTCCATCATTTTGCTTGCAAGACTTTCATTCGTTCTTTACGTTCTTCATTTTTCATCATCGTTATCTTTCACTTCCTTTACATAATACTTTACTTATGTATACATACATATCAAGTAAAGTCACATCATAAACATAACGTTTTAAAGTCGCTTAACGTGAAAAGATAACACATCACACATAATGGCATACCATTCAAAAACTTAACCCACATCAGCATCATCTCAAGCGAGAACTATCCTTTCACGCTAGAACTAGCCTTTCGCGCGAGAACCTTAACACGATCAAATCCTGCACATCATTTCATCATTGTCGCGCAAGAACTTATAGTCACGCAAAACATGCTATTGCGCGAGAACATCCTATCACGTGAGAACTATTCCCTTTCGCGCGAGAACTTCGCAGATTCAAATTTCATAAAGTACAGCCTAACTTCTCGTGTGAAAACTACGGGTTTTCCCGTCCAGGCATAACTTATCACGTCTAAGGGCTGTCCTAACATGCTTAACATCATAAACGACATCATCATAAGCATAAACAAGCATTTTCAAACGTTTTTGTATGCATAATAGCCCCAAAACATAAAAAATTTCATAAAAAAAGGACTAGAAACTCACCTCTTGAAGTTCTAGCACAAACGCAACCTTCTCGAAGCCTTTACCAAGTGAATACTACATAATCATGCATTATATTCATTAATATCGCTTCTTAGTACATAACACGAGTTACATACCTTAAACACTTCGTTTCTTCACTTTCTCTCTCAACGCAGTCGTTTTCTCTCTCTAACAGCAGCACTTCTCGTGCGGGTATGAGTCTGACATGGGTGTTCTCAGCTATTTATACCCAGCAGTACTTTTTGCCCAGGGTTCTCACGCAAGAACCTCCTTTCGCACGAGAACTTCGCCTGCTTTACTTTCTTGAAATTTTCGGGTGTTACAAGTCCACCCCCTTATTTAGGTTTCATTCTCGAAGCCTGTCGGTCCTCGAACAGCTGCGGATAGTGTTGTCTCATCTCTTCCTCGGTCTCCCATGTAGACTCAGACCCTTTCCTATGTCTCCACTGTACTCGCACAAGTGGAACCATTTTATTCCTTAACCTTTTCTCCTTTCAATCAATGATGGCCACTGGTTGCTCCACATAATTGAGTCGTTCGTCCACCTTGATATCCTCAAGTGGCATGATCATATCTTCATCGGCTAAGCATTTTCTCATATTAGATACATGGAACGTCGGATGAATTCCACTCAACTCATCGGGTAGCTCTAACTTGTAAGCTACCATTCCAACTCGAGCAATGATACGAAAAGGCCCTATATACCTCGGGCTTAGCTTTCCTTGCTTTCTGAACCAGATGATCCCTTTCCAAGGCTAGACCTTCAACACAACTCTATAACCCACCTTGAATTCGATCAGTCTACATCTCCTATCGACATACGACTTCTCCCTATCCTTTGCTGCTTTCATAAAGGCTTTGATCTTCTCCAACTTTTTGGTCGTAGCCTCGATCACCTCAATGCTCCCCAACTCCTTCTGTCCGATGTCACCCCAACATACAGGCGTTCTACACTTCCTACCGTATAGCATCTCAAAAGGAGGCATACAAATGCTGGCATGATAACTGTTCTTATATGAGAACTCAGCTAACGGTAGGTGTTCATCCCAACTTCCTCCAAAATCAATCACGCATGCCCGGAGCATATCCTCCAGCCTCTGAATCGTCCTCTCCGACTGACCATCTGTCTGAGGATCGTAAGCCGTACTGATGTAAACCTTGTCTCCATCGCATCATGAAATCTTTTCTAAAACTTTGATGTAAATCAAGTGTCACGGTCAGACACGATAGACGCAGGTACACGATAAAGTGCTACGATCTCCTTGATAAACAAATCTGCCAACTTCTCAAATGAATACGTTTCATGGATCGGCAGAAAATGAGCATTCTTCGTCAGACGATCAAGTATCACCCATATGGCATCGTATCCCCTTGCCGTGCGCGGCAACTTCATGATGAAGTCCATGGTGACGTGTTCCCATTTCCACTCGGGTATATCCAATGGTTGGATCTTCCCATATGGTTTCTGATGCTCTGCCTTCACTTGCAGACAAGTAAGGCACTTACTCACATACTTTGCTATATCGTGCTTCATCCTCGACCACCAGTAGTCTTTATTCATATCCTGATACATCTTTGTAGCACCGGGATGAATTGAGTATCGAGTCTTGTGAGCCTCATCCATGATCTTCCCACGTAAATCTCCATAACATGGAATCCACATCCGTCCCGATCGGGTCCTGACACCAAGAGTGTTCTCACCCAACTCTGCGACTAGACCCTTCATCCTTTCGAAGTTAATCCGATCTTCTTTTAGCGCCTCATCCTGAAATTCTTTGACCTACTTCATCACATCAGAGGTCATAAACAACTGATAAGCCTTCACCCGAATCGGCTCGGGTCTCTCTTTACGGCTAAGGGCATCCGCCACCACGTTGGCCTTGCCCGGATGATAGTGGATCTCACAATCATAATCCTTGATCAGCTCTAACCACCACCTTTGCCTCATATTGAGATCCTTTAGCTCGAAGAAGTACTTCAAGCTCTTGTGGTCAGTGAAGATAGTGCACTTCATCCCGTACAAGTAGTGCCTTCAAATCTTCAATGCGAAGACCACAGCCGCCAACTCTAAATCATGAGTAGGGTAGTTAGCCTCATGGATCTTCAACTGTCGGGACGCATAGGCTATAACCCTCCCCTGTTGCATCAACACGCAACCCAATCCTGAATAAGAAGCATCCGAATAGACCACCAAGTCTTCGCTCCCTTCAGGTAACGTCAAGACAGGAGCTTTAGTCAATCTCGTCTTTAGCTCTTCGAAAACATTCTCTTGCTCTAGACCCATACAAACTTCACATCGTTATAGGTCAACTTAACTTAGTCAATGGTGAAGCTATCTTGGAGAAGTCTTAAATAACTCTCCTGTAGTAGCCCGCCAAACCCAAGAAACTACGAATCTCAGATGGCGTCTTTGGAGACTTCCATTGCATCACCGCCTCAACTTTCACCGGGTCTACCATGATCCCTTCCGGGTTGACCACATGACCCAGAAACTGAACCTCGCGTAACTAGAATGTGCATTTGGAGAACTTAGTATACAGCTTCTCCCTTTTAAGCGTATCCAGCACTTCCCAAAGGTGACCGGCATGCTCTTCTTAGCTCTTCGAATAAATCAGGATATCATCGATAAAAACAATCACTGATTTATCCAGCATAGGCCGACACACCCGATTCATCAAATCCATAAAAGCAGTTGCGTTGGTAAACCAAAAGACATCACGAGAAACTCGTAGTGTCCATAACGCGTACGAAAAGCTGTTTTAGGAATATCCTGCTCCTTCACCTTCAATTGGTGGTAACCAGATCGGAGATCTATCCTCAAGAACCAACTGGCACCCTGGAGCTGATCAAACAAGTCGTCAATTCTCGGTAACGGATACCGGTTCTTCACTGTCAACTTGTCCAGCTCACGGTAGTCGATGCACATCCTCATACTATCGTCCTTCTTCTTCATAAATAAGATCGGAGCACCCCATGGAGAGATACTCGGTCGAACGAACCCCTTACCTAACAACTCTTACAGCTGAGTCATCAATTCCTTCATCTCTGAGGGAGCTATACGATACGACGCCTTAGCGACTAGTTAGGCACTAGGTATCAGATCGATCTGGAACTCGATCTTGCGGTTAGGTGGCACACCTGATAGATCTTCCGAGAATATGTCAGGGAAGTCACACACGACCGATACGTCTGACAATTGTGGTACTGACGCATCCACATCCTTTACATAGGCCAGATAGGCACCACATCCACGCTTTATACCCTTCTACGCCACAACCATCGAAATTAGCTTCGGGATCGTACCAACTCTATCACTGTAAATCGTCACCAAACTCCTATCGGGCGAGCTCAATCGAATCATCTTCTTGTGACACACGATGTTTGCCTCATAGGCTAATAGCCAATCCATCCCTAGGACTACATCAAATCCATCTAAGGGCATCACGAACAACCTAGCAGAGAACCTATGGCCTTCCAACTTTATGTCATAATCCTCTACCACATCAGAAATCCTAGTAGACTTACTAATGGCAGTTTCTACATCAAAGGGCTCATCAATCTTCCTACTCCTAATGGGCAACTTACCACAAAAGGCAGCAGAAATAAAACTCCTACTAGCACTAGAATCAAAAAGCACAGAGGCACAAGTTTGGTTTACTAAGAATGTACCTGACACAACATCGGGGTCCACCCTAGCCTCCTCCCGAGTCATAGTGAATGCCCTGGCCTTCGCCCTCTGCCCCTCCTTCTCAATCCTCTTCTTTGCCCCGGAGCTCTTGGCCCTCGACTTCTTGTAGTCTCTGCTCAGGTGCCTCGTCTCGCCACAGTTATAACACCTCACCACGAAACAATCTCTTGCAATATGGCCCTCCTTTCCACACTAAAGCAGAGATTCAATCCCCACTTACATTCTCCTGCATGCTCCTTCCCATACTTCTTGCTTGCCTTCTCCCTCCCTGTTATCTCCTTCTGATCTACCACTCTCATCTTCTTACCTCCAACCATAACACCACCACCGTTGTTCTGCTTCCCATTCCCATTCCTGTAGTTGTTCCACTTTTTCTTCACATCCACCTCTACCGCCGCCTCTCGCTCATCATATAACCTCTCCGCCAGATAGACTACCGACCTAAACGTACTTGGTTGAGCGGTGATCATGTGTCTACGGATATCCGCTGGCAGACCTTGGATGTATCTCTTGATCTTTCGGGACACGGGTGTCACCTGCTCAGGCACCAGCCTCTCCATCTGTTGAACTTAGTCGTATCCTGCTGGTGTGTCATGGTTTCTACCACCAACTGCAGGAACACTCTCTCGATCTTGTCGAGTTCCCTATGAGGACAAAACTCCTCGATCACCAGCTTTTTCAGTTCACTCCACCTCATCCTTCCAATCACTCTGCTACCCTTGGCCTAGACAATATTGTCCCACCAGCATAAGGCCGAATCCACTAACGAATAGGTAGCAAACTTCACTTTCTGGCCCTCCCTGCACTCGCTGATATCCAACACAACCTCCATTTCCCTCACCCATCGGTGAGCAGCAGCAGCATTCCCATTCCCATCGAAAGTCAGGGGTTTGCATCTCTGGAATGCCCCATAGTTGCACCCCTTTGTAGTTTCCTGCACCGCTTCCTCCCCCTCATTGTCACTGGATACAACCATCTTAGTCTCAGGTTGCTTTCTTTCCCTTGAACCTCCTACTTCGCCCCCTTGCCTAGCGGTATTCTTCTTTTCCTCCTCCTTCCTCTCGTCTTCCCTTACCGCCCTAATAACCTCAGTCACCATAAACGGTAGAATCGTCTACATAACTTGATGAACTTCCTCCACTACTGCCTCCTTCACTGAGGCCCTCAGATTAGCAATCTCATCACCGCCTTTATGGCGATGAAGCTCGGGCTCTTCAGGAGCCGTTTTGGCCGTCCTAGCGCTGTTCCTCGTGACACACAGCCCAACACCACATCCACCACGACCTCTACCTCGAGAACCCTTGAAGATCTACCACCAGCCATCTCTAAGCTCTATAAGATTCAAACCCCAACACGGTCATTCAAGGTAATAGCTTAGATCATGTCAAGTATAGTAAGTCCCTAATTACAGTGGCCAGTTGTGATTAGCCACTTACTTTACTCTTCCTTCCCCAAGCATTTCCTATCCTGACTACATCAGTATTCAAATCTACTAAAGTCACATAAACCACATAACATGCGCACATAATTCCTTTTTCTATTAACATACATAAAACCTTTACCTGCAGGCATGTAGCTACTAGGACTGGCATCCCTTCCCTTTAGTCCTATTCTCAGTTTAAGTTTTAGGTTTTTGAAAATATTTTACCCAATTCTCTTAAACTTTGGCTCTGATACCAACTTGTAAGGCCCCGTTCCCGGGACGCTTACAATTGGTCAAGCATCGCATAAAACACTTAAAACACATCATTTTGCAGCGAAAATATATTTTTTCATTAATAAATTAAATTGTGTCAAATCATCACATCGTTTCATTTACATCTAAAAAATTATATTAATACAATACATTCTAAAAAATATGGATGCCAAACTCGGATCATCCCCAGTAGCTTATGCATCCATGCCTGCACCTCCTCAGCATCAACATTACCTCCCAACTAATATGCATACAAAAGTCAACGACGCTGAGTGAGTTCTAGTTTACAATAAAATAATTTTCATATAAACATTCCTTTACTTTCATGCGTGATCATACATCATACATACATCTTGATAATAATTATTTATTATTTTCATCATCGGTCATCATCATTCGTTTTCATACTTTCATTCATTAACATCATTCATCTTTATATAGATCCTGCCATATGCTAAACCCCCACATCATGCAAAAGCTAGTACTGTGCCGGGGTTTATACATAAACCCCCATGTCATGCCGAAGCTGACACAGTACCGGGGTAAGTGGCAAGGATCCCATCACATCTTGGTCAATCTCAAGGATTGGACCCCTGTACGCATCATTAAGGGTTAGTTAAACCGTACACAGTTGAGTAAACAATTATCTCATTGAGTTGTGAACCTCCATCATTTGCTTGCAAGACTTTTATTCGTTCTTTACGTTCTTTATTTTTCATCATCCTTATCTTTCACTTCCATTAAATAATACTTTACTTACATAAACGTACGTATCAAGTAAAGTCAAATCATAAACATAACGTTTTAAAGTCGTTTAACGTAAAAGATAACACATCACACCATAACGGCATACCATGCGAAAAAACTTAACCATACATCATCATCATCTCGCGCGAGAACTAGCCTTTCACGCGAGAACCATAACACGATCAAATTCTGCACATCAATTCATCACTGTCACGCGAGAACTTACTAGTCGCGTGAAAACATGCTATTGCGTGAGAACATCCTATCGCGCGAGAACTATTCCCTTTCGCGCGAGAACTTTGCAAATTCAAATTTAATAAAGTACAGCCTAACTGTTCGAGTGAAAACTACGGGTTTTTCCGCCCATGCATAACTTATCGCGTCTAAGGGCTGTCCTAACATGCTTAACATCATAAACGACATCATCACAAGCATAAACAAGCATTTTCAAACGTTTAGTATGCATAATAGCCTCAAAACATAAAAACTTGCGTAAAAAGGGACTAGAAATCACCTATTGAACTTCGCTTGCTTTACTTTCTTGAAATTTTCAGGCGTTACACACAACGTTAGTACTACCGACTTACCGAGTACGAATATCATGCCTGTATGTATTCCTATTACAGTAGCTTCCGTTCGTGGTTATTTTTTATTGGATATATTTTACTGTTAGTATGGTAACCACAATGATGAACAGATTATTGACAAGTAGAAATAAGGGCTTGAATGTGAGATTTTATGATCATGATTGTCGTTGTTGACCTTGTCATCTTGCTTGGCACTTAAGTTCAAAAATAATCTCCATACTCTGTATGGGAAGATTTAGAAAAGAATTGAAAAAAACGTTAATGGCAAAGGAAAAAAACAAAAAGTGAACTAGTTTTATGAGTTGAATCATGTATTTTTAAGTACTTTTAAGTTTTATAATGTGTCTTTTATAGTTTTTAGTTGTGTAATTTGTTTTGACTTTTGAAGTAACTATTTTGAAGTATGAAGTCTTGTATCTACTTGCTAAATTTAATGAAGAAAACTAGTACAAAGTTTAACTTGTAAATCGTACCATATTGTACATCGTACCAGAGCGAACCGAAATGAGCCTACCCCCGGTCGTACCGAATTTTGAGGACCTAGCGAATTGCGATCCCGTACCACGTATCTATAGCGAAGCGTACAACAAACCATGTAACTATGATCTAGATAATTAAAGCCAAACACATATTTAAATGATATATAATACATATTTAACATATGATTACCCTTAACTAAATACTTACATACTTTGATTACTTTCATAGACTTATCCCAATAACTACATATCCTTGATATTTTTTTTCTTTTTAATCTTTTTTTTATTTTTAATCATTTGAATAATAGTTTGAAGTGGATCTATTTGAACCTATAATAGCCTAGGCCCCAACATAGGAGCCATACTAGGTGATTAGTCTAATCAGAGTTCAGATACTTGAGGACTTCATTGTAACTTAACAACAAAACAAAGGGGCATTATAGTCATTTACTTGGTGATTCACAAGCTCTTCATAAGAACAACAAAACTTCAAAAAGTCACACACCAAAGCAAACTGTTGCAGAAGCTTTGTTTTCATCAAAAGAAACCTCCTTTTGTGTGTATATAAATGTATCAAGATTCTAAAGAAACCCTTTTGTAGATCCAAATTGAACAACCTAATCAAAAACCCTACATTTCTTGATTCCAACACTAGGGTTTGCTCAATTGGTTCATGGATATTGATCTTTTGCATACTTCTTGGGGGTGTTACAGCAGGTTAATATTACTGTACTTTCTTGTTTGCCTTCAAATCTCCATGGCAGATGTAATTAGCAAGAAGCTTCTTCTCTTTGTTGTTTCCTTCTTGTTTTTCCTCTCTTTGTCCATCCTGTTGAGACGCGTAGTAGCGCGACCTATGTAAGGCGATTGTTGAAGGATTCTCGGCTACACGAAACCACCATCAACGCCACCAGCGGTGCCACCACTCATGCAGAGTTTCATGCAGCTGCTCATGAGGTTCCCAGTGGTCCGAACCCAGAATCCAACAGGTAAGTTAATGAAGGAATTATTGATGTGCTCTTTTGTTTGGTAAATACTATGGGACTTATTGGTGTTTAATTGTTTCTAGTTTGGCATTTGTGTGTAATGATAATTGAATTTTATTTTCATGTTATTAATTAATTTATATCGAGAAATAATTAAGTTTATTGTACTGTTATTTTGCTTAAGATTCTGTAAACATGGTCAAGGGGTGAAATTTGATAACACTTGGGAAATAATCTGTGGTTTACAAATCAATATTTCATCATTGCATAAACTAGATATAGAAAGTAAGCTTAACTATGTGAATGATATTTTTTTCAATGATATAAGAAACAATTCTCTCCTTTCTTGTTTTTTTATCTTGTGAGATTTGTTGCCCTTCAAAACCACAAAATATGGATGTGCTTAGAAAAATTAAACAATGATAACCAAGTAATTATATGAAAAACAAATCGTTATTTTAACTAAGCGTGTTAATTACCTCAATAGGCGTCGACTTTCTTTTCTAAACTTATTAATTTGAGTGTTATAAATGGTTACATATGCTCAAAATACGCCACATGGGTCAAGTCTTGATACACCAATAGTGCACATTATGGTGAGTTTTGCACTAATCATACAAATATTTGTTAATGGTTGTGAGTATAATTAGCAGAAACATAATAGACGTTTTCGTTATTGTAT
The DNA here is from genome assembly GCA_025506505.1 of Flaveria sonorensis. Taxonomy (NCBI): domain Eukaryota; kingdom Viridiplantae; phylum Streptophyta; class Magnoliopsida; order Asterales; family Asteraceae; genus Flaveria; species Flaveria sonorensis. Next base: position 54,951,854 of record CM046440.1, on the reverse strand, counting down.
AATCGGCACAAAGAACTCTAAGTTTTGCTTAAAAGGGTTTTAGGTGTCCTTTATTCTTTTGGTTTTCTTTTATATGAGATTTTATAACGATAAAGTTAATAGATTTTTTAAATTGAAATGACTATCATGTGTTATGTAAAGCATTAATATATTCACACAAATCAATTAATTTATTTAACGTTCATGTACCACGTCTTAGAAAATTGAATCAACATATATCATATTTGAATTTTAACGGTATAAAAGCCAAAACAAATATAGAATTAACAGTAAAATATGAAATTTATTATAAAACCAAAAGAATAAATACAAAATATGAAAAAGGTGGGGTTAGTCTGGTTGGAATAGGGACATGGCGTGGTCAGAAATCTTATCAAATGTGACTTCTCCTTTTTGGTGTCATGATTCACAAATTATTGTTCAGCAATTTTCATGGATTTTAGCACTTGTCTTTGTTCATTTCTTGGCACTAAACTCATATTATTTTGGTTTATTATTATTATTATTATTATTATTGTACCCAATGTGTGAAAACAAGACATCATTTTGGGCCAGTTTTTAAATGGCTAAAGAATGAATGAATAAACGATGTATTGTCTCAAAAGGGAAGTTATATAATGTAATAGAACATACACTAATGATAATAATGCATATTGATGAGATTGAGTTAATAGTACATGAAACATCTTATATAGCAAACATTTAAAACATAAACATAAGTTTGGAAGAAATATTACAAGGTAAATGAAGAAGAGTTCTGGTGGTCGAGTGGTCGTTTAAAGCGTGTAAAGAAAAGGTATGGTTGAGGTAACCATGTGGGGTATGTCCTAATGGCCGCCACCAACACCACCTCCAAATCCACCACCGCCTCCAAAGCCTCCTCCGAAACCACCACCACCACCACCGCCAAGTCCACCGCCACCTCCTAGCCCTCCTCCACCTCCTACACCTCCATTGTGACCAATCCCACACCAGTCCATTACCACCCCCAAGCCCACACTCCTCCTAACCCACCACCACCCCCAAGCCAACCACCACCTCCAAGCCCACCACCACCTCCAAACCACCACCACCCCAAAGCCACCACCACCTCCAAGCCCACCACCACCTCCTAAGCCTCCTTGGTGACCAATCCCACTACCATCACCGCCAAGCCCGCCACCTCCGCCAAGCCCGCCACCTCCGCCAAGCCCATTACCACCTCCTAAGCCTCCTTGGTGACCAATCCCGCCACCAAGTCCACCACCTCCTCCCAACCCACCACCACCCCCAACACCGCCACCTCCACCCAACCCACCACCACCACTCCTAAGCCTCCATGGTGACCTAAGCCGCCACCAAGCCCACCACCTCCTCCTAAACCTACATGATGCCCAAATCCACCACCAAGACCTCCCCCTTTCCCAAAACCCCCTTTAAAGCCATGTCTTATAATTTTCCCCAACAAACCTTTCTCCTCTTTCAATCCCTTAGCCACATCCCCCGAAACCATCGCATCACCACAAACTAACACAACCAAAACCACAACCACCACAACGCACCATCGCGCTACAACAAAACCCATCAACCCTCCTCCAAAACACCCACAATAAAATGATCAAGAATCTATACGTAGAACATATAGAACTACCCAAGTACCCATTATATAGAGAGAGCGGGAAAAAGAAGTGGATCAAAACGTTTTAACTTTGGTTGAAGCATTTCATCGAGCACATGGTGGGTCAAACGTAAAACTCCCAAAAGACTGTCATTAACATTCAATGCTGCACTGCCATTGGCGATCAAATTAAATTCTTCCAACTGCCCACAGTCCTTTTTACCAGAATCAAACTATTTGCCATTACGTTTACTTCAAGAGTACATAGCAGTAGTTATTGGGTTGCTCCCCCATTAACTTCAAACACAACCTCAAAACTTTCAATTTTGTTAACAAGTGCATGAATATTTTGGCATGAATTTTAATTCTGTAAGATCTAATGGCTGTCATTTGCTGATATGAAATGTTCAAAATATTATATAATGATGAAGAAATGTATGAATCAAAAGCATAAATAATTCCAATGAACAATATAAAATTGAAAATATATCCTATAGTAAAAACTAAAAAGTGGGAGTCTGTCTTCTCCAACAGGTTGTGTGATTGGTATTTATTTGGAGAAAATTGTTTTGAAATTAAAAATAATATTAATAATACGTACCGGTGCTTTTCTTAGCTCTCATTCGGCATAAGATCCGGAAAAAAATGCTAGTTTACAATTCGGGTTTATGGGGGAGACACTGTGATGCCCAACCACTCCACCAGGAAGCCTTTGATGTTAACTCTTCCTACCAAAACCCTTAATACTTAGAAAAAAATAAATACTTAAAGAAAAAAAGCAAAAGAATCAATAATCACATGACATGTGGCACTGTCGCCCAAGGCCACCGATAAGGATTTAGCATTGTTCGCCTCATTTCAAAATGAATAGTATACTAAAAATTTTCCTCTTTGGGATGCAACGTAAAATATAAAATTTACAAAATTTTCATGTTTATTTACATAAGAGGTGTCCTCATCTCTTGCAAAAAAAAAAAAACAAGGTAATGATACGTTCTTCAGATCGTAGTTAACCCTAAGTCGCTCGAAACTTGCGCATGCGAGAGTCCTATGTACCCGGTCTGCCCATATCTTATTTTCTGTTTTAGCTTCCAAAAAGTTATTGTTTTTAGAAGAAAAATAATTGTGTGTTTAACTTCTTAAATAATTTACAAAGCTGTTTTTGTTTAATTTAGTAAGAAAAGGATATTTAATAGGATTATATGTACAAACGTATAAATTGAATATCGATGAACTAAAAAAAAGACACAAAAAGTAAGATAAGAGGGAATAGAGCATTCGTAGTAGTTTTCCTATTCACATACTCATAATTTAACTAAACAATTCATCCCTTAAATAATTTGTTTGTTTTCAAAAAACATTCACATCAGTTTTCCCAATTCTATAATCGTATTTTTTTCTATTTACTCTTTTATATACAAAATTAAATACTAACTATTTTGTCTTATTATCTTCTTGCTCAAAATTGATTTCTCATCACACATTCATCCTAAATTACAAAACACTCGAACAATAAAGTAATTTCTACAAATGTATATACCTGCAAAAGTAAAAGGTGGAGGCGAACTAGAATTCACATTCAATTGGACCATAGCATTAATGTGCAAATGAAGAAACCTTGCAGTAATGTAGATAACGTTAATGTTCGGAAATACATACAAAGGACTGATGTTACAAATTGTCTAACACGAACTTTCTAGATGATTTCTAGTGATGAGTTGTTGCTACTGATGAGTACTTACTAGAGATCAGTGTTTGCTACCAAATAGAGTTTCTATAGAAGATTTAGAAGATCAAACAAAACGCTAAAGAAGATTTTTGTTTATCTTTGTTTAGTATTCATCCCTCATTCTTTTATAACATTGTTAATACTTGGGATTCTCTGTTCATTTTAACAAGGATTTGTTACATCATATGCGAAGGAATTCCAATCAAACAAAAGGTTGTTAGTAATCAATTGCTTTAAATTTCTAAACCATTGCTTTGTGTTCTAGGTGTTCTTGATTGTTTTCGTAACCTATTTAGTTCCAAGTTGTAGCTTCTAAAGATATTAAACAACATACGTATGGTCCTAAGAAGATGTCCATTGATAGGAAAGTGTCTATCTATCAAGACCAACTCCACTAGAAAATTGCAAATGAATTAGGGGACAACCTGTTGGAACTCGTCAAAGAGACTCCTTATGTGCAGGAAAAACATGACCAACTACATACATGTACAATTATATGAGATGTTCACATATCTACATGTTGAATCCCTATCGTGATAGTTTGGGAGGTTCACGTGCCTAATCAGTGAGTTGAGGACTTGTGAGAGAAATACAAAAATTGAGATCTTCTCAAAAAGTTCATGAGATCACTACCTAACCAATATAAAGATAATCACTATTATGATTAGAAAAAGAAATACCTCTTCCAACTCATCCTATCCCAACTATGTGTCACCCAAACATATTGAGGCTAGTGGAGGAGGTATTTTTGTCAGCCTCTTATTCTATTTAGATCTTAAGAAGACCACTTTAAAATTAAGACCATATCAACTGCATCCATGTAATCCAGAATATGCTGATATTTGAAGTCAAATGGCTTTTGTATCATTAAGACTGAGAAAGTTCACAAGAAGAACATATAAAAGCTTCTCGGGTCATCGAGTGACAGTGAATAAGCTAATGAATAACTTTGACAAGTTCAAAATTAACTAAGTAATACAACTTCGAGAAGCCTTAACCTTTTATATCAGAATCCAAATTACCCAAGGTTATTCCTACACTTTCTACAATCATGTTGAGAATCCTCGACAGCACAAGAGTTCATGATAGAAGATGCATCATTTGCACTCATGGCGAATGAGATAGATTTAAATTTGTACTTTTGGTTCTCTTGAGACCACGTCTGGAATGGAGAAACGTCGTAATCCAAGTTTATGGTAACATGAATTAGTGGAATTAACAAACTCATAATGCGGATTAGACTTGTCCTAATATTGGAACAAGTTATCTTTGGATGATCTGAAAACTAAGACTCCTGAGAAGCATGCGCAGACCTACCCTTTGGGTAAAGGGGTACCAATGAAACTTTTTTTAGAGTTAATTATAAGAATAGTTCTTCTGGTTTGGTAAAAATAATAAGTTTGGGTACTATTTTTTTTAAGTAACAAGTTTGGATTTTATGTTTCTGTTTTAAACGATAGGAAAACATTCGGATCGTCGATCTGTTCTTTGTTAATGGTAGTTTCAATTAGAAGGAGAAGGTGGGTGATGGACTGGTGGTGCCGACAGTGGTGGCGTTGTAATAGGTAATAGGGCTTATTTTTAAGTTTCTTTTAGTAAATTATAAAAATAGTCCCTCTAATTAAAATTAAGGTAATTACAAAATGGCCCCTATGATTATATAAGGGTAATTACAAAATTAAGTTTAGTCCTTTTTTTGTTGTTAAAGATTTCAAGTGTGGCCTCTGTCAAATTTACTCTTACAGAGACCTTTATAAGCCACCGACGAGGTGCGTGATCGGAGCTATTTTGGGTTGATGATGATGAATCTGAGTTCATCTGAGACTCTTTTGTTTATATGTTTTCCGGATTTAGGCCTTTTTTGTTTTGGTTGTTAAGGTTTTCAAATGTGGGCTCTGTTGGATTTTCTTTGGGGTTCCAAGGTTGATGATGATGAATATATATTCATCTGAGACTACTTTCGTTGGCTAACAATATTTTGGTATGGTCGATGATTGTCATGTGTTGTTCTGTGGAGCTCTTTTAGGGTCCTTTGGTCGATGATGATGAGCATATATTCATCTGATACCGGTACAGCCTGACTTCGTTCCAGACAATATCATGATTTGGCCAGTGATGCTGAACATATGTTCATCGGATGCCATTTATGTTGGCTGGGACACTATCTTGCTTTGATTGATGATGAAAAACATACGTTCGTCTGAGACCAGTTTACATGTTCATATGAGACCTATTTTGCATCACATGTTGTATCGATTTGCTTAGAAACCACTTATCGTGCTTGAATCCCGTTCACAAACATTGTTGTTCCTTACTGTATGTTCTGTTTTTAGTGATTGTTGCAAGGATATAGAATATGCGCTTGACGTGACATGATTAGAGGATCGTCGGTGGATGCCGACACCCTCCCTATAGCCACATGATTAGAGGACGGTCGGTGCATGCCGGCACCCTCCCTATAGCCACGCGATGTGAAATTTGCTTTTCAAACATTTAACGTGAATGTTTGTTGTATTGTGGAAAGTTTTTTGACCCTCACGGCTATGATGATAGAAACGTCTCCAAGCGCGTTTATCTGAGCCTCCTTCGCTTCTTCCGACGCGCAAAGCACGTTGTAGTATAACCCTAGTTAGTTTAACTAATAACTTTTACTAATATATCTGTTATAAACAATTTAACAATATAAAAACAATTAATTTAGATAAATCAAACCAAATTAAATAAACTAATTTGAATAATTTAAGTCCAAAGTAAACAATTAATTCTTACACTCCTTTAACTATTGATTGTTAAGCTTATCTAACTAAACAAAGTTAAATTTATACTCATTTTGAGATTTAGAATATATTGATTTGGATAATCAATCCTGTGACACAAAAACCAATTTCTTATTATCATTCTAATCATAGAGCTAATTTGTCTCTATTATGTGTTTTTAATTACGCTTAAGGTATTTTTATTATGTATTTATAATATTTAACTTGGTTTTATCATTTTATTTCATGACCCGACTGGTTGATCCACTTCAAATTAAGAAATATTAATATTTAATTATATTCAACTAACCCTCAAAATTTTTATATCCTCAACTGATGAAGAAAAATGAAATATAGTTTGAAGTTTGAACTCCTTTAAGATTTCTTATCCAACTCGATTTGCGTTTGTAGCCCACCCCTCGTATATGTTATGTAGTGACAAATAATTCATAAGGGAATGATGTGACCTTCTCCAACTATGACCTGTTTAATTTGTTCATTACGATTGATCATTTGTAGACCAACACACTCACCATCTATCACAGTTGCATCAATTTATATATGGGTCAAATTTGGCAAATTAACCATATTATGATGTTGAACTACAGGATTAGTAAATCACACCTTATAGTTTATATTTGCTTGCTTCAATTGGCCCAATAAATGTCTCTGTTTGGGCCAAGATCAACATTGTCAATGGCCAATACCAACTTTGTCATTTCATATTTTCATTTATTAGCTTCTGTACAAACCGGATTTTTATAATTAAAAAAATAAAAAGCTGGTTCGGGTTGAAAAACGAACCGGTTTGGTCAATGCGGGTCAAACCGGTTTGGGTTTGGGAGCCCGGTTTGGATATTAAAATTTGGACCCTATTTGTTGTTTTTCGGGTTGAATGCCTTGGGTTAACTTGCTCCGGTGTAGCATGCAAATTGAAGACGTGAATATGTTGGCATGTAGCTTTCCCCACGTGTAGCTTCACGTGCATTTTGTTTTAATTTAGTATTTCTTTTAATTTAGCTTCACGTGAATATGTGTGCATTTTTTTTTGTTTTTAGTATATAATCTCAGAATGAATGAAAAGATCAGAGTGGTATTTTATTATTAAAAATATGTTGATGTATTCTATTTGCGAGTGACCGGTTTTCATTTTCCATTGCTGGCTCGAGTTCGGCTCACTCGGGTGGTGTTCTTTATACCCTAATCCGTTCTTAGGTGGTGTATCTGTATCCTAAACTCGTTTAGGTTTGCCCAATGGATTTTATCGAGTTGTCTCTGCATCTCGATCGACCTGTTGTTATCTGTTTCATTTAATTTCAAGATATCTATCGGTTGCTCACTTTGGTGCCTATCACTATTCAAACCGATTTGGGTCGTAAAAAAACAGGTTTTAATAAATAGTAAATATATAGTTGTATTTTTATTTTTATTTTAGTCGTAAAACAATATAATTAAAAAAAATCACTTAATTTTATTTAATACTTAGAAACTTGAAACACATAAAAAAATTACAAGTCATAACCAGTGGCAAACCCGTAAAATTTTCTTATGGGGTCAGAATTAAATGGGGAGTAGTTAGAGGGGGGCATAAAAACCGAGTTCGAACCGGACCCGGGTACGGGTAGTACCGGATGGGAGGTGTACCTGGGTTGGACCAGTTTAAACCCGTAGGGTTGGAACCGGTTTTAGATTTTGAGTTTTTTAGCGAACCTGAAGCGAACCCGACCCGGTTGAACCTGGTATTGCACCCGATATTCGGCACACACACACACACAAGAAAAGAAAAGAAAAGAAAAGAAGAAGAAGAAAAAAAAACTAAACCCGGTATTGGACTCTGTTTCGGACCCGACCTGACCGTACCCGGGCATAGCGGGTACGGTTTTCAAATATGTGAACCCGACCCGGGTTTATTCCCGGTTTCGCTTCAACCAAGGTACAAAAATACCCGGTTGCGCCGAACCCGGTTTGTACCTGGTTTCGGGTACGGCCCAAAACCCGAAATACCCACCTCTAGGAGCAGTTATGTGTCGCCAAATATTAAAATTTTCTGGTCCGGTTTCGTTCGAGTTGGCTAGGATCACATTAACATACATTGTATGTTTAAATATTTTAGCATTCAAGCAAATAATCAACTAATAATCAAATAAATTAATTCACTAACTACTTATCTAATAATTAATCCACTAAATAATCAAATGATAAAGCAATATTTAGAAAATAAGTTTAAAAAGAAACACTTAAATCTAGGATATATGGTTGTTTAGAATCGGATATGAGAGATGTGTGTGTAACCATGGATGGAGTGGCGACTGACAAAACGGTTCCGACGAAAGAAATTTCGGTGATCACCGTTCTCACCTGTCACTAAATTCCAAAATTGTAATCTTATAAAGTGTAGTTGAGTTAATTTTAATAATTATTAGACTAATTGTTTAATGGTGAAGCTAATGAGTAATGAGTTTAAAATTTCAGAATAGTTATTAGGGTCACTTCTTTTATCATAGGTTCAAATAATTATGGGTTTATTAGATCTTTTAAAATACGTGCTAATTAGTTTACATAGGTTCATGTTTATATAATACTAGACACACATTTGATTTTTTGGGCATCAGAGTCAAAAGTTCTTAAGGGTCGTCCAAATTCATGGGGTCAAAGTCAAAATTTCATAGGTGTTGGTATCAAAATTTCTCAGAGGTCGATTTGGATTGGATCATATATACACTAAACCGAAAAAATAAAAATAAAAATTCATGGAGTGCAGGTGACCCTACGAAAAAACCCTTAGGTACACTCCTGGTCATCACATTAATTTATCTCTCACTCTTTTATTGTTTATTTCTTAACTCGTCGCTCTTCGTAATATTTTTACTCTTCGCCCCCAAGCCTGAACTATTATGTAAATATATATCAAACGTGTCTTCATCGTTGGTTATTCCGGGTGTTAATCCACATTTTACTTCGTACTCGTGTATCTCGATTTCATATTTCAATTCACTTTCGAGCGAGGATTTATTTTTTATTCTTGCAGCCGCATTCAAATAATCTTTCAAGCAAATGAACAGGTGGTAGCTAATTTGACGACAGATTGTATTTCTTGATTACTTAACGATGAAGAACACCAAGTCTCACTTTTATCTACCCATCATTTTCTTCTTCTATACAATTGTGTTTTTGGAACACAGATGAAGTTTTGGGAGTGAAGACGGATATGCCGTGTTTGGCAGGCAAATCAAAACGCGCATGGTGTGATTGCAAAGTAAAAATCAAATCAAATTCCATGTCCTTTGTTATGCAATAAAAATATTAATCAAAATAAAAATCTATATCTATATACTAGCTTTAGTTACCCGTGTATTACACGGAAGTGTGAAGAGTTAATTGTTAAATAACATAAAGATAAAAATAAAATCAAATGTGTTATATATTAAATAAGACATAACAACTCTTTATTAGAACGTCACAAATGAGCAAAAACATCATTGTAAACTACATTTGTAGTAACATTAGTAGGTTTTCTAAAGCTAAAAGTTTCAGTTCATCTTTACTCTTAACTTGTGACAAGATGCCATAAAGCTGATCATGCGTAAAAATAGGCTCTTTCAAGTATTTGACAGAGATTGACATTAACTTTTGTTTATTGTCATAGCGAAATATATAGTTAAATAAAACTGTTTTCTTTTAAATTTAAAAGGAATGCTTTTGACGGGTCAAATCGTAAGCTAGATATTGAATGGTGTGAGTATATTAGTATGAAGAAATTAAAGTTTAAATAATATACACTGAAAAGTTATGTGCAATAATTAGATCAATTTCGAATTATTTTGACCGTGTAATCAAATATAGAGATATAGTATTGAATCGGGTTGAATCGGGCTATAAATGTTCATAATATCTTTTATTAGTTGTTGATTATTATTTATTTAATACTAACTTTAGTAAACCCATGTATTATACGGGTTGACAAAATAAAATATTAAATACAATAAAATTAAGTATAAAATGATAATCTAAAATAAAATATGATTAAAATTACATATGAGTAATAAGTGTAAGTAATAAAATAACGATATCAATTTTTAAACTTTTGTTTTTAAACTTTCTTTCCAAAAATGTTAAACACTCTTTTCAAACAAACCGTATTAAAAATGTTATTTTTCAAAATTTTTTATTATAACTCCTAATTTAAATTATTTTTAGTTTATAAAAAATTTTACTTTTTAAAAATACCAATTTTAAAATATTTTATATTTTAAAAAAAGTTAGATGTTTCAAAAAAAAAATTAATTGTATAAAATTGTTTTCTAAAATAACATTAATAAAAAGACATCTTTCTTAATTTATAAAAAAATTTAATCTAAAAAAGAATTAAAATTATTTAATATTTTTTAATTTAGGTAATTATTTAAAAGAAGATATAGGCGGGAAAAATAAACTTAAAGGGCCTAAAAATATATCAAGTGTCTCCTAAGTTACTATTTTAGTATTATAATAGATACTAATAAAAGAAGTTTTTGGAGATACATGTCTCAAATTTACACCTCCTAAATCAAATTTTCAATCTTCTCTCTTTTAATAAATAATCACATTAACTACCAATCACGTTATTTAATTCTTTTATCAAATTAAAAATACATTTTAATAAATTAAGAAGTAGATTTTTCTATAAATACAATTTGTAAATATATAACTTCGACTTAATTACACGGTGGTCCATGTGGTATGCCCAGATTTCACTTTTGGTCCTTAACTCTTATAAATTACAAGGTTGGTCCAATACTTTGCACAAACGTAACACCATTGGTCCCTTCGTTGGATGTCAGATATATTTTTTCTATTAAATATTTAAGAATGACCATATTACCCCTATTATAAAAAAACATAAGAATTAAAAAAGGCATAATTTGATTTATCGACCATTGCACTCGTCTTCCTCACGGTTTTCCTGCCGCCCCTCACCATAACACACCACTACACCCGACCAGTAATCACCTCAACCAACATCCTCCGACGACTAATAACCCTAGAGATGCAGTCGGCGCCGCCGCCATAACCTTACTCGGATTGAATTAAAATATGAACCACCGCCACCACCAGTTCTATTCTGGGTTTTAATCATTTTATATCCCTAGCTCAGTGGAGGTTCAATCACATAAAACGACGACTAGAAACGAGAACTAGTGGTGTGGCGGCGTGGGTCGGTGAATTAAATTTGTGACCGCTTTATCGCTGGCTGAAAATGAGGTGTAGTGGTGTTGTCGGAAGGGGTGCGGTGTAGTGGTAATATGTGGATTCGGAAGGCGTTGTGTGGTGGTTCAGGTGAAAAAGAGTGGTAATGGTGGCAGCGGTGGTGGTGTTGGAGGTTTCTGGCGGTGGTCATCGGATTTACATGTATTTCGGCGATGGCATTCAAGATGCTGAGTGTAAGAGTGAGGGTAATACTAAGGGTATTTTAATCATTTAACTTTAACACCTATTTAACAGAAAAGATAACTGACATCCAACTTAGGGACCATTGGTGTTATGTTTTTGCAAAGTTTTGGATGAACCGTATGGACCACCCGTGTAATTAAGTCTATAACTTTTTATAAAATAAGAAATTTTCTTAAAACATCAAATTGTTTTCAAATACGAAATATTTAAAAACGATGTTTTTAAAAAATTAGTTTTTATGAAACGAAAATAATTAAACTTTAAAGTTATAATAAGAAAATTTTTAAAAATGACTTTTTTTTAAAATGATTAATTTGAAACAAAATGTTCAAAAAACAATTTTTCAAAAAAAAAAAACAAAAAAGTTAAAAAGAAAAATTTAAAAACTGATATCATCCTTTAATTATTTAAAGTCCTATCTCATACATTTTTTAATAATATATTATCTTAAAGTATTGTTTTATAATTAATAAAATTTTATTATATACTATTTAATATTTTATTTATTTAACTTACATAACATACTGATACTCACACAACGAAACATAAATAAATGTACTTTTGATGGTGCTGCTTAAATTAGTATATCAAAGACACCAATTAATGCCTTCGCACTTCTGGAGATGGTTTTCGATAAGTTTTTGTTTTTCTAACGCTATTTGACTATTTAAATCAGCACGACCATCAATTGACGAATGGACTAAAATTTCTAGCAAGAGCAAAGTTTGAGCTTAAATTTTATGTCCGATTCAGAGGATTTCAAATTGATTTTTATAAATTTAAGCTCGAGTTGTGAACAACTCTACTTATCGAATTATTTTGATAAACTATTTAATTCTCAATATGTTGTACATAAATGCAATAAAATGAATTCAATAAAAACAAAACCATGTTTGACGTATTTAAAAAATATAAATAATTAATAACTTATATGATTAACTATCACATAATTAAATATAATACAAAACACAACAAAAATGCATTTTAAATAAATAAGGACTGGTTACTATACAAAGTGTAATTTATGTGCGGAGCGTACTAAGTCGTCGGTGTATGACATGTGGTTTTTGGCGGAGGGATTATATCGTCTGCCCCACAATTATGCATATAAGGTACATAATTACACAAATTATATTCATAATTACACAATTTATATTTATTATTACGCAAAGTAAAATTACTTATGTTAAAAAAAATAATTACACAAGTTATATATTTTAATAGGCAAGTTATATGATAATTACATAAGTTATTTTAATAATTACGCAGTTAATAATGATGCAAGTTATACCCACAACACATATACGTTTTTATAAAAAATTGATTTTTTAAATGAAATACTATACTCAAATTAGAGAGAATAAAATGTTTGATTTAATGGTATAATTTTTTAATAAAAATAATGTCGTACAAAAAAAGTTATAGGCGTTTAACAAAAACTGAGAGAATAAAAAAAATCAAGAATTATAGGCTATTTTTAAATATACTCTTCGAGACATCTTCATTACATGATTATTTCATCTTTAATTTGAATTGTTTATCTTTTAGATCAATGGTTATTATTACTTCGTATTTTTTCATAAAATAATATTTTGTACTGTAAACTATACTAGTCTTTAAGGTTAAAGTTATGAAAATTGCATTATGGATACATATAATTTTATAAAGTTTATAAATGAGTCTTTATTTATCTAAACGTCAGTGAAATTAAATGGAAATAAATTTGATGAATTATAGCACGTAATATAACTACTAATAGAAATTAATAATGAAAGTACTCAAACAAATAATTTTAAAAAAATATATCAATATAATTCAGGAGTCTACACACATTATTCATTGGTGACCATTTAGACAAACCAGAACGTTTAGAAACAAAATTGTTAGGCATCTTTTGGAGTAGCATGTTTTGGTTAACCTATTAATCCGCCTTAATTTGAATAGACAATTCGGCCTATCTACCTGTGTAAAATTGAAATTAAATACTTAGTATGATCAACTTTTTAACTCAATGACTCTAACTCATTTAGTAACATCGGTGTTGTTTTCTTTAATAATTTTTATTGACCGGTCATTTATTCTTCTAAGTTGTTTTGTGATTTTTTTTAAACATTTGTTGGCCGTGTGGTAAATCCCTTTGCAATTATTCTAAAAAACCTCCGTTTGAACTTGTTTTAATCCTCAACTTCTTTTTTTTCTTTCAGTCACCAATCGCATCTATAAAACTAACAAAAAAAGTAGTTAGTGTAGTATATTTAGGTATGTTAAAAATTTTAATACATTAAATTAACATCATTATATTTTATAGAGTGATGCTGCAATACATGCAAAGTGTTATCATTTAGCGTTGGTTTTTTAAATAATCAAATAATTTTTCTTCACCAAAAACTTTCAAACCTAAGAAATCATTTGTTCAACACAATGGCTTGACATCTATTACTGTGAAAAAAAATAGAAACGTGATTCAGTACATAAAATTGGCATGTATGGAAAAATAAAATGAATTATTAATTTAGATTAATTACTTTTTAGGTAATATAATTTGCGAAGAAAAAAGTTACTACAATTCGAAGAAATTATGCTCTTCAAGTAAAATCATTCAAATGGAAAATGTTTTTGTGAGATTCTTAACATCCGCCACCATCACACGCTAATTATACGAACTTTAAGGGTTTAATTATCTTTGGAATAATCTTGATCACTTCATCACTTGGCATATGAATCTTGGGTGATTCCATTATGTATTGAATGCACAAAAATTAGTTCAACAAAGAATATGTTGCTACACCTAAGGTTATGTACAAAAATTAGTTAGATTTATGATCAAGTAATGTCAATAATCCATTAACTTAGTCAAGAATTCTTATACAAAAATTAGTTAGATTTTGTATATAGTAGAAGTGTATTTATAGATAGTAGGAATAAAAAAATGTTTTTGTAGTGTTAAAGTATAGGGTAAATTTAGTATTCATAGTGTGTAAAAATGAATTTCTTCCTATTTAAACAATCTCAAAAGACTAATTTTAGTCCCTTCAATAGTACACAATTAATCTTTAATGGTTTGATCTAGGAATTTGCACCCGTGAAGTCTCTCATGTGAAACGTTATCATGAAGGAATAACAAGGGGGAGGGTCGTAGTGTAGTTGGGTGTGATGGGCTCACACGACCCATATCCCGCCCCACTAAAGGTATTATAGGCAAATCACAAATTACCCAAACTATTCAAATTAGATTAATCGATAATTAAGTGATATATTATTTTTTGTTTAAATCTACCCAAATTGCTAGGGTTACCATCCAAGCTATCTAAACTAACATTTACAATTACAATTGACTTCAGCTTCTGCAACTCAAACTATCCAACCCGCAACTTATACCAGAATCACCAGCGACAATGTTACCAAAACACCTAAACTACCCGAGGCCCCGTGCCAAGGGTCACCTAAGAAGAGTCTTAGGGGCTGTTTGTTTTTTTCAGAAAGCTCTTCTTGAGCTCTTATGTCTGCGCCGCGCAGACCACGCGCAAACATTTCCTTCTGCAGACTGTTTGATTTTTTAAAGACGTTTCATTAAAAAAGTCTGCGCGGAGTCTTCTTGGTGCAGATGCAGATCAGTTACTTCTTGCCACTTCTAACCTCTTCTCTCTTCTCATTCACTACCCTACCCATACTTCTTCTCTTCTTATCCTAATTTCTCACATCCTCTCCGCCACCAACCCACCTCCTCTCCGCCACCAACGTCGGCGCTGCCCTCCTCGCCGTCCCCAACTCCGTCCTCAGCTCCTCCGCTGACGGCATCGCCTCCCTCCCTCCTGCAGACCTCCGCCGCTACCGCCGGAGACCTACGCCGCTATCGCCGCAGACCTCCGCCTAGATCTGCCCCCAACTCATCTCATCAACCATAAATCAAAGCCAAATTCCCACAAAATATGAACAAAAAAACCCAGATCTAAGCTCAAGTGACTGAAATAATAGGCATAATCAACAACTTACGAATTAAAAGCTGAAGAGGCTTATGATTTGGTTGAATTTGACGGGGATAGATTTGCAGTTAAAAGAAAGAAACTGATTCGAAATTGGGATATTGGGATGGAAGGATGTTGATGTGATTCTAGTGTTTTGATGATGAAATTGAATTGGCACAGCGGTTGGAGGTTTTAAATTACAGACTATTTTTGCAGTCTGCAGATGTTAAAAAAACAAACAATTGGCAGACTGCAGACGTTTAGTCCATCTCTTCTACTGTAAATGTCTGTAGATATGATCAGTAAACTACAAATATTTTACCGTAAAAAAACAAAAAAATTGAGGATATCGTTTTCTTGGCATGGTCCCATTCCCAATAAATTAAGCTAGAAATGGTTAAAACCCTCGAATCATCTTTTTCCCCAAATACTCACCCTTCTACAATCCTCTCTCTCTTTCTCTCTCACAACTCCAAACGTCTCTCTCGTCAACAAGAACCACCGATCTGTAGCCCTTCAACGGTGGCCACCGGTGATGAGCTTCACATCATAAAGTCCCTCAAAAAAACCACCAATCAAATGGGCAAATACATGGGTAGAAGAAACTCAAAAACCTCCGGCGACGTTTCTTTGATCGACATCCCTTCTAACGCCGGCGTCCGTACACGAGCCAAAACGTTAGCTCTCAGAACAGCCGCCGTCTCCGCCGCCGGTGGGTCCTACATTCAGCTCCGGAGTCGGCGTCTGGTTAAGCCCACGGCCCCAAAGCGACATAAGGAGAATCGTGTGCCACCGAAATCGAATAAAGGTGCTTATAAAGGGGCTAATTCATCTGGGGTTAAGGTTGATTGTGCGAATTCATCTGGGTCTGTTGAGAAATTGGGGAAAGAGGAGATTCGTCGTGAGGGTGCGATTAGGGATGATGAAGTTGTGGGAGTCGATGATGAAGGTTCGTTTGGGGAGAATATGGTTGAAATTGAAGGCAGAGGGAGGTGGGTATTGTGATTTCTTTCTCGTGAACTGTTTTGATTGATTGAATTTCATGAATTAGGGTTTTTTTGTGTTTATTTCAAATTATGAATCAGGCGTTTCCCCCAATTTGTTTCTTAGGGTTTTTTCGATTTTTTCGCTTACAGTTTGGTTTAAAGCTAAATTTTTGGGTGGATTTTGTCCTCCAAAGTTATTTTCTTAACCTAAAGTTTTAATTTGATCCTTTTTGCGCAATTGAAATTGGTGAATTAGCTTCGTTTTTCTTAGTGTATTTCTTAATTATGCTCCTTTTGGTTAAAAGTGTACAAGATCTTGAATCTGTCAGCCAGATTCGAC
This sequence comes from Flaveria sonorensis, assembly GCA_025506505.1. Lineage (NCBI taxonomy): Eukaryota > Viridiplantae > Streptophyta > Magnoliopsida > Asterales > Asteraceae > Flaveria > Flaveria sonorensis. The sequence continues at coordinate 54,935,051 of CM046440.1, read as the reverse complement.
TAAATTTTTGTTTTGAATATGATTAATGATTGCATTAATAAAAGTGAGATTTTTTCATTTTTGAACATTTGTTTATCTTCTTTCTCTGCAAAAGTCTCTTCCAAAAGGGCTTTTTCTGCTCTCTGTCATTCGTTGGTTGTTTCAGACTGCAACAAAATGAAAAATCTTTTTTTATATATTTTTACCCCAATGTTTTAAAAAGAGGTTTCAAATTTCATATAAGAAATCATGTTTTACTCCAATTTTATTAAGAAATCATGTTTACCCCAATTTTTATTAAGAAATCATGTTTTACCCCAATTTTATAAAAAAAAGGGTTTCAAAATTCATATAAGAGATCATGTATTATTTTGTCCAGAAATCATTCTTGTAAAATACAGAGGACCCATCTGTTCTATGGATTCATCATGGTTCTTGATTTTTGAATTTGTTAAATCTTTTTACATCTTGAATGTTATTATCCAACTGTCACTTTTATTACAAATTAAACCCTTGTTCATATATGTGTGTTCTTGAGATGGTAGATAACATATGTCAATTATTAAGATCTTAGAATTTGCATATTCAGTCTAAATTGATCATGATTTTGGAATGCTCTTTTGGCTCTTGTGTTTGACTTTTATGATATTAGAACTCATATAGTAATTGCCAAATGAACCGCGTTGATGATATCATTTCATTGGATACCTTTGTGTTACTTCAATCATGCAAAATTATGTTTTGTTATTTAATTATTGGGATCATAATTTCTTAGATATATAATTGACACTTGCTGGGCCCTTGGGGCCCAAGCAGGAATCTTATTTTAGGTTATCTTATAAGAGCACTTTTACTTTATGGAATTAGATGTAGTGGTTGCAACACTTCTTTGGAATCATATGCTAAGAGATTGATACAGTGCTAATTATTGTTTGTTCTAATTAAAACAATGTTAATTATTCTTGTGACAGAAGCACCCGAGAGACCACACCATGTGATTTGATTAGGGATCCTGATACTATAAGTACTCCTGGTTCTTCTACGAAACGGGCCTATTCTAATAATGCCAATTACCGAGTTCAAACTTCAGCACCTAGTCACATCCCTTTAACAGCTGAAATGGATGAGTTTTTCACTGAGCCAGAAAAGCAGCAGCAACAACTGTTTATTGAAAAGTATATGTTCTTTTTCTATGAATTATGATTACATGATTCTACAGGTGACATGTTGGGCGGGTGGGTCGAGTGGCAGGCCAAAGTATATTTTGATTGAAATTTGAAACGGGTCATATATAAGTATGGGTTAATCGGGAATGTGTGTGTTTGGGTTGATCAGCAAACACTTTTTGGTTGATTTTTTTAGAATTTTATTATTAATAACTTATGTGATAATAATGATTATAAAATAAACTCTGTAATAGACTCGACAACTGTTAGCTGGAAAATTCTCTTTATCTGATGCGTTTTGTAGATATAACACAACTCAAATAGACTGTTGGTTGTTTATTCATCTTTCATATGTTTTGCAGGTACAACTTTGATCCTGTGAATGACAAGCCTCTCCCTGGGCGTTATGAATGGGTGAAGATGGATGATACCAAAAATGTTAATTAACCAACCGTCGGATCAGGGCCGGGTTGTCCTTTTGTTACAGTTTTTCTGTTAATTAATCTTAAGTTTAACTTAGTTGAAGATATGGGTAGAATTGACCTTTGTAAAGAAAGAAAGTAGGACCCATGAAATACCTAGTTTAGTATGTAGATTAGTGATCTGCAACATAAGAAAACAGTTTCTAACAGATCATCTACTAACAGGGGAAGAAGATGGTGGTGGTTGTTTCATGACTCTAGGTTAGTTTTCCTTAATGACCTTCATTGTCCATACTTTTGTACTAATGGAAAGATTGTAAACACCCCCCTCCCCTTAATAAATTATATGACTATTTTCCTATCTTCTTTATCTTCTGCTTTATTCATCATTGGTTTTTGTATGTTTTAACATAAGATCTTGATGTTTAAATGAAGCTCCTTTACAGTCATGTTTTAGACCCTTGTGGAAATGGTTGGTGAGTGATGATGTGGTGGGTCAGCTTTTTTGGTTGTATAGAGTTGGGAAGAATCTTGTCTCCTCAACAGTTGTGTGTCAGTCTGTAGAGAATCTTGTTATTTACTTGAAAAATTGAGCTACAAAATTTTTGCTTTTAAAGTAAATACAAAAGTAACCCCATTATAAATTTTTTAAATCAATCTTTACAAGATTTTAGAAGGGGGTTTGTATTTTATTTGGTACAAAATTTTACTTTTCAAAATGGGGTGAATATTAAGTTTAACTGAGGTAAATCTTGAAGTTATATGCAGTAAAAACAATTATTTTCAAGAAAAGGATTCAGACCCAGGTAAGTGCTCCACTTTTCCTAGTGGTGCACAAAGGAATTGACAGTTGAGCTAATTAAGCTTATGTGCTAGTGGGATCAAAGTAAGGTGGTTTTGTGGGTGAAACAGTCCTTTAAGTGTAATCATTATAGTTGGAAATAATAATATTAGCTTTATCTTTACCATTATTTTTCTAAATATTTAATTATTTGATTCTTTTTTGTGGGTATTTAATAATGGGAAGCATGTCTTCCACTTCTCCATGCTATTTCCAGAAATCTTTGCAAAATGTATAATGGTGTTTTTGAACTTTGGTGAGACATATTAAAACCAAACTTTTAGATTTGGTTTTTGATCCAATTATTATATGTGAAAAAAGAAAATGGTGTGTAACTCCAAAATCAGATAAGAGATATAGAAAGCAACCCATCATCAAGAGTGGCATAGATGAAAGTGCAACAGGTAACATGTGGTTTGCTGCACCCATTTTTGTCCATATACCCTCTGGTCCTACTGTCAGCAATGATAATTGGCTATGGCAATCATAAACTTGTCTAACAACTAGTTAGCATATATATATATATATATATATATATATATATATATATATAATATATATATATATAAATTCTTTTTGAACGACGAGTTAATTATTAGTAAGTTAATAACATCAAGTTAGTAAATACGTCTATGTTAGAGATTGAACTCATGACTTTCAACAGAAACAAAAGCTTCCACTTTTCCCTTAAACCATTAGACCAATGGATCATTAGCTCTAGTTTAGTCGGCATATATCTCTATAATGTTCTTTATCTATTAAAAAACATATAGTATATCTTTGTAATAGCTATCTGAATTGGTAGCTCAGATTTTCTTAAGAACATTTGGATTTAAATTGTGTTACGAGTAATTAAGAGTGTTAGAAATAGGTATTGCTAACACTGGTGCAAAAATTGCGACTAGTATATATATATATATATATATATATATATATATATATATATATATATATATATATATATATATATATATATATATATATAAATTCTATTTGAACGACGAGTTAATTATTAGTAAGTTAATAACATCAAGTTAGTAAATACGTCTATGTTAGAGATTGAACTCATGATTTCCAACAGAAACAAAGCTTCCCACTTTTCCCTTAAACCATTAGACCAATGGATCATTGGCTCTAGTTTAGTCGGCATATATCTCTATAATGTTCTTTATCTATTAAAAAACATATAATATATCTTTGTAATAGCTATCTGAATTGGTAGCTCAGATTTTCTTAAGAACATTTGGATTTAAATTGTGTTACGAGTAATTAAGAGTTTTAGAAATAGGTATTGCTAACACTGGTGCAAAAATTGCGACTAGCCTTCGATTAGTCGTCGATTAATCGCTAATTGGAGGTTGGCCGCTTCGATTTCACCACATCGGAGGTTCTAGGTGCTAGTCGGTCAAAATCGGTCAACGTCGGACCTAGCTGGACCAAATCGTCCTAATCGGAGGTGTTCCGATGACGGCAACAACCGGATTTTCCAATTTGGCACCGGATTTGTCAATTCCGGCGCCGGATCTGCATGATTCCGTGGTGACTGGAACGACGGGAATGGGGAACGAAAGGGTTAAAGTTTATTAAATGATTTAACTAACTTTGTATGTTTCACCTTTTAACCCCCTAAATATTCACTAGTTTACAATTTAAACCCTTAAACTTGTCATTTAATACATAAAATGTTTAAAATTAATGCTATATATACATAAATATGCAAATTAATGCACAAAAGTTTGATTCGATTAATTCCGATTAATCCCGATTAATCACTAGTATGTACCACACCGCCTGACTAGCGCTTAGCGATTTCTACAACATTGATTGCTGAATATCTTTCTGTCCAAAGTACATAGGTGTTTGAGGTTTAATAAATATAGTGTGTTATGTTATTTACATGAGGAAAAAATTACTAATAATATTAGTGATAGCCATAAGTTGTACCTTGAATTATGCCTTGCAAAATTGCTAAAACAGTGAATGCAGTACAAATATATGGAAGATTGCTTTCAGTCTGAATTGCTTGTTGTACACTGGTCTACTGGTAAAATATGAGAAGATGTTCAGAAAGAGAGATCTCTTTATTTTATTTGTGTGAAATAGAAGGAACTTAATCAATATATATAGAACTCTGATGTCGATTAGGATAATATGGTAAATTATAGGTTAAGTATATTTATAACAGTATAAAGCCTATCTATGCAACTGTTTAAAAAAACCTTGCTAGTGACGGATGTTGATCTTATGTGAAAATTGTTTAAAACTTTTATAGTGAACGATTCGTCCTTTAATCTTTTAATGTATGATGCTTTGTGATGAGCAATGTTGTATGGTATTCATGTAAGATTTTTGGTGCCTCCTATTGTAAAGAAATACCACATGATCATAACCGTTTGAGTTACATTCCATGCATCTACGAGAGTCACCTAACTTAATCCCATATCTTTCGTAACTTTAGGATAGCGAAATGTTCGTATTACAACATTTCTATACTTCCTTACTAGACAGGATCTACCCAGAAAGATAATGCAATTTCACTTAATTAGCTATGACACTTCTGCATCTATAATTTCTCATTCTTTGATAAAAGATGATAAGAGTTGTTGACTAGACAACCTTTAACATATTTAGAGGATAAATTTTGTTCATATTAAATGTTTCAAGATCTCCTGAGTGTGATTTGATTAATAGGAATAATATAATGCTCGATCTACATACTGAGTCATAAATTTGTTATGTCATTTTTATTTCAAACTCTCTGTTTAATAATTTTGAATTCTTTTCTATTTTATGAAGGAGATAGAATGATATCTCAACATATATTGTAATATTTGTAAACTTGGTATTGTTGTTTTACTAAAAACAAATGGACATACTATATTGCATTCATATTATTTTCATAACGCTCTTTCAAAGAAATCATTATGTAGATTATATTGTATTCAACCCGGCTATTTTAGCCATACATATCTTATTAATGTAATAAAATACATTACCGAGATTTTGATATCTATGCGTCAGAAATTTACATTTACAATCCTTCATATACTTGTTTTTATTTTGACCAATTATTTTAATAAACACATTACATATATTAATTCAACTTTCTAATTTAAAAAAGATCTATTTACTATTTTTTAATTCAAATTTATAAACTTTAATAATCATATTGAATTTATAATACCCACATTACATATATAAATATCTATATAGAGAGTCGGAGGGTTCAATTAAGTGAAGATTAATAGATGATTACAGAGATAAACTAAAAGACTTTGATGTTTTAAACAACAAAATGACATTAAGAAAATAAAACTAGCAAGATGTCAGTAAAGTCTTACAAAGAAGAATAAGAAATGAAATACATAGATCGACACCAATCTAACCAGACAAACTCTTAAATTTAATTATGTGTTTAATCTAATTAGATGAATAGAGTTTTATGTCCTCGTTCTTTAAAGGGGAGCAAGTATATCTTCTAAAAACCAACGTGTTTTGTCGCCTTTCAAATAAACCAAAGAACCATGTTGATAAGGGCTCTTCTCATCTTGGACAAGCGTTTAGACAGATAAGACCCAGTCGATTGATGACCGAGACTAGTTTCTAATATAGTTTTCTTGAAGAATTGCACCAACAAATTTCCTCAGCATCTCTTATCCAATTCCAAGAATCCTTTTTAAATGGAAGATTAGCATCTTCTATACATCTTCCATATCCTTGGTCAAGTTTCTCAACTGTAAAGCTTCTCTACCCATTCTAAGCTCTCTCTTCCAATCCCAAACGAGAAGCACTCCCAATTTGGCATTCTCCTTTTAGACGCACTTTGTGAAACTTAGGAATTTTCAAAGGATTCAATGGGATAAAGATGAAAATATTTGTCTTTAAGAGCAAGCTCCTTGCACCATTTGTCTTTCCAAAATCAAACATTCTATTACCCGAACCAATCGTCTTTTGAAAAAAGCTATGCAAGGAAAGACCTAGTTCTCTGAACTCCTTATGAATGATAGAGATGTCAAACCTAACTCCAATCAAACCTTTGTGGCTAAAGACATCCCATCAGTTCTAGAAAGCCCTAATATAACATGACCAAATATTATCCTCATCCACCTTAAACCTCCACCAACATTTAGCAAGGTGGTCTAGTCTTAGTCCCAGATCAATCAAGATACTATTTTGACAATATATGACTTTACCAAAACTTAAGTTTGTATGTGTTTTATGTGGAATTTATGGAAGTATTACTTTACAAGAGTGAAAGAATGAAGTGTGTTTGCTAGTTATTCTTCATCAACTAATTCTATATGAACAACAATGAGGTGTTCTGATGATGATCAAAGAGTGTAGGCATAAGACTCCTTGAATTGCTTTCTTGCTCAAACTCTTAAAACACTCGCACCTTCTCTTTATGCTTTGGATTGCTATTTATGAATAAACAGTTCGTTTATTCCTGTTCAAGTTACAAACTAATCTCATAGAGACTCGTAAAGATGTTGTCAACTTGTGTTGATGTAATCGAGCTTATATAAAGAAGATATTCTCTAAACAAACTTCAAATACCTTGAAGTTGTTAGTAGTAGTGAGAACTCTGAAGGTGATCTTAATCTTATAATCTTTATTAATATTTTGATATGAAGATGATGAGCCAGAGCGTTTCTAATGTAGACACTAGACCCTCTAATCCTTGTTTGGTTATATACCACCATAATCAGCCCTGAGGAGTGCCAAAATAGACCTCCGTCCAGGGTCCACTCGCTCAAGGGGCTGAAATTTTTAGAAAAACAAAATACCCAAATCCTATTTTAGAAAAACAAAATACCCAAATCCCATGAGCCATGGTCCGTTGATATTTGTTATTTTGTTTAATTGTTTTATATGGTGAATTAACTCAATTGAGTAGCCCACCTAAAAAATAGAAATCGAGACATTCACAAGTGGAACAGTCGAAGGTTGAGATGTGCAATGCAGCAAGGCCTTTGTGCGACTCTCGACCTTGTTAGTTGTTTGTGGAATTCTGACTTCATGAGTTATTGGTTTTCTATTATGGTGTGTCATTGAAATACTATAATTTTGCTATGTTTATTGATAAAACGCTTGTTTTCGTTGAAGCAAACTAGCTTATATAATTTAATTTGTTAGAGCTTATGGGTATTTTTTCGGCTTGTCCTGGGCCCTAAAACCCTCAGGATTGGCCAAGCATACCAACCACTTGGTATTTTGACTAGATAAGTGATGTAGCGCACGGAATAAAATCGAATCTCAAACATATTGATTCTGCAAATACCCGTGATGATCTTCACCCAAACCTCGTTTCCACGGTCGTTTTGACCGGTAGCACGTCAGAAACGGAGGCTCATAGCCCAGGTTATGCCCATTTTCGTGCAGCGCTGTCTTGGGCCTCCAAAAACATTAAGGCCCGGTCTTCAACACTTGGGCCCGCATCAATAAGCCTAGTCAAGAGTGTTTTTTGGGGTGCAAACAAGCCAAGCTGGTCATGTCGAGATCGAATCGATAGAAAGCTCAAAATGAGCCGAGCCTTATCGAGCCCAAGCCGATCCCGAGCCTGAAAAAAAGCTCATTTAATTGTCGAGCCCAAGCCCGGAAAATAGCTCCTTTAATTATCGAGCCCGAGCCGACTCGCGAGCCTAAATGAGCTTTTTACTTATGTATTTTATATTTAATTTATAGAATATATTTAAATAAATAATTTTTATTATATATAAAACTTGTTTAATATCTCGTGTAACACATAAGTTGAATAAATAAAATATTAAATAGTTAGTAATAAAAAAATATTAATGATTAAATGATATTTTAAGATAAGATATTATTGAAATTATGTATGAGTTAGGACTTTAAATAATAAAACGATGATATCAGTTTTTAATCTTTTCTTTTTAATTTTTTTTGTTTTTTTTGAAAAAAGTTGTTTTTTTTTAATATTTTGTTTCAAACTAAACCGTTTTTAAAAAAAAGTAATTTTTAAAAATTTTCATATTATAGCTTTGAAGTTTAATTATTTTCATTTTGTAAAAAATTATCTTTCAAAAACACATGTTTTAAATATTTCGTATTTTAAAAAAGTTTAATGTTTTAGTAAAATTTCTTATTTTATAGAAAGTTATTTATTTAGAAATTGTATTTATAGAGAGATCTCTTTCTTAATTTTTAAATAAGAATTTTAATATGAAAAAAAAGAATTAAATAATATGATTGGTAGTTAATGTAAGTATTTATTACGGAAAAAAGGAGAGAAAATTTGATTTAGGAGGTGTAGATTTATGCCACGTGTTTCTAAAAAGCTTATTTTATAAGTGTATCATTAATAGAGTATCAGAAAAACACTAAAAACGCTCCTAATCACCTACCACATCAAATGAATATTAGTTTTTTATAATCTCTAAAAACATTCCAATAAGAAGACTCAAAAACATCTAAAATTTTTGCCAAATCATCACTATCTATTTTATTTTCATCCACTATTCTCTTTCACTTTATTTATTTTACATACAAAAAATACACTTCATCTATTAGTGCCCCAACCACCATTCATTTTTTCAAGTTCATGATGATGAAGTTTTGCATCAAAAAACAAGGCCCAATAGCAATGCTAACAAAAAACAGCCACGTAGGAACAAAAAATGACCACAAACTCCTTATTGGAGATGGTCTAAGTATTAACAGATATGATATAAACAATTAAATAATATGATTAAAAAATCAATAACAAAATTGTAAGAGTAATTTTAGAGGCTGAGGCAAACCAAAGTTCTCTCAACAAGCACACTGAAGTACAGAGAAATTACTTCGGAAGATTTGATAAATGCACAAGAAAAATCTCTAAGTGTCAAATCTTCTGAAATCAAAGACCAATTCTTCCGAAGCCAAAGATGAAGTCTTTCGAAGCTTCAAGACAAAGTTTTTTGAAGCCAAGAGACTGATTACTTCAACAAACAGAGAAGACATGCTTTATCTGACATGCTTTTGACAAAAGCTGAATTGCATTTTGCTGCCATACCAACTTATACAAGTTGGTGATATCTCCATACTTTTGTCAACTGTAGATTAAGGTCTTTTCGTCTGTAACTTTCTACTCTTGTACTTTTAAAATATTTGTAATAGATTAGGATGTGAGCTATGTCAAGTTATAGTCACTAGTCAAAAAGGAATTTGTCTTTTGATTTTATATTGATCTTGTTGTCTAGATTAGTGTTCCAACTGGCCTTCAAAGTATGACCGGCTGTAACAATTATAAAACACTTGAGAGCAATATACATCATCTTTAAAAACCCATACTTGTGTTCTGCTTGTGTTCTTTACTCTTGTTCTTTGTTTTATTTGCCGGTTCCCTATTTGATCTGTTAAGTGTTAGTCTCTCCAACCTTGTGAAACTGTTGCATCACCCTTAACAGGTCGTGCATAAATAATAAAGGAGCCGAACCCGAGCCGAGGTCGAGCTTAAAAAAATAAAGCTCGGAACAAGCTCCTCTTAAGCCAAAACGAACCGAGCTTGAGTCTATAAGAGCTCGGGATCGGCTTGGCTAGACTCGCTTGCACCTCTAACTGCTTTCATCTTGATTAACTTCATTATCCATGTTTCTTTGATAATTATACAAATATGACTAACAATTTGTTCTATCAACTACTGAACTCTTAATATATTTTAAAAGAGTCGATGGAAAATAATGTATTGGAATTCAAATTACAAACTATAAATCTAGTTTCAGTACTCATTTCCTATTACATCAAAGTGAAGAGCATACTTTTCCTATATACTTCTTGTTCATTCCTTCTATAGATACTTCAAATCAGATCTCTATGCTATCCATTAATCAATCAATTGAATCATTTGAGATTTTAATGGTTCAGGGTTCAGGTTCTCAAATTTCAAAATTCTACTTTTGATGTAGAGAAGAGTGGTTAATGAGTACTTCCACACTTTAGTTTCCTTGAAGAGCTTTGCTATTCTTGTTTGTTCCAATAAATTACTCCATGGCTTTGTGCTCTTGGAATGATTTTCCCTGATCATAAGTGCTTCACATTAGTGGGAATCCCATTGTAAGAGATAACTTATTTATTATACCATCTGTTTCTAAAGCAAGCCCATAGTTTTGCTTGGAAAATATTAAGTACAACTTTGACTAGCTACACTAATTCTCCTAACTTCCCTCCTGATTTTGGCAGCTTAATGAGGATGCCTTAAAAAGAATTGTTTAAGGCTTATCAGATCTTTGTGGTGTAGGTTGTTAAAGCTCTACTATCTTTTTGGTGTGGTAGAACAAAAAACGATCTTTCTTTTACCCATGCATCAGGATCAGCAAAATGGTCTCTTACTTTCATCTCGTTCGTACTTTCTTTATATGATACATGTGAGGATCTGTAAGATTATGATGTATCATATCAAGGAAATACCCCATCAGTTTTGATGATGTTGTTGTCATTGTTGAGACTGCTAACGTACGTGATCTTCTTCATGCTTTGGCACTTTTAGAGTAACAGCATATGAACCGCAATTCACATCTCTCTTGCTTCTTTAGCTCTGCTTCAAGTGCATATCAACATTTATGGTTTGAAATTAGTATCAATATTATGATATGTTTAGTGGTTAATACATTAAATACAATTTATAGAAGAAATAATTACAATTTAGGAATTTTGATAATCATAATTAATATTATTTATAACATTTATAACTATAAGTATTTTATTTTTATCCACATAGCCATTTAATATCTTGCTCTAAACTAAACACCCCCAATCTTTTTAACTGCCTTTTAGCATGTCACAACTATCATAGAATTCTTTGTACAACTATACTGCTCAAGAATATCTCCTCTGTACAATTCTCAATTCTTGACAACTATAAGAAGAAATTTTTTTGCCCTTGCCGGGATCGAACCCGGGTCACCCGCGAGAAGGCAATGATTAGCTGACAGAGATGTGCCAGGTTTCCGGTCACTAGTGTACGTGCTCGTGCGTTTTACATAAGCACAATGGAGATTAGATATTTCTTTTATCCAATTAAACCATGAATAATGTTTCCAAGACGAGAACTAATGCTCCGGTTGGACTGGAAACCAAATACATAAGCGGTCCACTTGTGTGTTTTTGATTCGCTTTTATTTGAATCAGTCTGCTGTTAGTTGGAATGTGTGGCCGGATCCGATTAAATTTTTTTAATTTTTTATGTTTTTTTTTTCTTTTGAAATTTTATTTAATGCTCTCTTTATTATTTTAAAGTACATATTTGATTTATTTTAGGATTCAACTTTATTTATAATCTAAATCCGCATAAAAAAATAATTTGTTGTTATAATCTTTCTCCCACACTGTCTTATGCAATGTGATTTTGTTTGTTGTCGGCTTAACTCATCGGTAACTATACAATCGAATACCAATACCGATTCCGATAATACCAACACCAACAACAATGATGTTCATTCATAATCGATTCGGTTCGTCGCACTACCGCAACAATAACAACACTCGCTATAGTCTACTATACAAAAAACACTCGATTTTAAATAAACTTCGTTTTGAAAAATTATATCGGTGTATCGACAAAAAAAGATAAAGAAAATCACGCATTTCATTATTTTTATGTAATGAACGGAATTTATTACATAATGACAAAATTATTAGAAAAGGAAACGTGTTTAAAACATAACTCAAACATGCTAAAGGGGTGCAAATGAAATTATAAAAAAAACTAAAGATGTTAAACTTTAGAGGGATGAAAATTTTAAAAAACTAAAGTTTTATGGTAAAATTGAAGGACTACATATACCATTGGCTTAAACCAAAAACAAAAAAAAAAAAATTGTAGCACTGAAGTTTTATTAATATATAATAATTTGTTATAAATTTATAAATTTAGTATTTAAATTATTTATTGAAGTTTAAACGAACTGTACGACTAGTGAACCAATAAAACGTTTGATTCAATATGTGATTTGGTTCTGATAACGTAAACCATAAATCTATTATAACATACAAGTCTTGTAATCAAGTATGTCATCTTTTTCTTAAATAAAAGGATCCCGTCCTTGGTCATATCATTGTTTAGAGGAAGTGAGGGAAAAAAAGAAGAAAGGAATGACCTCTCAAATTGTTTAATAAGATATACTTTTCATTTCCACTTTAAAAAATTCTTACACAAAAACAAACACGCACAATACGTTAGATTAAAACTCGTGTATTACACGGGTTGCACAATCAAAATGATAAAATTCATATAATTGTAACAACTTCTAGTGACTGAAACAAAATATTTAAAATTTACAACAATATTTCACAAATTTTCGAATATTTTTTGTATACAAGATCTTTTGCTTTTATGTGTAACATCACCATCTTTATCTATAATTAAAAGTTTTAGTTTGTCTCCCATTTTAACCCTGGATAGTAAAACCTACGGTTGTCAACCTATGGTTGTCCATACATAAAAACTAGATGTCATAAATACAAACAAATCGTGGATAGTGATTGTCTTATGTTATTGTCATTGTAGAACATACATCAAGTGGAAACCATCCTTTAAAAAAACTTGAAAATCTTGTCAGAAGGTGTGCTAATCTGAAATTAGTTATTATTTTTTATTCTTGAAAAATAATTATAAAATTAACTAATTACAAAAATAAATAAATTCAAGTGAATATACGTTATATAATATTTTTTAACTTCTTAATATAGTTATCACATTATAACTTTCATACATATTTATTTAATATATATATAAACAAACGTAAATTTATACATAAGAATTAGATTTTAGAGTAAACTTTGTTCTTGCTTCATATGGTTTGGTGTAAATAACAGTTTTCATTCAAAGGTTTTAAAATCTTGATTTTACTTTTTGTGATTTATAATTCATCTCAATCAACTTCAACTCATTAACGCCGTTAAATGATTCTATTTAAATTCAAAGGCAAAAACGTCTTTTCAGATACAAGGACTAGTTATGTAACTTATCAAACTATTTCTGTTAATTACTTATAACCAAACCATATTTTCTTATCCACCTGACCACCCCTGTCGCAACCTTCATTTCTGGCACGACCTTCCGGTCCGGCCTCCACCACCGCCATAACCACCACCTTCTCAGACCTCGATTGAACCCTAAACTATCCCAGCCAAAAAACGCCTCCCCTGACCACCTCTTTCACCACCAAAAAACTAAAAATCACAACCTAAAATAGCCAAATGGTTATACTCTTTATAAACAGAAGTGAATAAACAAGGTTTAGCGAGCTTGTAGTTGATTTCTGCATAGAGTTACAACAATTTATATAAAGGCTAAATGAGAGGGGGCATATGCAGATGTTATGAAACCTAAAAAGAAGAAGAGGGCAACAATCGTAAGAATTTTTCTACAAGAATCCGATGATGGAGAAGGCGATTCCACCACCACTGCGGCCCTCCGATGAGTAAGTAAAATGCCTAAATAGAAGCCCAAATCATAGCCGTAAGAGGATTAAAGTGGCGGTGTGTAAGAGGTTAGGGTGACGATGTTAACATTGGTGCGATGGGTGTCTTGGAGGTGCGATAGCTTTGGGTGTGATGAATTTGAATTACTGTGATGGTGATGGTGATGGTATGGAGAAACATGGTGAGTGCCCGTGGTTAGGGTCACCAATTGAGTGCGAGAAGGAAGATAGTGACTGAAATGGTGGAGGTGGAGGTTGACGGTGGTGGCTGACTTGGTGGATGTGAGGTCGATGATGGTGGCTATGTTGGTGAAGATCAAACTTGATTTGGGGTTTCAATTTAACTCTATATGCAATTTACTAAAATGGTCCTTATGTTAAGTTTGATTAATTACATAACTAGCCTTGTATACAAAAAGAAGTAAATGTCCTTGAATATAACAAAATTATTTAAAGGTGTTAATGACCACAAAAAGCAAACCACAAGAACTAAATTAAGATTTTAAAACCTTTAGATGATCATCATTATTTACATCAAATCATATAAAACAAAAACAAAATTTACTTATAATATATTTGTTACTTTAGATGATAGTTAAAAGTCAATAGATTAATGAAATTAATAAATTTAGGGATTTTTACACATTTATCCTTCTTAAGATCATAAATTACATATTTCTTTAAAAAAATAAATCAATTACATATTTTCCCTTCCTAACACATATATATATATATCACATATTTAAAATTTCATTCAAATTAACCTATTAAATGACTATTTTACTTCGTTTTAACTTAGGTTTATTTACATATGGATGTTTTATAATTATAATTGTTTAAAATTTTTGACAATTATATTTTATATATGGAGATATAACTTTGATTATTGGTTATTGTTATTTTGAAATAAAGTTTTAAACGATATGTATTTTTGTTATTTTTATTTATATGAGTTAATTACACGAATAGTCCCTGTGTATGTGATTGGTGAAATAACAGGTTCGAGTACTAACTTTTTTGAGTAACAAGTTTGGGTTTTATGCTTTTGATTTTGTAATGAGTTTAGGCATTAAGACTAATTTTCGTTAAATTTTTCGTTAAATTAGAGTAAAATGACCAAATGCCCTTTTAATAAAACGAAAGAGGCATTTATGTAATCACCTTATTCTAACCAGGGACCATTTATGTCATTACGCAAAATTAAAAACCCACCCCTAGCCCTAACCACTGATGAAGAAGAAGGCCGTGACAGGTCTGGTTAGCGGCAGAATCAACACAGTGGTGGTGGATGGCAGGGTTCGTTACCGAGCAAAGGGTGGAGATAGTGGTGGTTATAGGTGGAAGAGCTTCCAACAATGGCAACTAGCTAGGGGCGAGGTCGGTGGTATTAGGGTTTGACAAACAAACTTGAAGCGGCTAAAATCTAGGTGCCGGCCAGAAGTGGTGTAATGGTTTCAAGTGATGGCGCAATGATAGGGAAGAAGGATAGGGAAGAAGACTTAACCACAGTGGTGGACGGCAGGGGTGGTTACCGGCGGTGGTGGACAACGGGAATGGTTGTCGCCGGTGGTGGACAGTCGGGGTGCTTCCCCACGGTGGTGGACAGCAGGAGTGGTGGCTGGCAGTGCTGGACAAGGTGGTTGCCGATGGTGGTGGAGAGCACAGGTGGTTGTCGGAGGTGCTAGTGACTAGCTATTCATGTTTGCCCGACAAATGGTTTGGGTATGCATATGTATGATTAAATAACACAAATGGTCATTTTAAATAAAATAGAGCTAATTACAAAAATGGACCTTTTGTTTAAAAAGGGCATTTTGGTCAATTTACATCGAGTTAACAAAATTTAGTCTTAATACCCAAACTTGTTACGAAATTAGAAGCATAAAACTTAAACTTGTTACTCAAAAAATTAATACCTAAACTTGTTATTTTTACTAAACCACATGGACTATTTGTGTAATCAACCCTATTTATCTAGAAGACTTGAACTCAAGAAAATATGTAAATGATATTTTTAAGAAGTGAAATGTGTAAAAATACTTTTGTGAAAATACGAGTAAAATAATCATTTATTAAATAAATTTGAATAAAATGTGTACGTATGTTATATATATGTTTTAGAAAGGAAAAATATGTAATTAATTTTTTGATTTGGGTAAATATTTAATTAATGAATTTAAGAAAAATAAATATGTAAATACCCCAAAAATTTAAATGTACTAAATTAAGTTATAGTTATCCACTTTAGAAGGGTAATAGTTTGCAATTGAAAAAAAAAAGGCGGCCATAGAAGTGTAATGGCTTGATAAGTGGCAAAAAAAAAGTTTAGTTTTTTATTAGAGTTGTTAGATATTAATATACATACATGATTAAGAAACTATCTATAGTAACATTACATGTTAACGTAAGTACTTCAACAATATATACTTGAGTTGGAAAAGTACTTCAATGATATATATTTAAGTTCGAAGACTTACTGGCAATTTACCCAACTCTGGATCAATACATTGTTCTACACATGTTACAAAATTACATTGTAAATTTTAAGAACAAACTAGACGTGCTACAAATATACAAAAGCAATACATATATGGTATATTTATTTAAATACGACAGCCATTGGAAGAATGATCAAACAAATCAGTATATTTTCCCTTTACGTATACTCGTCCCTAGCATCGTCACCCAAATCGATTAGTTATTGGTGACAAGAAAAACAAATTCGATATGTACATTCACTTCTCGAGATGTTTAATGGTTTAGCCTTTCTTATATCTGAAAGAATTGCTCGTCCTCATGCTCATCATCAACAAAGATTTCACTGGCACGTGGTTCGCTTCAAATAACCCTTTTAGCGTCATCTTGATAACAAACCACAATTGTTTCAATTCAATATTTATCAAAGGAGAAAGTGCATGATACACTAGTTGTGCTTATAATGTTAGATATAACACATCACTAATCTTTAGCCTTGATTTGAATTTGATGTCCACCAAACCGTGTTTTGGGTCCACTTCAACCTCGTGGCTACTATTAAACCATGTAAGTTTTGAATAGCACAACAAACACAATCATCAACATGAGGACTAATGCCATAACATCTAAGCTCTAACACCGAGCAATTCATAATAGTCGGATGTATCTTTATCTTTATTTTTATAGTTTAATATAAGAGTAACTTGAGATGACATGTGGCAGCACCACAATCATCCTTATCAAAATTTTTTCGCATCTCTCTCATATTAAATAATTACCTTAATTATTAATAATATTATTTAATAATTTTTTAGATGTAATAAATTAAGAAAGAAATCTATTCATTAATGTCATTTCTAAATAAATAAATTTCTTATAAAATAATATTTTTTTTTCTAAAGCATAAAACTTTTTTAAAAATAGGAAATATTTTAAAATTAGTATTTTTAAAAATTCAATTTTTTAAAAACCTAAAATAATCAAATTTAGGAGTTATAATAAGATAATTTTTAAAAATGATATTTTTATACGGTTTGTTTTAGAACAAAATGTTTATTTTTTTGAAAAAAAAATTTTAATTTTTTTTTTAAAAAGTTGATATCACTGTTTTATGATTTATAGTCATTTATCATATGTAATTTCAGTAATATCATATATTTAAATATCATTTTATAATTATTAATTTTTATTATATTAATATTTTATTTATTCAACCCATGTAATACACGGGTTTACTAAATCTAATTCTCAATATAATAAGAACCCACCCTTATCCAAATATCACAATTATTAGTGACCTCCCCAAGAACAGGTCCTTGGGTATGACACTTGTATCCATTTATGAAATATCTTTTATACAAACATAAAGATCGGATGCTTCTTTGTGCTAGAGTTATCAAATGATCACCTCCCTCGAATGTATTGTGATTAAACTAAAAATAAAGAAAAAAACACTAATTAGTTAATTTACACATATGAATTAGGGTACTCACCTTTTCAAATTGACATTCTTACGTGTTTTTAGAACTAACTAGTCAAGCCTTTCTAATTTTCTTTTTTAGCTAAAACATCCTTAGCACTACGATAAGTATACCATACACATTCTCCAAACAAGCTAAGGAAAATTTGAACCTCTATATAGTTCAACAAGAAATGTTGGGATCCTAGATATCTCATCAGCTATGAGCATCATTTGTGTCTCCATTAATGAATAATCTACAAGATGCTACCATAAATAGGCTTCTACGAGACGGTACCCAAAAATATGCTTCTACGAGACAGTACCTTAAATATACTTATCCTATCACTTGTAGTCAAATTAGTGGTTGTATAGTTAAAAGTTAGATTAACAACCATAAAATTATAAATAGAAATAGAATGATTTTTAGGAAAATGTAACCAATGAGCTATATAAAGTGATATTAAAGTGGTGCCGTCATCATGTTTACTTGTCTAATATTTAAAAAACATAAGAACTATGTAAATGGTGTATGTATGAGTATAATATTTTTTCAATAAGATTTTCGTATAGATTCAGTTTTAAATAATTTTTATTTATACTAAAGTGTTGGTAAGAGTTTAGTATCAATCTATAAACACACTTAGCTTATTCAACAACGTTAATGATTGACTATCGAGCTTTGATTTAAAGATAATGATTAGTTTGCTTTAAGGTGACCAAATTTTTTGATTTTTAAAATGATAATTTAAATAACAAAAAGTTAAGTAAAGTTTGAGACTTTTGGAGGTAATTCAATGAAATAAGGGTTTCATAGGTTCTACTTTAGTAACTGTGATGTATTGTGTGGTGCGATTATAGATATAGATTAACGTAGTTATGTTAAGGTTTATAAACATGAGCCAACGCGGAGTTATCGTAAACCGGCTTCGTAGTAACAAAGAAAGTTGTAACGAGTAACTTACAAAACAACTATTGAGCCCCTAGTGGTGTAGATAATGTTTGTTCATCATTTTAACATGTAATTTCTAAAAATATAACTTAATGTTAGAAAAAGAGTTGAGTAAATTCATTTTAAACATACCATTATTTTAGAAGACTGTAAAAATTACTGTAAATTTCTCAAACTAATAAAAAAAATCTACAAATGATCAGAAAGTTAAGGTGATATGATTTTTAATAATCATTTTCTAGTTTATTAGTCATGAGTTTGTTATGAATACTGGTTAGTTTATATGTTTTTCAACCTTGTATGACACTCACAATTAGAAATCATATTTTTATAACTTTCTACATAAATATACATGCTATCCATAAAAAGTTTACTTAAAATTACCATAAAATTAACATAACATAAAACACTTAATCAGTACATAACAAATTACATAAGTTTCATAAAATTAAAATGATAATAAGAGTTTTACTCATAATAAGCTTGAATATAATAACAAAGGTAGCAGATAGTAATGAGATCATTGGTAAGTTGGAACAATCAAACCAATGATCTACTATGAATGATGTTCAAACGAGCGCGAGCTTCTTTTAAGTGTTAGATGGACCTCCTTAGCCTTCTAAGGACCTTTAAGACTAGATTCCTAAGGAGAAAAAGTAGAGTTTCGTCCCTCTAAAAGCTCATTTCAAAGTTGTAAATAAGCTGCTATTTATAAGCTCTTTGAAGTGTTAGGCAACCGTGCCTCCCAAGGCATGGCCCGTTGCTAATACGAAGTATGTAAAAGTTGGTCGGCTCGTACACATAGTGATTGTTAGGTACGCCACCGTGCCTCTCGTCAGGGGATAGTATTTTTGTCTAGTCAAGTTGATAAACACAAGGGTGTGCTAAATTTAGCACGATGTGTGTTTCAGGCTAGCATGGGGGCGTGCCTCATGAGGCACGACCCATGCTTGGATTCTGGAGCTCGATTTTCTTCAATTTCCTTCTTGTTTGATCTCCTTTTATCCATTTTGGTGTTTTTTAAATATGAAAACACAATTTAACAAATTTAAGTATCAATTCATCAGTTTTAGTAAGAGTTTTGGGAATAATAAATGTGTAATTAATATATTTTATATATATAATTTGGAGCACATCAGTAAATAAAAATAATATATAATTTGACCCGCTTTTCATGACGAACTTACGTTGCTCGAGCAGGTATGAAAGCTAGAGGTAATGCAATTTAATCCACGTGCTACGACGAGGACGTGATGGTAATTTATCGATATCGATTCGTTTTTTACGGTGTGTAAAAAATGAAAACAAAAAAAACACTTGAATTTGTTTAAAATAGATTTGGTTAAATTTTACTTAAATAATGTGATGGACATAAAGTTTATTGATCTTCGACATACTCGCTGTGGCAAAAGAAAGATAAAACCCAATAATATAGTCATAGTATAAGTTATTACCCTTATATGTTTGTTTCATTATTTTTTATATCAAACAATCTTAAGCAAGTTATTATCCTTATATTAACTCACCGTCAAATAAATAGTTATTTCTAGGCTATAATTTTGCATGCGGTGGGGTTATTTATACCCAATTTGAGCTCCAACAAGACCTTTCTAGAGAGAGATAGAAAGAAAGAGAGAGTAGGTCTGGCTGGTGCTTGTAGCAACGCCTAGGACGGTGGTGGTATGCTTGTTGCTGGGTTTCGATGGTCGTTGGCGTTTGCGACCTGCGATGATTATCGCTGTGACGTAGGTTATCCTCCTAGTTGTCATTAATGTTCATAGTTTTGATGGTGGTGGCAGGGTTGTTATTTCTGTCTAGAGGCCCCTAGGGTTTTCGGAGTTGTGTGATGGTCCTAGCGATGACGGCGGTGGTCACCCTTTAGGGTTTGTAGATCTGGTTATCCTGCCTCCAACGATGTTACCTCCTAGTAGTTATTCGGTCGGTACATGTCGTGACCTCCCGAATATTATTTTATATTGGCCCCTCTACCCGTCAACGTTGTCATTAGCGGTGGCTCGCCCCTGCCATGAGCTTGATGTTGACGATGGTGGTGGCGATGATGTTCAGGCCGATTTGAGCTATGGCGATGATGATGAGGTCTGCCTCATCTGACTAAGATTCTAGTTAGCCATGTTGTTTGTGTCATGGTAGAGATGTCGATGACGATGAGCTATCCCTTATCTAAGACTAGCTGTGTTTGGGTATTTTGTTTTAGTGCCTATTGTTGTGGCTATGATTGGAGTGCAAAACCCGTGTTGGTTGTCATGGCTTGACAGCCGTTTATGGCATGCATGCAACCATACTGGACAACGGTTCTAAGCTCGGTTATTACTAGATTATTGTTATTGTAAATTGTTTGTTGTTTAGGTGTCTGTTTGGCCATGATTGCATTCGAAAAAAATATGTCTGTTATAATGGGGTGATATGTGTCTGCAGCCGTGACTAGAATTCGATTCTGAGCCTATTATTTAGTTAGTGATGCACATACGGCTATGATGGATTATTTAAACCATATTTGATGCTTCATTCTACGCGTGCATGAATTTAACCGGTTGTATAAATTATGAACATGAATTACATGAACCCTCATAGGTGATATAGTACATTTATACAAGATAGAATCTTTTTTGGCATTACCTCATACCGCGTATTTGTTATACTAAAATCAATCTCTCCCATAAGCAAACAAAAAGAGCTAAAAAGGATATTAACAAACTTATGTGTCTTAACTGTACATAGAAAAACTTTAGCTGCAACTCCTAGGTTGCTTTTTAATAATAGTTATGTTAATATAATTAGGGCGTAGTTCATCGCATATTTGCATGTTTGTCCCTTTCCTTACAATCGACAAACGATCTTTTAAATTCTGTAATCACAAAATAAATTAGAAACATAGTTTTCTATGAAAGTTTCTAATATATTTTTATTAACAAGATATACTTACAGTTTGCAGGATGTAAACTTTCTAGCTCTTAAATACAAGTCACGTTATTACCATACTGTCTCCTTGGACAATTAAGGGACAATTAAAAACTACAAATCTTTATTGAGTTAATAATTAATTTTAACTTGTAAAGTTTGATCTAATATCATCAAATCATAAACGGTTTATCTGAAACCACCTTTTCAAGAATTACTAATTTGAAGGCCCAAAAGTTCAAAAATTGATAATAAAGAGGCAATATTATCAACCAACGATGTTAGAGGGCTATACAATTGAATAGAGAGGCTCCAATAATATATTTTTTTGTGTTGTCGGTTATATGTAATTTTGAGTAGAAAATCATACAAATATGACAGTCAAATTGTTAAACGAAAATTTCAAAATTCAAATGTTGAAAAGGCGAGCGTCTTAATGAATTAAGCGTGTCATGAAAAGAGAAGGTGATGGTGGTATGAGCGTTGTGTGCTTGTGATCTCATTAATTAAAAAGATGGTGGAAATTTTAGAGGTGATCTTGTGAGGTGCTTATTAATCAATCCACAGGCTCCTTTTCTCTCTCTCTCCATGCATACATATATATGCATACATACATATGTGTGTATACATTAATTATTTAATTAATACATTGATTAATTAATTAATTAGTTAAATCTCTTAACACTAAATAATTTTAGCTTTCATAGTTTGTTGTAGTGTTCATTAATTAGACACAAGTTTTAGAAAGTGTTTAACCCATATGCATGATCTTCAAGGCAAGAGAATAACAACTTTGGACTTGAGAAATAAAAAGGTGCACTTTATCATTCTTTTATTTTTAATATCTAATATACATTTCCGTAGAAGATGAAGTAGCTAGACAGGAAGTATACAACCCCATATCACGTTTCTATAACTAATTAACTATGCTCATTAACAAATAATAATGAAAGTTGGAAAAAAAAAACAATAAATAAAGCAACAATTTCCTTAAGGCTATCTATTAAAGAATGTAATAATTTATTTTTTAAAATGGTATAATTTATTACTAATTCTATTAGCAATGGGTAAATATTAATATAAAAATTATTAGAAACTATTACAGATTTCTTTTTTTCTTTTTTGTGCATGTATGTATAATTTAAGTCAGTCAAAGCCATCCCTAGCAGACCAACTAGGGCACGTTACTTAGAGATAAACCTTGCATCATCAACCTTGATCATGATGCATATTGCAGACATCCAGACCATACTACACACACATATATAACATGTATATGTATATGTGTGTATATATATATACAGATCTGTCTCCATTCTTTGTCCATTTGTTCATGGTGTATCCCCACTCCCCTTTCTCCATGATTCACTAATTGATTACTGAATTCTGGACCCATTTGCTGCAAACTACAAGAGATTTTGTCTTTTAGGGTTTTATTTCTTTGGTCAAAAGTCTTTCTTGATTTGTATATATATACATACATATGGAGAAAGATGATAACAACTACTCGGTATGAACACATGAACCCTAACATATAACTATCTTTTTGCATCACCATGTTGTTTTACACTGAATTCCAACTCTTGCAGGGAGGTTTTCTTGGGGTGGACTTTAATGGTGACTATGAACATGAACATGATCATGACCATGATGATAATAATGATCGTCATCATCACATTCATCAGCTTCAACAACAGCAACAACAACAACAGTTTGTGGTGAAAAACCCATATGAGAATGGTAATCACATGGTGGATTACATGCTCAACAATCCAATACAACATCTACCTTCTGGTGGTTTTTGTAGCTCGAATTCGTTAGATAAGTTAAGCTTTGCAGATGTGATGCAGTTTGCAGATCTTGGACCAAAGTTAGCTTTGAATCAAAACAAAACATCTGATGATCATGGTGAAGATCAAGAAACAAGGATAGATCCGGTTTACTTCTTGAAGTTTCCGGTTTTGAATGAAAGGGTTCAAGAAGATCATCAATCTTTGTTGGCGCCTCTTGGAGAAGATGAAATCGAGCAGCGAATTGTGATTGAAGGAGGTGAAAGAGAGGAAGAAACTAGGGTTTCAGAAGGAGTTCAATATGCTGGTGAAGATGTTCATAAAACCCTGGTTGCAGATGGGAAGAACAAGAGAAAAAGACCAAGAACTATCAAGACTAGTGAAGAAGTTGAGAGCCAAAGAATGACTCATATCGCGGTCGAAAGAAACCGAAGAAAGCAGATGAACGAACATCTACGCGTTCTTCGGTCTCTCATGCCAGGCTCTTATGTTCAAAGGGTACAAATTTATGGACTCTTAAATGATTCTGAACTTAATATAACATGAAATAAAGATACAACAATCTCACTCATAACAAAGCTACTGCTTAGCTTAAACCTAGCCCAGTTACTAATAGGAGTAAAGTTCAAATCTTTAACACAATATGGTACTTTAATGATTTATTTATGCACTTTAGGGTGATCAAGCCTCAATCATTGGTGGAGCGATCGAGTTCGTGCGGGAGTTAGAGCAACTCCTGCAGTGTCTCGAGTCGCAAAAAAGGCGAAGGCTCTACGGTGAGACTCCAAGGGTGGCAGGAGATTCATCGGCTCTACCGGTCATACAACAACCTCAACAAGGGCAACCAGTAGCAATGTTCTATCCACAACCACCAGATGATCAAATGAAGCTAGCGGAATTTGACGATGGACTCAAGGAGGAGACCGCGGAGAGCAAGTCATGTTTGGCTGATGTTGAAGTGAGATTATTAGGGTTTGATGCAATGATCAAGATTTTGTGTAGGAGGAGACCTGGTCAACTTATTAAAACTATTGCTGCTCTTGAAGATTTACAGTTTAATATCTTGCATACTAACATTACCACCATTGAACAAACTGTGCTCTATTCATTCAATGTTAAGGTATATATCATCATTTCCTCATGTTTTTGATCATATCTAAACACTTGTGATTCGTGTATCGCGTGTTTGCTAACGGGTTCATTTGTGTAGGTTGGTAGTGAAGCAAGGTTTTCAGCTGAAGAAATAGCAAATTCTGTACAACAAATCATCAGTTTTGTGCATGCAAATACCAGTACTTAATGCAGAAGCTTTCTGTGGTAATTTCGATCTTTTACTGACGGATGTGTGCTGTTGTGATGACTAAATCCGTCGGGAATGACATTTTCTTAAGTAAATTGCTGTTTCTGATTCTTTAGTTGCAACATTCAGTCTTTATTTAGTGTACGAGGTGTCTACATTACATGTTAAAGCATAGGGTGTACCAGTGTAAGGATATACTCCAAAATCTATCTTAGAATATATATTATATATATCAAAATATATGAATTATATTAGTCAACGATAATATGATCTGGTTGTATTCTAATGATAACCTACTAAATAATAAACATGCATTTTAGACGTTGTTATATGTTTCTTATGGTTACAAATGCTTTTTAACGCGACATTCCAATAGCGCGTTGAAACACACCGTTTGTGATAATCACCGTTGTAGTGGCTCAGATCCTAGCTACAAGTTTCATAATTCACACACTCTCGATATTATTGCACTCTAAAATCTGTACATTTTGTTCAACATATATTATATTAGAACTCTCAACTATTTGAAGATGGATGTTTTTCCTATACACTTTAATATTGCTTACTATACCACAGCTTTTTAGTTATTATTTAGTTGTTTAATATGATATGTTAAGTGATCATATTTTTAACCACTTTTAGGTAGACATGACCAAAAAAACCGGTTCGGTCAAAAAAACCGGAACCGGTTTCCGGCTCAAACCGGTTCCGGCCAGGTCCGAACTGCCGGTTCCTCCACCGGTTCGAAGGTTTCAAAGTTGAAACCGGTTTCAAACCGGTCCCAATTGAATCACAAACCGGTTTGGGTTCAAACCTGAGAAAAAACCGATGCAAACCGGTCCGGTTTGAAACCCGAACCGGTTTGGCCCTATAAACCGGTTTGTACATCTCTACTTTTAGGTAGAGAATCATCACATAATTCTATTGTCGCGTTCATTTGAATCATAAAACATAATAAATAATAACATCAAAATTTAAACCAAGATTTTCACGTAACAAACAAACATTCAAAACAAATCTCACTCAAATCGTATGGTTTAAAGATGAATAGTATGATTTAAAGATGATAAGATGAAGGCAACTTAATAGATATATTTTATGAGATATGAGATGAGATAGAGAGATCTTATGTCAAGAAAACAACTAGTTATTTTGTCGACTTAATAGGTTACCTTAAAACTTTTCGTGATTTAGTTGTTGCCAAAAATAAATGAATAGTATGTAGAGATCGAAATGTCAACGGGGGTGTTTGGTTGTTTGTATGGTAAGGTACAAGATTGACCTGGAAGAGGGTTGACTTGTCAGAATTAATGAAATTGGAGGTATTAGCCTCAGTCTCCATTTCCAAACACCAGAACCCACCTTTGTGCCCTGTCCGGTTGTCCCTCGCCCAAATCAATAATATCGACTCATTGGGATGAATAATGTATATGACGTTTTTGTTTCTAAGATTATTCTACTTCTACTATACATTTCTCACACCATCTGTAAACTAACTTAAATATTATCATTTTATTTAGAGTAAATTACACGGATCTTCTATGAGCTTTACTCAAATTTTATCTTTTGTTTATGTGACTAAAAAATTACAGGTTTATTTTAAGGTTTGAAACAGTAGAAAACATTTCGTCACTGGATCAAATGACTTTTACTTTTTGATGTTAAATAGTTGTAAATTAACTATAATAACCTTCTTTTTCTTTCCTAACCCCCGCCCCATACTTCTTCTTCCTCCACAACCCCCACCCACACTTCTTCCTCATCTCAACCAGACAACCACCACACCACCGCCAATCCACAACCACCCACATCCGCACCAACACCACCACGCCTCGCCACCACCACCATACACCCCCATCTCCACCACCACCACACACCCCCATCTCTACCACCACAACACACCCCATCTCCACCACCACCACACACCCCTATCTTCACCACCACCACCGCCAATCCATCACCATCACTAATCCACCACCACCGGTGATCATAACTCATTGATCGAATCTGGCCGTTACCGACTTATATCATCACAATGTAGTGAAAGTAAATAAATTCACTAGTACAAAAAGAAGCAAATGGGGCGGATACAATAGCCATAAGGGGCGGTTTTTAGCCCGCCACATATGGTTACGCACCTTATGATATTTTATCATATAGGGCGGTTGCATAAGGGGCGGTTTTTGAAACACCCCCCCTATGTACATCAATAAGGGGCGGTTTTTGAAAATCCCCCTCCCTTATGGCTGTCAAAAGAGGAAGCTATAAAACCCACCGTTATGTTTAATTGATGGGGAAAAAATATTTTATTATTTAATATCTAGAAAAATTCACTGTACAAACCGCTGAATCAACAAAAAATTATCACATTACGTATCAAATGTTTCATATATTAAAGTATCATACATTGTGTATCAAACATTCAAAATCAATTCAATATACGACATCTAGACAAAAAGCACGTATATACATATACACATAGACATATATGTGTACAAAATCAATTCAATATTTGCAAGACTATATGCATTTACACACATAAGCCCAAGAACACATACCAAGTACAAACTGAATTACCCAACCATAAAGAGACATGATAATTACAACAATAACAATAATACAAACACACATGAGACGAATTATAAAAGAACATACCGAAGAGTAGAAACTATTCCGGATGGGTGCTTTGAGAGATCAACTGGTTAACTACCCTCCAACACTTGATCAGCCATCAACCCTTTTATCCCCAATCACACCTCAAATCTTCAACCAAAAACAAAAACCCACATAAGAATCTTAAAAGCTAAACTCACTAAAGTATGATTTCATCATTTTACAATAATTTTCCATTATAGATCTATAAAATCAAAAAAAGTTAGGTCTCGTAAATCATATTAAACAACTTAACATCTCCAAAATTAGCATATCACTTGCCCCTAAAGGGGGATCTTATGAAGAATAAGGGGGTGTGGGAGAAATGATAAGATGCTGAAGATGTGGTGAAGGATATTGGGCCGTAGGGTTTTGTGGTGTTTATAGGGTTCTGAAACCGTCCAATTTGTACTTATTTAAATTTTGAAAAGGCTGTATGAGGCTATCCAAAACCGCCCCTAAAGGTAACATAAGAGGCGGTCATAATACCCACCCTTAAAGGTAATATAAGGGGCGGTTTCGCCCAATTTGTACTCATTTAAATTTTGATAAAGCTATAAGGGGTGGTCCAAACTGCCCCTAAAAGTAACATAAGGGGTGGTCATAACCCCTAAAGGTAACATAAGGGGAGGTAATAATACCCGACCCTTCAAAAAATTAGGTCCGCACCTTATATAACTTTTTGTACTAGTGATTTTAAGATAAATCATTTACATCACCCAAAGCAATTGTCTAAGTGACATTATATCTTTAATATATATCCAAAGCATTAATTATCTAAAAACCCAAATAAAATATATTAATTAAATTGTTAACAAATGATGAGGTGGATAGGGCGGTGACTAAGTCTCCAAACTAAGGCAACACCTATCTATAAGACACTTGTTATTTATTATTCTTCTAAAATACACACCTAAAATACGTCAATATAATGTTGGTGAGCTCATGAGTTTAAGACACTTAACCTTTTATGACAGCATATAACAACTAACAAATATGGTAATGACATAGCAGTAATAATAATAATAATGATAATGGTGCACTATATAACGTATAACAATCAAGCCTGACCTGGACTTACCCGCCTAAGTGCAATAATATACTTTAACCCGTTACCACTAGATTGTTGGGTTTAATTATGCCCTACTATGCATAATTAAATTAAATGAATTTATGACAAAATGATTATTGAATCTCAATGAGGAGGAGGGTTCCCTTGTCATAAAAGCCCATTGTGTGTGGGGGATTCCCCATATAGTACGATCCACAAATCACGCGGCTCGTAATGAAGTTAATGATTATGCTTCATTCGAGGATAAGAGCATGTACTTTTGTATCATAAAATATTTACTCATAAGTATGTATTTCACCCTAAAAGTAATAAAGTATAAAATGGATTCATGAGACTCACCTTTGAGTTGTTCGCGGGATAAAACCTTGGAATCTGAGAAGCTACCAACTGGGAGGGTTCCTGAGTTCATTTCATATGTATTCGTACCTTATTTAGTGATTACTTAAGCCCAAACCTCAAGTTTTAGATTTATCCTTACTTGGCTTGTTGATTCTCATTACACATGTGTAATCTTATTTTAGGTCTTTGAGTTTTCGAGTTCTTAACTTGTGTTTGCCCAAGTTTGGGTCAATACATTATAAGTTAAAATTATAATTGTTCTTATAAGTGTGATATGGTTTCAAAATAGTAAGGTTTTAATGGCTGGCAAGTTTGGTCCCTAGATTTTATTAAATTGATAATTTTAACCCTATAGTTTGGAATTTTGAACTTTAATTATTTATGATAGATTTTATTGTTTTAATGGGTTAGAAAACTAGAATATGTTTATATTTGTGTTATTTGATCTCTCTTAGTTGTCTTAAGAATTTATTTCCAGATTAGGCGTGTTTATAAAGACAAAATTAGAGATTTCGTACTTGAAGTTGTTGAGTGGTCCAAATAGTGTTTATGTTTTAATTATAAATTATTTTGGATTTAGCCTCTGGAGTGTTAAAGTTATGATTATAGCATTGGTGAGTTGATTATTATAATATTTCTAAATGTGTATTAAACCGTGTTTCAGACACGTTGGAAATGTATTTTTAAATCCATTGGTTTCAATAAATTTATTTTGTGCTTTTTTACATATTCTAATCTATTGGAAACACATCAAGTTCTTTATTTTAGAGATTTTATACATTTTTTTAATTATTTCTCTAATTAATAGGCCGATAATTATTTCATATTAATGGTAAAATTTGTAAAATTTTCTGTAAAGCTCTGTAATTGATAATATTTAATTTCAACTTATTTTCATCATTATTAATCCACTAGTTAATGAAAATTCTGTTCTTAAGTTGTTATTGTTGGTTTTGTGGTTTTAACGCTAATGGTTTGATTTTTAAAGGGTTTTCGAGTTTGGGTTGACTTTGGTCAAATTTTGATCATATATCACTTTCTTATATTTATTATCATTCTTAGGTTCTTTATGTCTTAGTAATATTGCTCCCAAGCTTGTTTTTAACAATTTTCACTATTTTAGAATATATAACTTTTATATTTTGTTTACTAAGCAACTATATTCTAAAAATTACAAAACTTAATTTATGGAAATTTATTAACATTATAAGTCTACTAGAATTATATATAATCATAATTCTTATAGTTATGCCATTTCGTTATGTTGCTCGGTTAGTCTTGTTAAGTACCCGTTAAGTCTCGATTTTTCTATATTAAGCATTTTAGTTTGGTTTTTTCCTTTCCCAAATAAACCTATTTGATAAATGATATATAAATAACTCTAAATTTCAGTAGATTAAATCTCCAACTTAATTTGTTGTATTTTTACAAAATTTAATACATTTCCAAACTTTATATTATTTATAAAATGTGAGAGACTATTCCATAAGTTATGAACTTTAATTTTAGGTTTATTTAGTTAAATTTAGCTTCCAGAAATATGAGAATCATATTTTATGATTTTGGATCACATAGTTTTATATTTTGTGAAAAACAAGTTTTCGGGTGGACTAGTTTGACTAAAACCGGGTTTGTGATCAATGGGGGGTTATGAGAAAGCTTTTAATTCTTTTAGTTACTAAAAACAAGGGGTTTTAGATATTCATAAGAAGTTAGGGTATTATGGGGTTTGTTCGCGTGTTTTCGGGTTAAACGGGTTACCTTGATGTAACGGTTGTACTAGTGGAGCTCAAGAGCTGAAGTGAGGGCTTAAGATGGTGAGAGAATACTGTACAAAATGAAGGATTAGACTGGTCTTAATTTAAATAGAAATGGAAGGTAGAAACTTGATGATATGCAAGTGTGTGTATATGATTACCTTGGATCGATTCCTTGGCTTCTCAATGGCTGGACTTTTGTTATTATTGGAGTTTAAGATTGAAAGATTATTTAGAAAGGATTGAAGAGTGTTAGAGAGTGTGGAGATGAGAGAAAGTTGAAATGGTAGGGGTGTGGGTGTGTTTTCGGCCGAGAAGGGAGAAAGAGAGGGTGTGGGTCTTGGATTTGTCAAGATTTGATCGATTTGATGGTTTTGTGGATTTTGCTTATGAGTTCAAGGCATGGATCTTGGTAATATTTGAGGTTTTCTAAGCCATACAAGTACAAGCATTGGTGAGTAAGGTGGGTGGTGATTTAGTGGTTAGGTTTTTATTTTATTTTAAGTAGTCTAATACAAGCATTGGTGGACCTAGGTTGAGGGGTAGGGTGGGGGGGGGCAGCCACCCCTCATAAAAGTGTTTCTTTAGTGTTATATGTGACATCCGGTAATTTTCCATTACCAAACTCCGTTAGTTCCATTAGGTATTGCATACACGTGTCGTGAGCACACACTAGTTGTCGTTGAACGTTGGTGACTTAATAATAATTAACAATGATTATTTGATAATAACTTGATTAGCAATGTTGATTATTAATTCGTGATTATGTGATTTGTGATTTTAAATATTATTTGTGAATTTTATCTTGTAACGTGACGACGTGTTATATTTATTGAATGTGTTTTGTAGCTATTGAAAATTATGCATGATTATTATTGTTAGTTTATAATATTTGTGTTTAGTATTTAAAACCTTTTAAAAAGTGTTAAAATAGTAAGTTTTTATAAAATGTGATCAAGGATGGATTAACAACTACAAAACTTAAATATGGTAAAAACCCAACCCTAGCCCCCTCCCCTCCCATTCGGCCGTAAACCATCTCTCAACCCCCTCTCCCTTGCGATTTGATCAAGAACAAGAATCATTCATCAATTTTGATCGAGTTTCAAGCATTACAACACGTTAGCAAGTTCAATTCTTAGCCATTACACTATTAAAGGTTAGATTTTTATGGTTTTTCATGGTTTTTGGGTGTTGGCCGAAACCCTAGTTCAAATTTGATGATGAATGTCGAATTTTGTATTGTTTGATGATTGTATGATGTTAGTTAGATTGTATTGATGTTAGTTTACGTGGATTTTGAGGGTGTGACAGATTGGTATTAGAGCCATTGGTTATAGGGAACTAGTTTGCATACACACTAGACTATAACCGTACAGTTTGTTAGTTACTCATTACTTATCCCTTACTGTATACTCATTGGCATACACAACATGTACCTCGCAGCATGGCATCGTCATCAAGAACTCTAGGCAAGAGACATGCACGAACTGAGTCACCTCCTCCTTCTCCTGTACCTGATAGGGAATCAGACTGGCCTCAACATCCTTACCCCTCTAAAGAGATGGATTGGGATCAGCCATTCGCATTACCCGAGCGCGATCCTCCGCAGAACTAGAACTTCTATCCTACCTATATACACCGTATGGTTTATAGGGAGCGTGTACCAGCTGTAGCTCCTACCAGACCTAGGACTAGGTCATCGACAGCCTCTACATCACCTACTCTTCCTTCCCTAGACCTCCCTCTCAAGCAGGCGATTGCAGCTTTAGTGGCTACGCTAGACACTGAGCGACAACGCATTAGAGGACTCACTGATGAGAACTCCACTCTACAATATTAGATGCGTCAGTTGCGTTTCCAGGTAGAGACACTTCGGGAGCAACTCTCGATGGCCATTGGTGGGCATCATACCCTGGCAGGCAACGTTATAGCACTTACCGAGCGCATAAACATGCAAGAGCACCACAACATAGTGATCGACGATAGATTTACTGATCTGAAGGCACAGCTAGCGGCGCTTCAGATTGCCGAAGCCCCTGCACCTGAGGAAGATCCTATTGAAGAAGACCCAGAGGAGGAACCTGAAGAAGAACCGAAAGAAGCCCTGGAGGAAGAAGAACCAGCAGAGATGGAAGGAGACAGTGATGGATCTAACGTGCTGGATTGATTCTACATTTATATGACTTGGACTATATAGTGTTTCTTTTTTTTTGAAACCTATGTGGGAAGGGTTGTTTCCCACCCAACTGAAAAACTAAAATTCTGACATTGATAGAATATTTTGTGACTCATTTACAATTTATTTGTCTTTGGTTATTATTTTGGTTATAAATGTTATGGTTGTGACAAATTCATTATTTCTTATTATTTACTTTACTTCAAGAGATAAATATGTTGGATGTTACTCATTATTGTATTTGTGAATTTAAAGTGAAATATGGCGGTAGAGGACGTGGGCGTGGCTGTGGAAGTAGTGCCGGTGGACGTGGTGCCGATGGACGTGGTACCGGTGCTATAAACATGACCCCCGCTGAGTTGACCGCTCTGATTAATGAACATGTACAGGCGGCAGTGGCTGCTGCACAAACTGGACAGCCAGCAGGTAAATGATACAAGTGGCCTAACCAATATCTTAGTTGCCCGTCTAGGCTACCCAACTAATGTTTTGGTTTGTCGGAACAGGACCTCCACCCTGTACTTATAAATCCTTCATGGATTGCAAGCCTCATACCTACAGCGGAACTGAAGGAGCTGTGGGACTGGTATGGTGGTTTGAGAAGACCGAATCCGTCTTCGTAAAATGTAACTGTCCGCCAACCGAACAAGTGAAGTACGCAACTGTAACCCTTGAAGGAGCAGCCCTCTCCTGGTGGAATGCCCAGGTGTAAATGCTGGGTCAGGCGATGGCTAATGACCTACCTTGGGTCGAGTTCAAGGAGATGATGACAGAGGAGTATTGCCCCAGAAATGAAGTGCAGAAGCTCGAAGTTGAGTTCTGGTAACTCAAGATGCAAGGTTACGAGATTAAGGCCTATACTACACGGTCTCATGAGTTGGAAACATTGTGCCCAGGAATGGTTAATGAAATGCAGAAAAGAATTGAGCATTACATACGTGGATTGGTTCCAGAGATACAAAGTATGGTGACTGCTGCGAACCTCCCTACTATTCAGCAGGTTATTCGATTGGCTCACAAGCTTACTGCCAAGCGGTGGAGCAGGGAAAGCTACCCAAACGGGGCACTGTGGCAAGCGTGCCCGACAATAAACGCAAGTGGGACAACTCTGGAAACAAGGGATCTTGGTCAAACAACCAACCTCAGCAACAACAGCAACAACAACAGCACACTCAGCAGCATCAGCATCAACAGCAGCAAAGGAAGTTTGACAACAATCGTAACTTTAATCAGTCATCCTCCTCATCCCAGGGACAAGGTGGATATGTGGGGAAATATCCCAAATATAACCGATGCAACTATCACCACACTGGCAGGTGTGACAATATTCGATGCCAGCGTTGTGGTAAGGCTGGGCACGCAGCAAAGGATTGTCATGGTGAGTTGATTAAGAAGCCTCAGCAATCGCAAGAAACACCAAAAGGTTGCTTTGAATGTGGAAAGGAAGGAAACTACAAGAAGAATTAGCCTCAGTTGAAGAAGAACATGAATGGTGCTGGGAATGGTGGAAACAACACAACAATAACAATAATGGCAATGGTGACAATAACGGTGACAACAACAGTGGAGCTAAAGGGAGAGCCTTTGTCATGGGTTCAGGTGAGGCTCTAAACGACCCTACTATTGTTACTGGTAAATTTTCTGTTAATGGTCGTTTTGCTACTGTATTGTTTGACACTAGAACTGATATAAGTTTTATCTCTACTAAGTTTAGTAACCTCTTAAGTGATATTCCTTCTCCATTGGAATCTAAATATACGATAGAATTAGCTGATGGTAAGCAAATTCACGTGACACACATCCTTAAGGCTTGCGAGATAGAACTTGCTAGTCATATTTTTGACATCGACCTATGCCTGTTACGCTTGGGAGTTTTGATGTGGTCGTGGGCATGGATTGGATTTCCGAGAAATAGGAGGAAGTCATTTGCCACGAGAAGGTTATCCGCATTCCTCTCCTGGACGGGGAAATTCTCTCAGTTAATGGCAAGAAAGGTGGTGCTGTGATAGGCATCATATCATACATGAAAGCATAGAAGTTGTTACGCAAAGGTCGCTTAGCTATATTAGCTCTTGTGACTGACAAGCGATCGGAGGAAAAGAAGATAAAGAATATTTCGGTAATTCGTGACTTTCCGGAGGTGTTTCCAGAGGATCTGCCAAGACTACCCCCTCATCGTCAAGTTGAGTTCCAGATTGATTTGACTCCCGGAGCCGCTCCGATAGCGAGAGCACCTTACCGGTTAGCTCCGAATGAACTACAGGAACTATCTGCACAACTACAAGATCTGTTGGATAAAGGGTTTATTCGACCGAGCTCATCACCTTGGGGAGCACCTGTTCTTTTCATCAAGAAAAAGGATGGCACTTTTAGAATGTGCATCAACTAAAGAGAATTGAACAAGGTTACAGTCAAGAATCGATACCCTTTACCTCGTATAGATGATTTGTTTAATTAACTTCAAGGATCGAGCTATTATTCTAAGATTGACTTGAGGTCTGGTTATCATCAACTGAGAGTCCGAGAGGAAGACATCTCGAGGACTGCATTCCTACATGTTATGGTCATTATGAATTCTTGGTCATGCCATTTGGGTTGACAAATGCTCCAGCAGTATTCATGGACCTCATGAATCGTGTGTGCAAACCCTATCTTGATTGATTTGTTATTGTGTTCATCGATGACATATTGATCTATTCAAGGACCAAGGAAGAACATGAAGAACACTTACGTCTAATCTTGGAATTACTTAGAAAGGAGCAACTGTACGCCAAGTTTTCCAAGTGTGACTTCTAGATACGTGAAGTATAATTTCTGGGACATAATGTTAACGAGAAAGGAATACATGTTGATCCAGCAAAGATTGAGGCAATAAAGAATTGTTCGGTTCCCAAGACGCCCAGTGAGATACGACAGTTTCTTGGACTGGCAGGATATTACCGACGTTTCATTGAAGGATTTTCTAAGATCGCTCAACCCCTTACAGCCTTGACTCATAAAGGGATAACGTATAAATGGGGTGATAGTCAGGAGTCTGTTTTTTAGTTTTTGAAACAAAAACTGTGTAGCGCACTGATATTGGCATTACCAGAGGGAAGTGATGACTTTATGGTCTATTGTGATGCTTCTATCCAAGGACTTGGTTGTGTCTTGATGCAACGTGAAAAGGTTATAGCCTATGTTTCGAGACAACTAAAAGTACACGAGAAGAACTACACCACTCATGACTTGGAACTGGGTGCGGTAGTTTTTGCCTTGAAGATCTGGAGACATTACTTGTACGGTACCAAGTACACTATCTACACTGATCACAAGAGTCTTCAGCATATCTTTGAGCAAAAAGAGTTGAACATGAGGCAAAGACGTTGGGTGGAATTGTTGAATGATTATGATTGCGCTATCAAATATCACCCAGGAAAGGCAAATGTAGTTGCAGCTGCATTGAGTAGAAATGAGACTGCTAAACCCCGTCTAGTGCGAGCTTTGCAGCTTACGATCAGCACTCACTTGCGTGAACAAATCTGAGAAGCTAAGACAGAAGCCTTGAAAACAGAAAACATTGGGTCTAAATCTTTACAGGGAATGGACAAACAGTTTGAAGTGAAAGCGAATGGAATTCGTTATTTCATGGACAGACTTTGGGTATCTTTGTATGGAAACCTAAGGGACTTGGTTATGAGTGAGGCTCACAAGTCTAAGTACTCTATACATCCTGGTTCATACAAGATGTATCATGACTTGAAGGGGCACTATTGGTGGCCTAATATGAAAGCAGACATAGCTATGTATGTCGGCTAGTGCCTGACCTGTTCGAAAGTTAAAGTGGAATATCAGAAGCCATCTGGGTTACTATAACAACCTGAGATTCCTATGTGAAAGTGGGAACAAATTTCTATGGACTTTATTACCAAATTACCCTGGACACCTACTGGTTGTGACACGATATGGGTGATCGTAGATCGATTAACTAAGTTTGCACACTTCTTGGCGATCAAGGAAACGGAAAAAATGGACAAGTTAACTCAAATTTATCTGAAGGAGATAGTTTCGAGACATGGTGTACCGGTCTCAATTATTTTTGATTGCGATGCTCGTTTCACATCACGTTTCTGGCAGTCATTACAGAAATCTTTGGGTACACGTCTAGACATGAGTACTGCTTATCATCCATAAACAGATGGGCAGAGCGAACATACAATTCAGACATTGGAGGACATGCTACGAGCTTGTGTGATTGGCTTCGGGAATAACTGGGAAGTTCACCTACCATTGGTGGAATTTTCTTACAATAATAGTTATCACACCAACATTAAGGCAGCACCATTTGAGGCGTTGTATGGGCGAAAGTGTAGATCACCGATTTGCTGGGCGGAAATTGGTGATAGTCAGCTAACAGGCCCCGAGTTGGTGCACGAGACTACTGAGAAGATAGTACAAATAAGGAACCGTATGGCAGCAGCATGAGACCGACAAAAGAGCTATGGAGACAAGCGATGATAACCTTTGGAGTTTCAGGTCGGCGAAAAAGTTTTACTGAAAGTCTCACTGTGGAAATGTGTGATTCGATTCGGCAGAAGAGGAAAGCTAAATCCGAGATACGTTGGACCAGTTGAAATTCTAGAAAGAATAGGTTCAGTGGCGTATCGATTAGACCTACCTGATTCGTTGAGTGGAATTCACAATGTATTTCATGTCTCAAATTTGAAAAAGTGTTTATCGGACGAGACAATAGTTGTACCTCTTGAGGAAGTACAAGTAGATGAACAACTACGGTTCATTGAAGAACCAGTTGAGGTGATGGACCGAGAGGTCAAAACTCTTAAGCAAAGAAAGATACCCATAGTTAAAGTTTGTTGGAACTCAAAATGTGGACCGGAGTTCACATAGGAACGTGAGGATCAGATGAAGCTCAAGTATCTTCATTTGTTCGAAACGACGATGCCAGCCGGTGAAGGTATTGATTAAATTTCGGGACGAAATTTCTTTCAACATGGGGATGATGTGACAACCCACCCGAAACTCACTCGATTTCTTGGTGCCAATGTAGTAGACCAGTGATGTAACTCAACCATGTAACGTAATTTTTGGGATGGAAATTCTTTCAACATGTGGATAATGTGACATCAGGTAATTTTCCGTTACCAAACCCCGTTAGTTCCGTTAGGTCTTGCATACACGTGTCGTGAGCACACACTAGTTGTCGTTGAACATTGGTGACTTAATAATAATTAACAATGACTATCTGATAATAACTTGATTAATAATGTTGATTATTAATTCGTGGTTATGTGATTTGTGATTTTAAATATTATTTGTGAATTTTATCTTGTAACGTGACGACGTGTTATATTCATTGAATGTGTTTTGTAGCTTTTGAAAATTATGCATGATTATCATTGTTAGTTTATAATATTTGTGTTTAGTAGTTAAAATCTTTTAAAAAGTGTTAAAAGAGCAAGTTTTTATAAAATGTGATTAAGGAGGGATTAATTTGTAAAAACTACAAAACTTAAATATGGTAAAAACCCAACCCTAGCCCCCTCCCCTCCCATTCGGCGGTAAACCATCTCCCAACCCCCTCTCCCTTGCGATTTGATCAAGAACAAAAATCATTCATCAATTTTGATCGAGTTTCAAGCATTACAATACGTTAGCAAGTTCAATTCTTGGCCATTACATGATTAAAGGTTAGATTTTTATGGTTTTTCATGGTTTTTGGGTGTTGGCCGAAACCCTAGTTCGAATTTAATGATGAATGTCGAATTTTGTGTTGTTTGATGATTGTATGATGTTAGTTAGATTTTATTGATGTTAGTTTACGTGGATTTTGAGGGTGTGACATTATATGTATGCAAAAACTCTGAGCAACCCCCTAAAATTTTGCAATCGTCCCACTTTGTTCCCCAATGAAAAAAAACCTAGATTTGTCATTGAATACAAGATACAAGAAAAATATGAGTATACATGTATATATGTATGGCGTACGTATGTAGGTATGTACAGTAAAGTGTGTGTGTTACAACGTATATATACATATATATACATACGTGTGCATGCATATGTGCATAGGTGTGTGTGTCTTGTTTGGTATATGTATGTACATGTATATGTGTGTTTGCCATGTATATATATATATATATATATGGGTTTTTATATATTATCATTT